>CM075882.1:6391106-6991106 GCA_038021265.1 Cyprinella venusta
GCGCAAAAATGGAGGCTCTAGACCCTTCCAGAGCCGAGATATCGGATGTCAAAGTTTTGACCTGAAAAAAAAACATAAGGGGTAACACTGTCGTTTTTGGCCGAAATTTTGACCCCCTCCGATCTTCTTGAAACTCTGGATTCTGACAGAGGGCCACGAGACTTCGACCAGCGCGCAAAAATGGAGGCTCTAGACCCTTCCAGAGCCGAGATATCGGATGTCAAAGTTTTGACCTGAAAAAAAAACATAAGGGGTAACACTGTCGTTTTTGGCCGAAATTTTGACCCCCTCCGATCTTCTTGAAACTCTGGATTCTGACAGAGGGCCACGAGACTTCGACCAGCGCGCAAAAATGGAGGCTCTAGACCCTTCCAGAGCCGAGATATCGGATGTCAAAGTTTTGACCTGAAAAAAAAACATAAGGGGTAACACTGTCGTTTTTGGCCGAAATTTTGACCCCCTCCGATCTTCTTGAAACTCTGGATTCTGACAGAGGGCCACGAGACTTCGACCAGCGCGCAAAAATGGAGGCTCTAGACCCTTCCAGAGCCGAGATATCGGATGTCAAAGTTTTGACCTGAAAAAAAAACATAAGGGGTAACACTGTCGTTTTTGGCCGAAATTTTGACCCCCTCCGATCTTCTTGAAACTCTGGATTCTGACAGAGGGCCACGAGACTTCGACCAGCGCGCAAAAATGGAGGCTCTAGACCCTTCCAGAGCCGAGATATCGGATGTCAAAGTTTTGACCTGAAAAAAAAACATAAGGGGTAACACTGTCGTTTTTGGCCGAAATTTTGACCCCCTCCGATCTTCTTGAAACTCTGGATTCTGACAGAGGGCCACGAGACTTCGACCAGCGCGCAAAAATGGAGGCTCTAGACCCTTCCAGAGCCGAGATATCGGATGTCAAAGTTTTGACCTGAAAAAAAAACATAAGGGGTAACACTGTCGTTTTTGGCCGAAATTTTGACCCCCTCCGATCTTCTTGAAACTCTGGATTCTGACAGAGGGCCACGAGACTTCGACCATGCGCGCAAAAATGGAGGCTCTAGACCCTTCCAGAGCCGAGATATCGGATGTCAAAGTTTTGACCTGAAAAAAAAACATAAGGGGTAACACTGTCGTTTTTGGCCGAAATTTTGACCCCCTCCGATCTTCTTGAAACTCTGGATTCTGACAGAGGGCCACGAGACTTCGACCAGCGCGCAAAAATGGAGGCTCTAGACCCTTCCAGAGCCGAGATATCGGATGTCAAAGTTTTGACCTGAAAAAAAAACATAAGGGGTAACACTGTCGTTTTTGGCCGAAATTTTGACCCCCTCCGATCTTCTTGAAACTCTGGATTCTGACAGAGGGCCACGAGACTTCGACCAGCGCGCAAAAATGGAGGCTCTAGACCCTTCCAGAGCCGAGATATCGGATGTCAAAGTTTTGACCTGAAAAAAAAACATAAGGGGTAACACTGTCGTTTTTGGCCGAAATTTTGACCCCCTCCGATCTTCTTGAAACTCTGGATTCTGACAGAGGGCCACGAGACTTCGACCAGCGCGCAAAAATGGAGGCTCTAGACCCTTCCAGAGCCGAGATATCGGATGTCAAAGTTTTGACCTGAAAAAAAAACATAAGGGGTAACACTGTCGTTTTTGGCCGAAATTTTGACCCCCTCCGATCTTCTTGAAACTCTGGATTCTGACAGAGGGCCACGAGACTTCGACCAGCGCGCAAAAATGGAGGCTCTAGACCCTTCCAGAGCCGAGATATCGGATGTCAAAGTTTTGACCTGAAAAAAAAACATAAGGGGTAACACTGTCGTTTTTGGCCGAAATTTTGACCCCCTCCGATCTTCTTGAAACTCTGGATTCTGACAGAGGGCCACGAGACTTCGACCAGCGCGCAAAAATGGAGGCTCTAGACCCTTCCAGAGCCGAGATATCGGATGTCAAAGTTTTGACCTGAAAAAAAAACATAAGGGGTAACACTGTCGTTTTTGGCCGAAATTTTGACCCCCTCCGATCTTCTTGAAACTCTGGATTCTGACAGAGGGCCACGAGACTTCGACCAGCGCGCAAAAATGGAGGCTCTAGACCCTTCCAGAGCCGAGATATCGGATGTCAAAGTTTTGACCTGAAAAAAAAACATAAGGGGTAACACTGTCGTTTTTGGCCGAAATTTTGACCCCCTCCGATCTTCTTGAAACTCTGGATTCTGACAGAGGGCCACGAGACTTCGACCAGCGCGCAAAAATGGAGGCTCTAGACCCTTCCAGAGCCGAGATATCGGATGTCAAAGTTTTGACCTGAAAAAAAAACATAAGGGGTAACACTGTCGTTTTTGGCCGAAATTTTGACCCCCTCCGATCTTCTTGAAACTCTGGATTCTGACAGAGGGCCACGAGACTTCGACCAGCGCGCAAAAATGGAGGCTCTAGACCCTTCCAGAGCCGAGATATCGGATGTCAAAGTTTTGACCTGAAAAAAAAAACATAAGGGGTAACACTGTCGTTTTTGGCCGAAATTTTGACCCCCTCCGATCTTCTTGAAACTCTGGATTCTGACAGAGGGCCACGAGACTTCGACCAGCGCGCAAAAATGGAGGCTCTAGACCCTTCCAGAGCCGAGATATCGGATGTCAAAGTTTTGACCTGAAAAAAAAACATAAGGGGTAACACTGTCGTTTTTGGCCGAAATTTTGACCCCCTCCGATCTTCTTGAAACTCTGGATTCTGACAGAGGGCCACGAGACTTCGACCAGCGCGCAAAAATGGAGGCTCTAGACCCTTCCAGAGCCGAGATATCGGATGTCAAAGTTTTGACCTGAAAAAAAAACATAAGGGGTAACACTGTCGTTTTTGGCCGAAATTTTGACCCCCTCCGATCTTCTTGAAACTCTGGATTCTGACAGAGGGCCACGAGACTTCGACCAGCGCGCAAAAATGGAGGCTCTAGACCCTTCCAGAGCCGAGATATCGGATGTCAAAGTTTTGACCTGAAAAAAAAACATAAGGGGTAACACTGTCGTTTTTGGCCGAAATTTTGACCCCCTCCGATCTTCTTGAAACTCTGGATTCTGACAGAGGGCCACGAGACTTCGACCAGCGCGCAAAAATGGAGGCTCTAGACCCTTCCAGAGCCGAGATATCGGATGTCAAAGTTTTGACCTGAAAAAAAAAACATAAGGGGTAACACTGTCGTTTTTGGCCGAAATTTTGACCCCCTCCGATCTTCTTGAAACTCTGGATTCTGACAGAGGGCCACGAGACTTCGACCAGCGCGCAAAAATGGAGGCTCTAGACCCTTCCAGAGCCGAGATATCGGATGTCAAAGTTTTGACCTGAAAAAAAAAACATAAGGGGTAACACTGTCGTTTTTGGCCGAAATTTTGACCCCCTCCGATCTTCTTGAAACTCTGGATTCTGACAGAGGGCCACGAGACTTCGACCAGCGCGCAAAAATGGAGGCTCTAGACCCTTCCAGAGCCGAGATATCGGATGTCAAAGTTTTGACCTGAAAAAAAAAACATAAGGGGTAACACTGTCGTTTTTGGCCGAAATTTTGACCCCCTCCGATCTTCTTGAAACTCTGGATTCTGACAGAGGGCCACGAGACTTCGACCAGCGCGCAAAAATGGAGGCTCTAGACCCTTCCAGAGCCGAGATATCGGATGTCAAAGTTTTGACCTGAAAAAAAAAACATAAGGGGTAACACTGTCGTTTTTGGCCGAAATTTTGACCCCCTCCGATCTTCTTGAAACTCTGGATTCTGACAGAGGGCCACGAGACTTCGACCAGCGCGCAAAAATGGAGGCTCTAGACCCTTCCAGAGCCGAGATATCGGATGTCAAAGTTTTGACCTGAAAAAAAAACATAAGGGGTAACACTGTCGTTTTTGGCCGAAATTTTGACCCCCTCCGATCTTCTTGAAACTCTGGATTCTGACAGAGGGCCACGAGACTTCGACCAGCGCGCAAAAATGGAGGCTCTAGACCCTTCCAGAGCCGAGATATCGGATGTCAAAGTTTTGACCTGAAAAAAAAACATAAGGGGTAACACTGTCGTTTTTGGCCGAAATTTTGACCCCCTCCGATCTTCTTGAAACTCTGGATTCTGACAGAGGGCCACGAGACTTCGACCAGCGCGCAAAAATGGAGGCTCTAGACCCTTCCAGAGCCGAGATATCGGATGTCAAAGTTTTGACCTGAAAAAAAAACATAAGGGGTAACACTGTCGTTTTTGGCCGAAATTTTGACCCCCTCCGATCTTCTTGAAACTCTGGATTCTGACAGAGGGCCACGAGACTTCGACCAGCGCGCAAAAATGAAGGCTCTAGACCCTTCCAGAGCCGAGATATCGGATGTCAAAGTTTTGACCTGAAAAAAAAACATAAGGGGTAACACTGTCGTTTTTGGCCGAAATTTTGACCCCCTCCGATCTTCTTGAAACTCTGGATTCTGACAGAGGGCCACGAGACTTCGACCAGCGCGCAAAAATGGAGGCTCTAGACCCTTCCAGAGCCGAGATATCGGATGTCAAAGTTTTGACCTGAAAAAAAAACATAAGGGGTAACACTGTCGTTTTTGGCCGAAATTTTGACCCCCTCCGATCTTCTTGAAACTCTGGATTCTGACAGAGGGCCACGAGACTTCGACCAGCGCGCAAAAATGGAGGCTCTAGACCCTTCCAGAGCCGAGATATCGGATGTCAAAGTTTTGACCTGAAAAAAAAAACATAAGGGGTAACACTGTCGTTTTTGGCCGAAATTTTGACCCCCTCCGATCTTCTTGAAACTCTGGATTCTGACAGAGGGCCACGAGACTTCGACCAGCGCGCAAAAATGGAGGCTCTAGACCCTTCCAGAGCCGAGATATCGGATGTCAAAGTTTTGACCTGAAAAAAAAAACATAAGGGGTAACACTGTCGTTTTTGGCCGAAATTTTGACCCCCTCCGATCTTCTTGAAACTCTGGATTCTGACAGAGGGCCACGAGACTTCGACCAGCGCGCAAAAATGGAGGCTCTAGACCCTTCCAGAGCCGAGATATCGGATGTCAAAGTTTTGACCTGAAAAAAAAACATAAGGGGTAACACTGTCGTTTTTGGCCGAAATTTTGACCCCCTCCGATCTTCTTGAAACTCTGGATTCTGACAGAGGGCCACGAGACTTCGACCAGCGCGCAAAAATGGAGGCTCTAGACCCTTCCAGAGCCGAGATATCGGATGTCAAAGTTTTGACCTGAAAAAAAAAACATAAGGGGTAACACTGTTGTTTTTGGCCGAAATTTTGACCCCCTCCGATCTTCTTGAAACTCTGGATTCTGACAGAGGGCCACGAGACTTCGACCAGCGCGCAAAAATGGAGGCTCTAGACCCTTCCAGAGCCGAGATATCGGATGTCAAAGTTTTGACCTGAAAAAAAAACATAAGGGGTAACACTGTCGTTTTTGGCCGAAATTTTGACCCCCTCCGATCTTCTTGAAACTCTGGATTCTGACAGAGGGCCACGAGACTTCGACCAGCGCGCAAAAATGGAGGCTCTAGACCCTTCCAGAGCCGAGATATCGGATGTCAAAGTTTTGACCTGAAAAAAAAACATAAGGGGTAACACTGTCGTTTTTGGCCGAAATTTTGACCCCCTCCGATCTTCTTGAAACTCTGGATTCTGACAGAGGGCCACGAGACTTCGACCAGCGCGCAAAAATGGAGGCTCTAGACCCTTCCAGAGCCGAGATATCGGATGTCAAAGTTTTGACCTGAAAAAAAAAACATAAGGGGTAACACTGTCGTTTTTGGCCGAAATTTTGACCCCCTCCGATCTTCTTGAAACTCTGGATTCTGACAGAGGGCCACGAGACTTCGACCAGCGCGCAAAAATGGAGGCTCTAGACCCTTCCAGAGCCGAGATATCGGATGTCAAAGTTTTGACCTGAAAAAAAAACATAAGGGGTAACACTGTCGTTTTTGGCCGAAATTTTGACCCCCTCCGATCTTCTTGAAACTCTGGATTCTGACAGAGGGCCACGAGACTTCGACCAGCGCGCAAAAATGGAGGCTCTAGACCCTTCCAGAGCCGAGATATCGGATGTCAAAGTTTTGACCTGAAAAAAAAAACATAAGGGGTAACACTGTCGTTTTTGGCCGAAATTTTGACCCCCTCCGATCTTCTTGAAACTCTGGATTCTGACAGAGGGCCACGAGACTTCGACCAGCGCGCAAAAATGGAGGCTCTAGACCCTTCCAGAGCCGAGATATCGGATGTCAAAGTTTTGACCTGAAAAAAAAACATAAGGGGTAACACTGTCGTTTTTGGCCGAAATTTTGACCCCCTCCGATCTTCTTGAAACTCTGGATTCTGACAGAGGGCCACGAGACTTCGACCAGCGCGCAAAAATGGAGGCTCTAGACCCTTCCAGAGCCGAGATATCGGATGTCAAAGTTTTGACCTGAAAAAAAAACATAAGGGGTAACACTGTCGTTTTTGGCCGAAATTTTGACCCCCTCCGATCTTCTTGAAACTCTGGATTCTGACAGAGGGCCACGAGACTTCGACCAGCGCGCAAAAATGGAGGCTCTAGACCCTTCCAGAGCCGAGATATCGGATGTCAAAGTTTTGACCTGAAAAAAAAACATAAGGGGTAACACTGTCGTTTTTGGCCGAAATTTTGACCCCCTCCGATCTTCTTGAAACTCTGGATTCTGACAGAGGGCCACGAGACTTCGACCAGCGCGCAAAAATGGAGGCTCTAGACCCTTCCAGAGCCGAGATATCGGATGTCAAAGTTTTGACCTGAAAAAAAAAACATAAGGGGTAACACTGTCGTTTTTGGCCGAAATTTTGACCCCCTCCGATCTTCTTGAAACTCTGGATTCTGACAGAGGGCCACGAGACTTCGACCAGCGCGCAAAAATGGAGGCTCTAGACCCTTCCAGAGCCGAGATATCGGATGTCAAAGTTTTGACCTGAAAAAAAAACATAAGGGGTAACACTGTCGTTTTTGGCCGAAATTTTGACCCCCTCCGATCTTCTTGAAACTCTGGATTCTGACAGAGGGCCACGAGACTTCGACCAGCGCGCAAAAATGGAGGCTCTAGACCCTTCCAGAGCCGAGATATCGGATGTCAAAGTTTTGACCTGAAAAAAAAACATAAGGGGTAACACTGTCGTTTTTGGCCGAAATTTTGACCCCCTCCGATCTTCTTGAAACTCTGGATTCTGACAGAGGGCCACGAGACTTCGACCAGCGCGCAAAAATGGAGGCTCTAGACCCTTCCAGAGCCGAGATATCGGATGTCAAAGTTTTGACCTGAAAAAAAAACATAAGGGGTAACACTGTCGTTTTTGGCCGAAATTTTGACCCCCTCCGATCTTCTTGAAACTCTGGATTCTGACAGAGGGCCACGAGACTTCGACCAGCGCGCAAAAATGGAGGCTCTAGACCCTTCCAGAGCCGAGATATCGGATGTCAAAGTTTTGACCTGAAAAAAAAACATAAGGGGTAACACTGTCGTTTTTGGCCGAAATTTTGACCCCCTCCGATCTTCTTGAAACTCTGGATTCTGACAGAGGGCCACGAGACTTCGACCAGCGCGCAAAAATGGAGGCTCTAGACCCTTCCAGAGCCGAGATATCGGATGTCAAAGTTTTGACCTGAAAAAAAAAACATAAGGGGTAACACTGTCGTTTTTGGCCGAAATTTTGACCCCCTCCGATCTTCTTGAAACTCTGGATTCTGACAGAGGGCCACGAGACTTCGACCAGCGCGCAAAAATGGAGGCTCTAGACCCTTCCAGAGCCGAGATATCGGATGTCAAAGTTTTGACCTGAAAAAAAAACATAAGGGGTAACACTGTTGTTTTTGGCCGAAATTTTGACCCCCTCCGATCTTCTTGAAACTCTGGATTCTGACAGAGGGCCACGAGACTTCGACCAGCGCGCAAAAATGGAGGCTCTAGACCCTTCCAGAGCCGAGATATCGGATGTCAAAGTTTTGACCTGAAAAAAAAAACATAAGGGGTAACACTGTCGTTTTTGGCCGAAATTTTGACCCCCTCCGATCTTCTTGAAACTCTGGATTCTGACAGAGGGCCACGAGACTTCGACCAGCGCGCAAAAATGGAGGCTCTAGACCCTTCCAGAGCCGAGATATCGGATGTCAAAGTTTTGACCTGAAAAAAAAAACATAAGGGGTAACACTGTCGTTTTTGGCCGAAATTTTGACCCCCTCCGATCTTCTTGAAACTCTGGATTCTGACAGAGGGCCACGAGACTTCGACCAGCGCGCAAAAATGGAGGCTCTAGACCCTTCCAGAGCCGAGATATCGGATGTCAAAGTTTTGACCCGAAAAAAAAACATAAGGGGTAACACTGTCGTTTTTAGCCGAAATTTTGACCCCCTCCGATCTTCTTGAAACTCTGGATTCTGACAGAGGGCCACGAGAGTTCGACCAGCACGCAAAAATGGAGGCTCTAGACCCTTCCAGAGCCGAGATATCGGATGTCAAAGTTTTGACCCGAAAAAAAAAACATAAGGGGTAACACTGTCGTTTTTGGCCGAAATTTTGACCTTCGATATCTCGGCTCTGGAAGGGTCTAGAGCCTCCATTTTTGCGCGCTGGTCGAAGTCTCGTGGCCCTCTGTCAGAATCGGAGGGGGTCAAAATTTCGGCCAAAAAAAAAAAATGACAGTGTTACCCCTTATGTTTTTTTTTCAGGTCCAAATTTTGACCTTCGATATCTCGGCTCTGGAAGGGTCTAGAGCCTCCATTTTTGCGCACTGGTCGAAGTCTCGTGGCCCTCTGTCAGAGTCCAGAGTGACAGAGTCCAGTGACAGTGTTACCCCTTATGTTTAACCTGGGTTCAAATCACACTCTTGTGACGCTTTAGTTTCACTGGATTGTCGAAGTAAGACATGCTCCCAAAAACAGAAGAGTGAGTGTGCAAGCTACAGTGGCTCAGTGGTCTGAGTGTTATGGTTCCATGTGGAAAACCAGGGTTCGAGCCTCACTCTTACCATGCTTTAGTTTCACTGGCTTTGTCCAAGAAAGACATGTTCCCAAAAAAGGAAGTGTGAGTGTGTATGGTCCAGTGACTGAGTGTTGTGATTCTATGTGGGAAACCTGGGTTCCAGCCTCACTCTTATCATGCTTTAGTTTCACTGGCTTTGTCCAAGTTAGCCATGTTCCCAAAAAGGAAGTGTGAGTGTGTGTGGTCCAGTGGCTCAGTGGTCTGAGTCTTGTGATTCCATTTGGGAGACCCGGATTCGAATCACACTTTTGTGATGCTTTAGTTTCACTGGATTGTCGAAGTCGTCCCAACTCGTCCACATGCTCCCAAAAAAAGAAGAGTGAGTGTGCAAGCTCCAGTGGCTCAGTGGTCTGAGTGTTATGGTTCCATGTGGGAAACCAGGGTTTGAGCCTCACTCTTACCATGCTTTAGTTTCAAGGGGTTTGTCCAAGAGAGAAAAAGACTTGCTCCCAAAAAATTAAGTATGTGTGTGGATGGTCCAGTGGCTAAGTGGGTGAGCTCTCACTTCCCAGTTGGGAGGTTCCTGGTTCAAGACTAGGCTGGACACTGAAGCAAGTGATGGTTGGAGGATGAGGAGGACTGAAGAATGTGGAGGATTATCTAGGATGAGAACTATAGATAATAGTGTGTATGAGGTAAGAAATTAAATATTTTTTGGTGCATGCTAATGTTGTGTACATTTCATGTATTCCAAAATTAAAATTTTGGTTAAGTCCCACAAAAAAATGCCTCTCTCTGCAGCAACACCGCTGCTGGATATCGTCCCAGAAATCACCAGGGGGAGGAGTTAGGTTATTTCCTCCCCCCTTCGTGTCCTGACCGTCTCTCGTCCCCCAGCTGCAGATCTGGAGGATGTTCGTCAACGCAACCATGCTTCACGGTCCAGCCCGGTCTTGAACCAGGAACATCCCAACCTCCCGATTCGGGAGTGAGAGCTCATCCACGGAGCCACTGGACCATCCACACTCAAACTTCTTTTTTTTGGGAGCATGTCTTCTTTATTTGGACCAAACCGGTGAAAGAAGAGTTTTACCAACAAGAGACTCGAACCAGGATTCTCCACACAAGAGCGCAACACTCACACCACTGAGCCACTGGACCATACAAGCTCATACTTAATTTTTTGGGAGCATGTCTTTCTCTCTCTTGGACAAACCCATTGAAAATAAAGCATCATAAGAGTGAGGCTCAAACCCTGGTTTCCCACATGGAACCATAACACTCAGACCACTGAGCCACTGGAGCTTGCACACTCACTCTTCTTTTTTGGGGAGCATGTCTTACTTCGACAATCCAGTGAAACTAAAGCATCACAAGAGTGTGATTTGAACCTGGGTTTCCCACATAGAATCACAACACTCAGACCACTGAGCCACAGGAGCTTCTTCATTTCAATGTTTCTGTTTGTCTCAAAAAATCACACTAAAGTAATTTCAACCGCAAAAGTGAGATTTGAACCAGGGTTGTCAACACAGAACAGCAACGCTTTTACCACTGAACCACTTACAGTTGGATGTCCTTTTTGAAGATTGGTCTTTTTATTTGGACCAAACCAATCAAACTAAAAATGTTAACCATCAAGAGACTCAAACATGGATTCTCCACACGAGAGATTGACACTCACACCACTGAGCCATTCAAGCTTCCATTCTTTCACTTTCTTTTGCAGGCATTTCTTTTTTATTTGGACAAAACCATTCAAAATAAAGCATTTTAATGCAAAGAGTGGGACTTGAACCCAAATCCTCAATATGATAGAGGAACACTCTGACCACTGAGCCATTCAAGCTTCCACTTTTTCACTTTATTTTGCAGGCATGTCTTTTTTATTTGGACAAGACCCTTCAAAATAAAGAATTTTCATGCTAAGAGCAGGACTTGAACCTAAATCCTCAACATGATAGAGTAACACTCTAACCACTGAGCCATTCAAGCTTCCAATCTTTCACTTTATTTTGCAGGCATTTCTTTTTTATTTGGACAAAACCCTTCAAAATAAAGCATTTTAATGCTAAGAGTGGGACTTGAACCCAAATCCTCGACATGATAGTGTAATACTCTAACCACTGAGCCATTCATGCTTCCACTCTTTGGCTTTATTTTGCAGCCATGTCTTTTTTATTTGGACAAAACCCTTCAAAATAAAGCATTTTAATGCAAAGAGTGGGACTTGAACCCCTATCCTAAACATGATAGAGGAACACTCTAACCACTGAGCCATTCAAGCTTCCACTCTTTCACTTTATTTTGCAGCCATGTCTTTTTTATTTGGACAAAACCCTTCAAAATAAAGAATTTTAATGTTAAGAGCGGACTTGAACCCAAATCCTCAACATGATAGAGTAACACTCTGACCACTGAGCCATTCAAGCTTCCACTCTTTCACTTTATTTTGCAGACATGTCTTTTTATTTGGACAAAACCATTCAAACTAAAGCATTTTAATGCAAAGAGTGGGACTTGAACCCAAATCCTCAACATGATAGAGGAACACTCTGACCACTGAGCCATTCAAACTTGCAGACTTTCACTTTATTTTGCAGACATGTCTTTTTTATTTGGACAAAACCCTTCAAAATAAAGCATTTTAATGCAAAGAGTGGGACTTGATCCCATATCCTCAACATGATAGAGGAACACTCCAACCACTGAGCCATTCAAGCTTCAACTCTTTGACTTTATTTTGCAGGCATGTCTTTTTAATTTGGACAAAACCCTTCAAAATAAAGCATTTTAATGCTAAGAGCAGGACTTGAACCCAAATCCTCAACATGATAGAGGAACACTCTTACCACTGAGCCATTCAAGCTTCCACTCTCTCAGTTTATTTTGCAGGCATTTCTTTTTTATTTGGACAAAACCCTTCAAAACAAAGAATATTAATGCTAAGAGCGGGACTTGAACCCATATCCTCAACATGATAGAGTAACACTCTAACCACTGAGCCATTCAAGCTTCCACACTTTCACTTTATTTTGCAGCCATGTCTTTTTTATTTGGACAAAACCCTTCAAAATAAAGAATTTCAATGCTAAGAGCGGCCTTGAACCCAAATCATCAACATGATAGAGTAACACTCTAACCACTGAGCCATTCAAGCTTCCACTCTTTCACTTCATTTTGCAGGCATTTCTTTTTTATTTGGACAAAACCCTTCAAAATAAAGAATTTTATGCTAAGAGCAGGACTTGAACTCAAATCCTCAACATGATAGAGTAACACTCTAACCACTGAGCCATTCAAGCTTCCAGACTTTCACTTTATTTTGCAGCCATGTCTTTTTTATTTGGACAAAACCATTCAAAATAAAGCATTTTAATGCAAAGAGTTGGACTTGAACCCAAATCCTCAACATGACAGAGGAACACTCTAACCACTGAGCCACTCAAGCTTCCACTCTTTCACTTTATTTTGCAGCCATGTCTTTTTTATTTGGACAAATAATTTTTGCACCCAGGTCCATGTGTCGTGGCCCTCTATCAGAATCCAGAGTTTTGAGAAGATTGGAGAAACTTAATTTTTCACCCCCCGAAAAAAACACATAAGGGGTAACACTGTCATTTTTTTTTTCTGGTCAAAATTTTGAGTTTCAATATCTCAGCTCTGCAAGGGTCTACAGCCTCAATTTTTGCACCCAGGTCCATGTCTCGTGGCCCTCTATCAGAATCCAGAGTTTTGAGAAGATTGGAGAAACTTAATTTTTCACCCCCTGAAAAAAAAACATAAGGGGTAACACTGTCATTTTTTTTTTCTGGTCAAAATTTTGAGTTTCAATATCTCAGCTCTGGAAGGGTCTACAGCCTCAATTTTTGCACCCAGGTCCATGTCTCGTGGCCCTCTATCAGAATCCAGAGTTTTGAGAAGATTGGAGAAACTTAATTTTTCACCCCCTCGAAAAAAAACATAAGGGGTAACACTGTCGTTTTTGGCCAAATTTTGACCCCCTCCGATCTTCTTGAAACTCTGGATTCTGACAGAGGGCCACGAGACTTCGACCAGCGCGCAAAAATGGAGGCTCTAGACCCTTCCAGAGCCGAGATATCGGATGTCAAAGTTTTGACCCGAAAAAAAAACATAAGGGGTAACACTGTCGTTTTTGGCCGAAATTTTGACCCCCTCCGATCTTCTTGAAACTCTGGATTCTGACAGAGGGCCACGAGACTTCGACCAGCGCGCAAAAATGGAGGCTCTAGACCCTTCCAGAGCCGAGATATCGGATGTCAAAGTTTTGACCCGAAAAAAAAACATAAGGGGTAACACTGTCGTTTTTCGCCGAAATTTTGACCCCCTCCGATCTTCTTGAAACTCTGGATTCTGACAGAGGGCCACGAGACTTCGACCAGCGCGCAAAAATGGAGGCTCTAGACCCTTCCAGAGCCGAGATATCGGATGTCAAAGTTTTGACCTGAAAAAAAAACATAAGGGGTAACACTGTCGTTTTTGGCCGAAATTTTGACCCCCTCCGATCTTCTCGAAACTCTGGATTCTGACAGAGGGCCACGAGACTTCGACCAGCGCGCAAAAATGGAGGCTCTAGACCCTTCCAGAGCCGAGATATCGGATGTCAAAGTTTTGACCTGAAAAAAAAACATAAGGGGTAACACTGTCGTTTTTGGCCGAAATTTTGACCCCCTCCGATCTTCTCGAAACTCTGGATTCTGACAGAGGGCCACGAGACTTCGACCAGCGCGCAAAAATGGAGGCTCTAGACCCTTCCAGAGCCGAGATATCGGATGTCAAAGTTTTGACCTGAAAAAAAAACATAAGGGGTAACACTGTCGTTTTTGGCCGAAATTTTGACCCCCTCCGATCTTCTTGAAACTCTGGATTCTGACAGAGGGCCACGAGACTTCGACCATCGCGCAAAAATGGAGGCTCTAGACCCTTCCAGAGCCGAGATATCGGATGTCAAAGTTTTGACCTGAAAAAAAAAACATAAGGGGTAACACTGTCGTTTTTGGCCGAAATTTTGACCCCCTCCGATCTTCTTGAAACTCTGGATTCTGACAGAGGGCCACGAGACTTCGACCAGCGCGCAAAAATGGAGGCTCTAGACCCTTCCAGAGCCAAGATATCGGATGTCAAAGTTTTGACCTGAAAAAAAAAACATAAGGGGTAACACTGTAGTTTTTGGCCGAAATTTTGACCCCCTCCGATCTTCTCGAAACTCTGGATTCTGACAGAGGGCCACGAGACTTCGACCAGCGCGCAAAAATGGAGGCTCTAGACCCTTCCAGAGCCGAGATATCGGATGTCAAAGTTTTGACCTGAAAAAAAAACATAAGGGGTAACACTGTCGTTTTTGGCCGAAATTTTGACCCCCTCCGATCTTCTCGAAACTCTGGATTCTGACAGAGGGCCACGAGACTTCGACCAGCGCGCAAAAATGGAGGCTCTAGACCCTTCCAGAGCCGAGATATCGGATGTCAAAGTTTTGACCTGAAAAAAAAACATAAGGGGTAACACTGTCGTTTTTGGCCGAAATTTTGACCCCCTCCGATCTTCTCGAAACTCTGGATTCTGACAGAGGGCCACGAGACTTCGACCAGCGCGCAAAAATGGAGGCTCTAGACCCTTCCAGAGCCGAGATATCGGATGTCAAAGTTTTGACCTGAAAAAAAAACATAAGGGGTAACACTGTCATTTTTGGCCGAAATTTTGACCCACTCCGATCTTCTCGAAACTCTGGATTCTGACAGAGGGCCACGAGACTTCGACCAGCGCGCAAAAATGGAGGCTCTAGACCCTTCCAGAGCCGAGATATCGGATGTCAAAGTTTTGACCTGAAAAAAAAACATAAGGGGTAACACTGTCGTTTTTGGCCGAAATTTTGACCCCCTCCGATCTTCTCGAAACTCTGGATTCTGACAGAGGGCCACGAGACTTCGACCAGCGCGCAAAAATGGAGGCTCTAGACCCTTCCAGAGCCGAGATATCGGATGTCAAAGTTTTGACCTGAAAAAAAAAAAACATAAGGGGTAACACTGTCGTTTTTGGCCGAAATTTTGACCCCCTCCGATCTTCTCGAAACTCTGGATTCTGACAGAGGGCCACGAGACTTCGACCAGCGCGCAAAAATGGAGGCTCTAGACCCTTCCAGAGCCGAGATATCGGATGTCAAAGTTTTGACCTGAAAAAAAAAACATAAGGGGTAACACTGTCGTTTTTGGCCGAAATTTTGACCCCCTCCGATCTTCTCGAAACTCTGGATTCTGACAGAGGGCCACGAGACTTCGACCAGCGCGCAAAAATGGAGGCTCTATACCCTTCCAGGGCCGAGATATCGGATGTCAAAGTTTTGACCTGAAAAAAAAACATAAGGGGTAACACTGTCGTTTTTGGCCGAAATTTTGACCCCCTCCGATCTTCTCGAAACTCTGGATTCTGACAGAGGGCCACGAGACTTCGACCAGCGCGCAAAAATGGAGGCTCTAGACCCTTCCAGAGCCGAGATATCGGATGTCAAAGTTTTGACCTGAAAAAAAAACATAAGGGGTAACACTGTCGTTTTTGGCCGAAATTTTGACCCCCTCCGATCTTCTTGAAACTCTGGATTCTGACAGAGGGCCACGAGACTTCGACCAGCGCGCAAAAATGGAGGCTCTAGACCCTTCCAGAGCCGAGATATCGGATGTCAAAGTTTTGACCTGAAAAAAAAAACATAAGGGGTAACACTGTCGTTTTTGGCCGAAATTTTGACCCCCTCCGATCTTCTTGAAACTCTGGATTCTGACAGAGGGCCACGAGACTTCGACCAGCGCGCAAAAATGGAGGCTCTAGACCCTTCCAGAGCCAAGATATCGGATGTAAAAGTTTTGACCTGAAAAAAAAAACATAAGGGGTAACACTGTCGTTTTTGGCCGAAATTTTGACCCCCTCCGATCTTCTCGAAACTCTGGATTCTGACAGAGGGCCACGAGACTTCGACCAGCGCGCAAAAATGGAGGCTCTAGACCCTTCCAGAGCCGAGATATCGGATGTCAAAGTTTTGACCTGAAAAAAAACATAAGGGGTAACACTGTCGTTTTTGGCCGAAATTTTGACCCCCTCCGATCTTCTCGAAACTCTGGATTCTGACAGAGGGCCACGAGACTTCGACCAGCGCGCAAAAATGGAGGCTCTAGACCCTTCCAGAGCCGAGATATCGGATGTCAAAGTTTTGACCTGAAAAAAAAACATAAGGGGTAACACTGTCGTTTTTGGCCGAAATTTTGACCCCCTCCGATCTTCTCGAAACTCTGGATTCTGACAGAGGGCCACGAGACTTCGACCAGCGCGCAAAAATGGAGGCTCTAGACCCTTCCAGAGCCGAGATATCGGATGTCAAAGTTTTGACCTGAAAAAAAAACATAAGGGGTAACACTGTCGTTTTTGGCCGAAATTTTGACCCCCTCCGATCTTCTTGAAACTCTGGATTCTGACAGAGGGCCACGAGACTTCGACCAGCGCGCAAAAATGGAGGCTCTAGACCCTTCCAGAGCCGAGATATCGGATGTCAAAGTTTTGACCTGAAAAAAAAAACATAAGGGGTAACACTGTCGTTTTTGGCCGAAATTTTGACCCCCTCCGATCTTCTTGAAACTCTGGATTCTGACAGAGGGCCACGAGACTTCGACCAGCGCGCAAAAATGGAGGCTCTAGACCCTTCCAGAGCCGAGATATCGGATGTCAAAGTTTTGACCTGAAAAAAAACATAAGGGGTAACACTGTCGTTTTTGGCCGAAATTTTGACCCCCTCCGATCTTCTTGAAACTCTGGATTCTGACAGAGGGCCACGAGACTTCGACCAGCGCGCAAAAATGGAGGCTCTAGACCCTTCCAGAGCCGAGATATCGGATGTCAAAGTTTTGACCTGAAAAAAAAACATAAGGGGTAACACTGTCGTTTTTGGCCGAAATTTTGACCCCCTCCGATCTTCTTGAAACTCTGGATTCTGACAGAGGGCCACGAGACTTCGACCAGCGCGCAAAAATGAAGGCTCTAGACCCTTCCAGAGCCGAGATATCGGATGTCAAAGTTTTGACCTGAAAAAAAAACATAAGGGGTAACACTGTCGTTTTTGGCCGAAATTTTGACCCCCTCCGATCTTCTTGAAACTCTGGATTCTGACAGAGGGCCACGAGACTTCGACCAGCGCGCAAAAATGGAGGCTCTAGACCCTTCCAGAGCCGAGATATCGGATGTCAAAGTTTTGACCTGAAAAAAAAACATAAGGGGTAACACTGTCGTTTTTGGCCGAAATTTTGACCCCCTCCGATCTTCTTGAAACTCTGGATTCTGACAGAGGGCCACGAGACTTCGACCAGCGCGCAAAAATGGAGGCTCTAGACCCTTCCAGAGCCGAGATATCGGATGTCAAAGTTTTGACCTGAAAAAAAAAACATAAGGGGTAACACTGTCGTTTTTGGCCGAAATTTTGACCCCCTCCGATCTTCTTGAAACTCTGGATTCTGACAGAGGGCCACGAGACTTCGACCAGCGCGCAAAAATGGAGGCTCTAGACCCTTCCAGAGCCGAGATATCGGATGTCAAAGTTTTGACCTGAAAAAAAAAACATAAGGGGTAACACTGTCGTTTTTGGCCGAAATTTTGACCCCCTCCGATCTTCTTGAAACTCTGGATTCTGACAGAGGGCCACGAGACTTCGACCAGCGCGCAAAAATGGAGGCTCTAGACCCTTCCAGAGCCGAGATATCGGATGTCAAAGTTTTGACCTGAAAAAAAAACATAAGGGGTAACACTGTCGTTTTTGGCCGAAATTTTGACCCCCTCCGATCTTCTTGAAACTCTGGATTCTGACAGAGGGCCACGAGACTTCGACCAGCGCGCAAAAATGGAGGCTCTAGACCCTTCCAGAGCCGAGATATCGGATGTCAAAGTTTTTACCTGAAAAAAAAACATAAGGGGTAACACTGTCGTTTTTGGCCGAAATTTTGACCCCCTCCGATCTTCTTGAAACTCTGGATTCTGACAGAGGGCCACGAGACTTCGACCAGCGCGCAAAAATGGAGGCTCTAGACCCTTCCAGAGCCGAGATATCGGATGTCAAAGTTTTGACCTGAAAAAAAAACATAAGGGGTAACACTGTCATTTTTGGCCGAAATTTTGACCCCCTCCGATCTTCTTGAAACTCTGGATTCTGACAGAGGGCCACGAGACTTCGACCAGCGCGCAAAAATGAAGGCTCTAGACCCTTCCAGAGCCGAGATATCGGATGTCAAAGTTTTGACCTGAAAAAAAAAACATAAGGGGTAACACTGTCGTTTTTGGCCGAAATTTTGACCCCCTCCGATCTTCTTGAAACTCTGGATTCTGACAGAGGGCCACGAGACTTCGACCAGCGCGCAAAAATGGAGGCTCTAGACCCTTCCAGAGCCGAGATATCGGATGTCAAAGTTTTGACCTGAAAAAAAAACATAAGGGGTAACACTGTCGTTTTTGGCCGAAATTTTGACCCCCTCCGATCTTCTTGAAACTCTGGATTCTGACAGAGGGCCACGAGACTTCGACCAGCGCGCAAAAATGGAGGCTCTAGACCCTTCCAGAGCCGAGATATCGGATGTCAAAGTTTTGACCTGAAAAAAAAACATAAGGGGTAACACTGTCGTTTTTGGCCGAAATTTTGACCCCCTCCGATCTTCTTGAAACTCTGGATTCTGACAGAGGGCCACGAGACTTCGACCAGCGCGCAAAAATGGAGGCTCTAGACCCTTCCAGAGCCGAGATATCGGATGTCAAAGTTTTTACCTGAAAAAAAATATAAGGGGTAACACTGTCGTTTTTGGCCGAAATTTTGACCCCCTCCGATCTTCTTGAAACTCTGGATTCTGACAGAGGGCCACGAGACTTCGACCAGCGCGCAAAAATGGAGGCTCTAGACCCTTCCAGAGCCGAGATATCGGATGTCAAAGTTTTGACCTGAAAAAAAAACATAAGGGGTAACACTGTCGTTTTTTGCCGAAATTTTGACCCCCTCCGATCTTCTTGAAACTCTGGATTCTGACAGAGGGCCACGAGACTTCGACCAGCGCGCAAAAATGGAGGCTCTAGACCCTTCCAGAGCCGAGATATCGGATGTCAAAGTTTTGACCTGAAAAAAAAACATAAGGGGTAACACTGTCGTTTTTGGCCGAAATTTTGACCCCCTCCGATCTTCTTGAAACTCTGGATTCTGACAGAGGGCCACGAGACTTCGACCAGCGCGCAAAAATGGAGGCTCTAGACCCTTCCAGAGCCGAGATATCGGATGTCAAAGTTTTGACCTGAAAAAAAAAACATAAGGGGTAACACTGTCGTTTTTGGCCGAAATTTTGACCCCCTCCGATCTTCTTGAAACTCTGGATTCTGACAGAGGGCCAAGAGACTTCGACCAGCGCGCAAAAATGGAGGCTCTAGACCCTTCCAGAGCTGAGATATTGAAACTCAAAATTTTGACCCGAAAAAAAAAACATAAGGGGTAACACTGTCGTTTTTTTTTTTTTTTGTGGAAATTTTGACGTTCTCCGATCTTCTTGAAACTCTGGATTCTGACAGAGGGCCACGAGACATCGCCCAGCACGCAAAAATGAAGGCTCTAGACCAGGGGTGGGCAAACTACGGCCCGCGGGCCACATGCGGCCCGTTAGGCTGTTTAATCCGGCCCTTCGAGTATTTAAAATATTGTCATAGAGATTGCATTTGCATGGGGAGCATTGTGCAGCGCGGTCTGTAGCGGGAGAGCGAGGGGGGAGCCGAGCGGTAAGCGGGCCATGCTGACATAGTGGGGAGAGAGAGAGGCTGGGAGCTCGTGCACGCACTGTCGAGAGAGAGAAAACGCTGGGCTGCAAGCTGTTTCAGTGGAAAGAGTGTTGCTGCATTTGTGACCTGAGAAGCTGAATCCAGCGGGAAGAGTACTGTTTTATATGTGATTTGTTTTTGAAATATTCTGAATTAATTGTGTGAGCGCGAGCAAGCGCTGTGGGGAGAGAAAGTAACTCAATAAAGTGCATGAGTCCCAGTATTCGCCGACCCTGTCTCCTTCTATCACCCATTCACCGAACCAACATCCCTGTCACACATTCATTTTGCCTTTTTCCTGCAATACTTGAATAAAGCAGCTCATTCATTCAGAGCTGTTGTGGCTGTGCTGCGGTGTGTCACGCGACAAGCAATGACGCGTCACCATGGAAACCATACAGTGAATAAATAACGGTTGCATTGCAAAGCTCATGTAACCCCTCACACAACTGGGTCGAACTCGACCCGCTCCGAGCGGGCTTCGAACCCGGGTCTCCGGCATGAGAGTCAGGCGCACTAACAAGGAGGCAAAGACTACAGCCTCTAGCATCTGTCGCTAGAGCGCCTATTGAGATCGGGGAGTGAGGTTTACTCGCAGAGCAACTACTAGCTGGCCTCCGTTACACTCACGCCGTAGAGACCGTTTTTTGTAATTTGTCATATGCAATTTATAACTAATATCCCAGGAAACAGAACGTTTGCACGATTGAATCATTGACATTTCAGCACTCCTTCAGACAGCGACTTAAGCACAACAAGGCTCCTTGTTGCACGTTAATGTTTTTTCCTTTTTTGGAAACTCACAGAGAAAAAAAAATGTTAGTAACCACTTGTACACCTGATTAGTTTTCATTTGATTTTTAGTTTTTCTTTTGATATTTAGTTTCTTTTCTCCTCTGTATTTGTCTCTTGGACTGCTTCCGGTTACCTTTATCGCCCGCCTCGCTACGCTCCCGTCTCTGCCGTTTGTTCAATAAATGTTCTTATCTGCTTTTGATTTTCACAGTTTATCATACTTAAAATAAATTGGTACATTTTTTTATTTTTATTTTTTTTTCACAAATGTATGACGTTTGTGTATTAAGTGCAATTTGATTACCATATGGAGTTTTAATAAAGTTGAATTAATGTAACCTTCCTTCATTGGGGCGGCAGTGGCTCAGTGGTTCATGTGGGTTGTCTACAAACCGAAAGGTTGGTGGTTCAATCCTCGTTTCCACTTGACCAAGTGTCGAGGTGTCCATGAGCAAGACACCTAACCCCAGCTGCTCCCGACGAGCTGGATGGCGCCTTGCATGGCTTCCGTTGGTGTGCGAATGTGAGGCAAATTGTAAAGCGCTTTGGTGGCCATTGGGTCTATGAAAGTGCTATATAAATGCAGTCCATTAACCATTTCTCTAACTTTTACTCTACTAAGTGTACACTTGCTGGTGTTTTGTTTCTAATTAGGCTCATTAAATAATACTGAGGATAAACAATATTTAAAAAGAATATAAATATATCTAAAATTAAAATAAATATAAAATTAAATAAAAAAATAACCCCAAAACATAACAATGCTAAATGGGGATATCTATAGCATATAAATTAATATACTATGTAAATTACGTGATCCACGTAAATGGCCGGCCCTCTGTCAAATTTTAAAACCCAGTGTGGCCCTTGAGCCAAAAAGTTTGCCCACCTCTGGTTTTGCGCGCTGGTCAAAGTCTCGTGGCCCTCTGTCAGAATCCAGAGTTTCAAGAAGATCGGAGGGGGTCAAAATTTCGGCCAAAAACGACAGTGTTACCCCTTATGTTTTTTTTTTTCAGGTCAAAACTTTGACATCCGATATCTCGGCTCTGGAAGGGTCTAGAGCCTCCATTTTTGCGCGCTGGTCGAAGTCTCGTGGCCCTCTGTCAGAATCCAGAGTTTCAAGAAGATCGGAGAGGGTCAAAATTTCGGCCAAAAACGACAGTGTTACCCCTTATGTTTTTTTTTCAGGTCAAAACTTTGACATCCGATATCTCGGCTCTGGAAGGGTCTAGAGCCTCCATTTTTGCGCGCTGGTCGAAGTCTCGTGGCCCTCTGTCAGAATCCAGAGTTTCAAGAAGATCGGAGGGGGTCAAAATTTCGGCCAAAAACGACAGTGTTACCCCTTATGTTTTTTTTTCGGGTCAAAACTTTGACATCCGATATCTCGGCTCTGGAAGGGTCTAGAGCCTCCATTTTTGCGCGCTGGTCGAAGTCTCGTGGCCCTCTGTCAGAATCCAGAGTTTCAAGAAGATCGGAGGGGGTCAAAATTTCGGCCAAAACGACAGTGTTACCCCTTATGTTTTTTTTTTTCGGGTCAAAACTTTGACATCCGATATCTCGGCTCTGGAAGGGTCTAGAGCCCTAATTTTTGCGCGCTGGTCGAAGTCTCGTGGCCCTCTGTCAGAATCCAGAGTTTCAAGAAGATCGGAGGGGGTCAAAATTTCGGCCAAAAATGACAGTGTTACCCCTTATGTTTTTTTTTTCAGGTCAAAACTTTGACATCCGATATCTCGGCTCTGGAAGGGTCTAGAGCCTCCATTTTTGCGCGCTGGTCGAAGTCTCGTGGCCCTCTGTCAGAATCCAGAGTTTCAAGAAGATCAGAGGGGGTCAAAATTTCGGCCAAAAACGACAGTGTTACCCCTTATGTTTTTTTAAGGTCAAAACTTTGACATCCGATATCTCGGCTCTGGAAGGGTCTAGAGCCTCCATTTTTGCGCGCTGGTCGAAGTCTCGTGGCCCTCTGTCAGAATCCAGAGTTTCAAGAAGATCGGAGGGGGTCAAAATTTCGGCCAAAACGACAGTGTTACCCCTTATGTTTTTTTTTCGGGTCAAAACTTTGACATCCGATATCTCGGCTCTGGAAGGGTCTAGAGCCCTAATTTTTGCGCGCTGGTCGAAGTCTCGTGGCCCTCTGTCAGAATCCAGAGTTTCAAGAAGATCGGAGGGGGTCAAAATTTCGGCCAAAAACGACAGTGTTACCCCTTATGTTTTTTTTTCAGGTCAAAACTTTGACATCCGATATCTCGGCTCTGGAAGGGTCTAGAGCCTCCATTTTTGCGCGCTGGTCAAAGTCTCGTGGCCCTCTGTCAGAATCCAGAGTTTCAAGAAGATCGGAGGGGGTCAAAATTTCGGCCAAAAACGACAGTGTTACCCCTTATGTTTTTTTTTCAGGTCAAAACTTTGACATCCGATATCTCGGCTCTGGAAGGGTCTAGAGCCTCCATTTTTGCACGCTGGTCGAAGTCTCGTGGCCCTCTGTCAGAATCCAGAGTTTCAAGAAGATCGGAGGGGGTCAAAATTTCGGCCAAAAACGACAGTGTTACCCCTTATGTTTTTTTTCAGGTCAAAACTTTGACATCCGATATCTCGGCTCTGGAAGGGTCTAGAGCCTCCATTTTTGCGCGCTGGTCGAAGTCTCGTGGCCCTCTGTCAGAATCCAGAGTTTCAAGAAGATCGGAGGGGGTCAAAATTTCGGCCAAAAACGACAGTGTTACCCCTTATGTTTTTTTTTCAAGGTCAAAACTTTGACATCCAATATCTCGGCTTTGGAAGGGTCTAGAGCCTCCATTTTTGCGCGCTGGTCGAAGTCTCGTGGCCCTCTGTCAGAATCCAGAGTTTCAAGAAGATCGGAAGGGGTCAAAATTTCGGCCAAAAACGACAGTGTTACCCCTTATGTTTTTTTTTTTTTCGGGTCAAAACTTTGACATCCGATATCTCGGCTCTGGAAGGGTCTAGAGCCTCCATTTTTGCGCGCTGGTCGAAGTCTCGTGGCCCTCTGTCAGAATCCAGAGTTTCAAGAAGATCGGAGGGGGTCAAAATTTCGGCCAAAAACGACAGTGTTACCCCTTATGTTTTTTTTTTCAGGTCAAAACTTTGACATCCGATATCTCGGCTCTGGAAGGGTCTAGAGCCTCCATTTTTGCACGCTGGTCGAAGTCTCGTGGCCCTCTGTCAGAATCCAGAGTTTCAAGAAGATCGGAGGGGGTCAAAATTTCGGCCAAAAACGACAGTGTTACCCCTTATGTTTTTTTTCAGGTCAAAACTTTGACATCCGATATCTCGGCTCTGGAAGGGTCTAGAGCCTCCATTTCTGCGCGCTGGTCGAAGTCTCGTGGCCCTCTGTCAGAATCCAGAGTTTCAAGAAGATCGGAGGGGGTCAAAATTTCGGCCAAAAACGACAGTGTTACCCCTTATGTTTTTTTTTTAAGGTCAAAACTTTGACATCCAATATCTCGGCTTTGGAAGGGTCTAGAGCCTCCATTTTTGCGCGCTGGTCGAAGTCTCGTGGCCCTCTGTCAGAATCCAGAGTTTCAAGAAGATCGGAAGGGGTCAAAATTTCGGCCAAAAACGACAGTGTTACCCCTTATGTTTTTTTTTTTTTCGGGTCAAAACTTTGACATCCGATATCTCGGCTCTGGAAGGGTCTAGAGCCTCCATTTTTGCGCGCTGGTCGAAGTCTCGTGGCCCTCTGTCAGAATCCAGAGTTTCAAGAAGATCGGAGGGGGTCAAAATTTCAGCCAAAAACGACAGTGTTACCCCTTATGTTTTTTTTTTCAGGTCAAAACTTTGACATCCGATATCTCGTTCTGGAAGGGTCTAGAGCCTCCATTTTTGCGCGCTGGTCAAAGTCTCGTGGCCCTCTGTCAGAATCCAGAGTTTCAAGAAGATCGGAGGGGGTCAAAATTTCGGCCAAAAACGACAGTGTTACCCCTTATGTTTTTTTTTTCAGGTCAAAACTTTGACATCCGATATCTCGGCTCTGGAAGGGTCTAGAGCCTCCATTTTTGCGCGCTGGTCGAAGTCTCGTGGCCCTCTGTCAGAATCCAGAGTTTCAAGACGATCGGAGGGGGTCAAAATTTCGGCCAAAAACGACAGTGTTACCCCTTATGTTTTTTTTTCAGGTCAAAACTTTGACATCCGATATCTCGGCTCTGGAAGGGTCTAGAGCCTCCATTTTTGCGCGCTGGTCGAAGTCTCGTGGCCCTCTGTCAGAATCCAGAGTTTCAAGAAGATCGGAGGGGGTCAAAATTTCGGCCAAAAACGACAGTGTTACCCCTAAGGTTTTTTTTTTTCGGGTCAAAATTTTGAGTTTCAATATCTCAGCTCTGGAAGGGTCTAGAGCCTCCATTTTTGCACTCTGGTCGAAGTCTCGTGGCCCTCTATCAGAATCCAGAGTTTCAAGAAGATCGGAGAACGTCAAAATTTCGACCCAAAAAAAAAACGACAGTGTTACCCCTTATGTTTTTTTTTCGGGTCAAAATTTTGAGTTTCAATATCTCAGCTCTGGAAGGGTCTAGAGCCTCCATTTTTGCACTCTGGTCGAAGTCTCGTGGCCCTCTATCAGAATCCAGAGTTTCAAGAAGATCGGAGAACGTCAAAATTTCGACCCAAAAAAAAAGACAGTGTTACCCCTTATGGGTTTTTTTTTTCGGGTCAAAATTTTGAGTTTCGATGTCTCAGCTTAGAGCCTCAATTTTTGCACCCAGGTCTAAGTCTCATGGCCCTCTATCAGAATCCAGATTTTGAGAAGATTGGGGATACTTAATTTTCGCCCCCAAAAAAACATAAGGGGTAACACTGCCGTTTTTTTTTTATTTCTCTGGTCGAAATTTTGAGTTTCTATATCTTAGCTCTGAAAGGATCTAGAGCCTCCATTTTTGCACCCAGGTCTATGGCCCTCTATCAGAATCTCATGGCCCTCTAAGTCTCATGGCCCTCTATCAGAATCCAGAGTTTTAAGAAGATTGGGGATACTTAATTTTTCGCCCAAAAAAAAAAACGTAAGGGGTAACACTGTCGTTTTTTTTTTTCTGGTCGAAATTTTGAGTTTTGATATCTCAGCTCTGGAAGAGTCTAGAGCCTCCATTGTTGCACTCAGGTCTAAGTCTCATGGCCCTCTATCAGAATCCAGAGTTTTGAGAAGATTGGGGATACTTAATTTTTCGCCCAAAAAAAAAAACGTAAGGGGTAACACTGTCGGGTTTTTTTTTTTTCTGGTCGAAATTTTGAGTTTCGATATCTCAGCTCTGGAAGGGTCTAGAGCCTCCATTTTTGCACCCAGTCTAAGTCTCATGGTCCAAGTCTCTTAATTTCCCCAGAGAATTTTGAGTTCTCTGATCTTCTCAAAACTCTGGATTCTGAAAGAGATATTTATAATGGTCTTAATGCTACGTGGGATCTCAATATTCCAGAGTTTTGAGAAGATTGGAGAAACTTAATTTCTCCCTCCCCCCAAAAAACAAAAACAAAAGGGGTAACACTGTCATTTTTTCGGGTCGAAATTTTGAGTTTCTCTGATCTTCTCAAAACTCTGGATTCTGAAAGAGGGCCACAAGACTTAGACATGCTACGTGGGATCTCAAGATTTGTTTCCACAGTATTTTCAATTTTGATATTTTTAGGGCAAACTGTTCTTGTCTGTCAGTCATATAATGGAGACCTATGGGGTCCACCTAAAAGAGCATGCACAGAGAAGTCCAGATTAAGCATGATTTAATGACTCGTAAATGTAAGTACACCTAAGACACGAAACGAGCGGTTTTTGAGAGAAAAGGGACAGTATTTGTATTGTTTTTACCTCTTGTAACCGCCTACATATTGGATGCCCTTGAGGTAAGCTAAAACATATCAAAAATTAATTTCAAAGTGAACTATCCCCTTAAACCTTCACCGGAAATACCGCCGTGCATAGAGCCTATAGCCGAAATATGCTGTCTCACTCCATAACATGTCCATAAACAATCAATGTACATTTCTGAGAACATATTTTAAACTCTTAAGTAATTATATTCTGTATATTTTTTTAATAAAATCACAAAATTGTATGCAAGGCATTAGGCGTTTCCATCACACGAAAAGACCGACGTGACACTCATTTAGGTGATTCGCATATGTTTACATCGTTAAAATAGTCCAAGTGACTACAGTGGTTTGACCTATGGAAGCTTGTATGGAAGCTTGTTTCCGCCACTGAATAAAAAAATTAAATAAATAATTGCGACTTTTTATCTCACAATTCTGACTTTTTTTCTCACAATTGCGAGTTATTAAGTCAGAATTGCGTGATATAAAGTCGCAATTGCGAGATAAAAAGTCAGAATTGCGTGATATAAAGTCGCAATTGCGAGATAAAAAGTCAGAATTGCGTGATATAAAGTCGCAATTGCGAGAAAAAAAGTCAGAATTGCGAGATATAAAGTCGCAATTGCGTGTTATTAGCCTAAGTCAGAATTGTGAGTTATAATGTCAGAATTGCGAGTTATAAAGTCGCAATTGCTTGATATAAAGTCAGAATTGTGAGATATAATGTCAGAATTGTGAGATTTAAACTAGTATTTTCCCCCCTTAGAATTAGCCTGATAAGTCGCAATTGCGAGTTTATATCTCACAATTCTGAGAAAATATGTCAGAATTTCGACATATAAACTCGCAATTATGTGTTAGAAAGTCAGAATTGCGAGATGTAAACTCGCAATTGTGAGAAAAAAAGTCAGAATTGTGAGATAAAAAGTCGCACTTCTGTCTTTTTTTCTCAGAATTGCGACTTTATATCACGCAATTCTTACTTTATATCACGCAATTCTGACTTTATATCTCGCAATTCTGACTTTATAACACGCAATCCTGACTTTCTATAACTCGCAATTCTGAGAAAAAAAAGTCAGAATTGTGAGATAAAAAGTCACAATTATTTATTTTATTTTTTTTATTCAGTGGCGGAAACAAGCTTCCATATTGACCTTAAGTATGTCAAGTGCCGAAAATACTTTTTGTGAGCAAAAACAAACAACCGCTAGAGGGCAGAAAGTTACATTGTGAATAGTAAAGGCCCGTTCACAAAAAGCACGATAACTATAAAAGATAACCATATACAATTATAAAAATCATTCTCCATATTAAAGAATAACAGAGTTCCGATATTTTTTAGATCACTTTCAGAACGATTTTTTTCCATCTGTCCGACGATAAAACACTGACAACCAATCAGAATCCGTTCTAATTTGGGGGGGGGGGAGATGAGCATATTATGTATATGTATAGAAACAATTCGTTTTTTTACAATCCGCTTTGAACACCTGTCACCACTAGATGGCAGCAACGCTCCTTTGTGAAATCTGATAGTTCTGGCAACATAACCAGCTAGAGGAACAGGTGCTGCGGAGGGCGTGGTACACACACAGCTCTTACATCGACTCATCGTGCTCAGACTGTCATCTGAGAAGGTTCATGAGCCGGTCAGTCAGGTTTATGAGTAATCCACAAGCATGCAAACAACGAATGCTGTCAAACAGGAAAAACCCTTGAAGACCAAAACGCGAGAGAGACAGTGAGGAGGAAATATTACATTACGAAACAGACCAAAACACTGAGATTCTGATTCATGCTACATACGTGTTCCACCATAAATTGCGTAACATCTTATTTGCATTAATTTCAGTCATTTATCGGGTAGGCCTACAATTTTAATCCATGAGATGCAGCAGGAAATAAATCTGCACTTCAAGCACTGAGTGACACATGAAAGAAGCATCAATCAAGCACTGAAAGACATCTAATCTGTTCATCTGGCTGCACTGCAAATCTAAAACATCCTCTGTTAAAATGCTAAAAATCTCCTGTGTGCGTCAATACAACCATGAAGGGGATTAGTTACAAATAATCTCATGCCTGACAACGATAATAATTAGGCTATATGCAACCAAACCAAATCCTTGTCTATTTCTGATTACATATCACCCTGTAGTCTAAGACTGGGTGCCCATTGAGCCTGGTTAGTACCTGGATGGGAGACCTGGGAAAACCAGGTTGCTGCTGGAAGAGGTGTTAGTGAGGCCAGCAGGGGGTGCTCGCCCTGTGGTCTGTGTGGGTCCACACGCCCCAGTATAGTTATGGGGACACTATACTGTCAAAGAACACCGTCCTTCAGATATTCCAGTTAAATCTGTATCGTGTTAGGATAAATGAAAGAGACATAATGAAATATAATCTTAAAAATGTACTGCCTCCAGCCCAAAGCCCTTTTGCAAGAACATTTCTATTCAAATTATGAAGGTGAACTCCTAAAGAATAACACTCCTTTAGGAAAGAAAGAGTTCCTCAAAGGAGTTAAAGCCTTGTTCTACACACCAGCCACATGGCCTTGATTCCCATGAACAGACTGAAATAAACCAGAGATTCTTCTGTGGTACACACAGCACTGATAAGACAAAAACAGCTGCTTTACCTCCAAACAAGATTCAGGATTCAGCCGTATTAATACCGTGTTCACAGTGCAATGTTATATTTACATGTACTGAAATACCACATTTGAACTGTTTTAAAACTATGGATTCTGTTATCAAAGAGAGCGTGACCTCTCCAGTCTGACTGCGTTAATATTAATGCATGTTGAGCTTATCAGAGCGAAACTCATCTATTCATAATGTACCAAAACCAGTGCATGATGGGTCAAGATAAGGGAATTTTTTCTTCTTTTCTTTTTTTCAAAACTCAATTTCTGATGCATTTCATGGATAAGTCTGAGGTGTAATTACTTAAAAAAGCTCCATGCATCAAACATGACTAATTCAATGTAAAAGAGTTTTTAAAAAGAGCATATTCACAGCAGGGGCGTCAGTAGGCCCTTTTCAGGTTCTGCAAATTCTGACTGACAGTTCTGCCATGAAGACATTATTTTGGATGTGGCACTAGATTAACATTATGCACAGAAATAGTTAGATATAATCACACTGTAAATGATTGGTTAGTTTAACGCAAAGTAGCCTGACCTTTCTGTAACGCTGCTTTGAAATGATATGTATTGTGAATAAATTAATTATTTATTTTTTCAAATAGAAAATAAAAAGGGGGAATGGTTTAATAAAGAGGATAGGTTATTGCCAATATAGAAAATGACAGTAATGTAAGGTCTGTCAATCTGGTTAAACTAGTTTGAAATAAAAATTCAGGGGTTGACTTGATAGGTAGTGTAGAATGATAAAGTCCCTAGTGAACTAACCTTTATACAAAGTTGAAAGAATCTGCTATTTTAATAGATTTATTGGCCTTGATGTAGTTAAAGGGATAGTAAAATTCTGTCAGTATTTACTCACCAACCCTGTAAGACCTTCGTTCATCTTCGGAACATGAATTAAGATATTTTTGATGAAATCTGAGAGTGATCACTCCTCCATACCAGTCCATAGGCTTCTTGAGGAACTGAAACTTGCCGGCCTCGAAAAGTTATTAAAGACATCGTTAAAATAGTCCAAGTGACTACAGTGGCTCAATCTTAAGTTTATCAAACGATGAGAACACTTTTTGTGCGCAAAAAAAACAACAAAACTAACGACTTTATTTCAACTATTCATTTACTTCTCTGTGCCTCGACTCAGGTTACTAGTTTAATAGCCTATGATCTGTTGTTGTACGTCACACGCATCACACACATGACCAGCGTCAGCCAATAGTGGGCCTACGTGTGACGTAGCTCTACGCTATCACACTACGTTAACTGACTAGAGGCACATAGAAAAGGAAGTTTAGTTACAATAAAAGGATCATGCCAAACAACTTAATACATTTTCTCTTGATGAATTGAATCCTTAATAAATCCTGACAAAAAAATAAGCATCACATCAATTCAGATATTTTAAGCACACTTTCTTTGTACACCCAGCAGTGATATTTGATAGCATCATGTTCTGAAGACTCTCAAACCATCCAAGCTAAACCACATCAACCAACCCGTTCTACCAATTATCAGCCCGTCTCTTCCTGAAGTGTCTGCCGCCTGACCCCTGGATTGCCTCTCAGAGCCATTATGCCCACACAAGCCTGATCAGACCGCAGTTATCTCCCATCACACAGACTCTGAGCCCTGGAGGCCCACTTACACGGGGCATGATGTGTGGGCCCTCGGGGAAGACTCAATCTCTGTTAGAGACAGAGACACAGAGAGACTCTCTAATTGCCTAACTGCATTTAGCCTCCAGTGTGAAATATCTCCAGAGGGGAAATGGAGAAGGATAGAGACATAAAGAGGGATGGAGAAACGAAAAAGCAAGAGGTGAGAAATGACTCTACGCGGCTAATTCAGAGGTCCTGACCTCTGCTCTCCTCTGGGAGATCTCATACCACACATATATCCCAGATACACAGCAGACATGGCAGCGGTAATGGAGATGACCCCAATATGGCCACAGGAGAGGAAAAAGAACATGCTGCGTCGACCCTCTAACACCCACAACGAAACATTGCCTGCTTGTCGAAGCCTCTGCTAAACGTCTGTGCGTGCTGATTGCTTGTAATGGAATCCAGCGGTGTTTCCGACACATGGCAAAATTCATTGCATCCAAAGCTCTGGGTTAAAAAAAAAACACATTTTGTGAGTAAATATTGGCACCTGGTGAGTGAATAAAACATTCTAACTGCAAAATTATTCACGGTTTAAGTTAATTTAGTTTTCGAAAAATATTTTTTGACAACCTTTTTCCCCATGACTACGACAAAATGAAGACATCATTAAACACTGTGGCTATGGGGCTGTTAACACGACACCGTTTTCAACTGAAACGTAAAACCTTGAAAACGCAAACTTTTGAAAACAGGTTTTGAAGTACAAGTTTTTGAAAACGGGAATACGCGAAAACGATGACGTCATGCACATGTTCGGTCTATAGTGTTTCATTGCATCTAATGACCTGGCAGCAGTGTGCAGCGTTTTTAGTCGTTTTCGCGGATCTGTGTGAATGGGCATCGCTTCGACAATGGGATCGTCTTTACGTGGAAAACTCAAATGAAAATATTGAAATGAAAAACATCACACAACAAAAGTGTCTAATGTTTCTATTCTAATTCTAACGTTTACTTTTTAAAAATCAGTACAGATTTCCTAGCAAAAAGAAAAGCCAACCATTCCTCTACTTCTTTTTTACACGACCATCTCCTTAAGAATGTCCGAGTCTAGATTGCACAAAACAGGTAGGACTCTTACACTTACCCTTGAGAGCCCGTGTGTCTGTTTACGAAATCTTAAAAACCCTCTGGTACAAGAGCTCTAAAAATGGCCCAGTGTGTTTTCTAGAAATGCCAATCATTAATTATTAGTTATTGATTCAAGAAAACTGCATGGGTTGACTGTACAGTACTTCCGAGTGCTCTGCGAGTTTAATACATTTGATTAAAACCATATGAACAAGTTGCCCAACTGACTCCACATTCCTTTGTGTGAAGATGTTGAGTAAGCAAACAGAAGCCCAGTATCTGTGTTATCTGCTTCCCAAACCTGATGCATTCCAGACAGTGTTATGTGGCCTCGTAGTGGGTCATTTACAGCAGGCCAATTTATTTAAAATCTAACACAGGCCTAGACTATCCCTTCCTATAACATTTTTTCTTCAGGAACAGATGTGAATTTTCGATCCTTTACTCAGAGTACTGTCAGTTAAGTCAAAGACAAGAAATGTATTCTAAGAAGACATAACGTTTATACCACTTTATGAAATGGGTGAAGCAGCGCTTGAGCTAGACCAGCACCGCTTTTTAGAGGCTTCTGTTGTTAGGGCTCAGAGCATTACGCTTGCAAGATAAATCCTCCCCTCTCCCATGCTTCTACTCTCCGTGTACAACCAGATAACGTTACCGTGGAAACATGCAGCACCCAACCAATCAGCAATCAACACCCTCCCTCCAACCTGCTCTCCATGTGATATGCAAACAATTAATACATTCTGCAGCAGGAAAAATAAGAGTATGTGTGTATATGTATATGTGTGTATATATATATATATTAGGGCTGCTCGATTATGGAAAAAATCATAATCACGATTATTTTTGTCAGTATTGAAATCACGATTATGTAACACGATTATTTCACATGACTTTGGGAAAGTGTTACATTTATTAAAAGATACCTTTCAAAAATTATTATTATTATTTTTTTTAAATTTGAGCATTTTGTTGTAGCTATTAAACAGACCTGCAAACTCACAGAGGTGACATGCAAGTCATTTTTTGTGGGTGGGGGGTGGAGTGTTATTTACCTTTTATAAAGGACACTTTTAAACCTTAATATAACTAAACATGTGCTATCTTCATGTCAAATTCTTACATTTGATCAAATTCAGTTTTAATAAAAAGAGCTGCTGTCAGTCAAATTAATTAATTTACACTGCAAAATTACAACTGTAATAAATAATTTTATGAGCTTAATGTTTAAACCAATAAAATAAAATCAATGATACCTTTAAACAATAAATCAATAGGTGGTGGCAAGTGACCATCTTAATAAATGAATCATTGAGTCATTCATTAAAATGATTCGTTCAAAATAATGAATCATTCAATAACAAAACACAGTGCTCGTTGCATTTCTTTTGTAACTATTTTCGTCGGTGAAATGGAACAAGCCAGTCAATATTGCGTCTAAAATGTAAGTTACTACATATAAACCAGGTAACTTGTTTATTAAACTATAAATTCAATGTAATTGCAATCGTGATATAACAGCTTGGTCATGTTATGTTACTTAACTATATCATATAGCCTATTATAAATAGAAAACCTCAAACTTTACCTCAGTATGTTTCTTCTGTGAGTTTTGTGTGCTGTTATTTTAATTGTTTCACTAAGTCTCAGACAGGCAGCGCAGCTTCAGAAATACACAGCCGTTATCAATCGCTCTTTATACTGACTGTATAAGATCAAAAGAAAACCATTCACTTTTGGGGAAAAAATCGACTTTTCTCGGACAAGCAGACAAGTGTTAAGGTCCTTTCACACTGGACGCGATTTTGACGCACGAATAATTCGCGCGATGGTTTTATTTTTTGATCAGCTGTTTACCCGGTGTTCATTCCCGATGTGTTTCGTTCAGTAAAGCGGCGGCACAGATGATCAGGTCACGTGCGCTCGCGCTGCAGTGGTCGTGCAGACAAAGATCGCGACAGCTCGAGATGGTCTCTCACTCCATTAGATATTAAATTAGCCAATTGTTATTGTGAAGTTTATTGTGCTTGCAATTGATGACTGTAGGCTGAGCTAGTTTATGGCTTCGGGAGGGGCGGATGTGCGCGTCATTCAGAACACGCAATTATAGCGTCCTTTCAAAACAAAACGTGCATGGCAAAATAATCGTTTTTTCTCGATTGTGCTATTTTGGAGATCGTTGGGAACCAAAATCGAAATTGAAATCGAAATTCGATTAATTGCACAGCCCTAATATATATATATATATATATATATATATATATATATATATATACGAGGTGGGACTTTTACATGTCCTCATCTCACTGAACGCAGGTTTCAGCCCAAGGACAAGAGGAACAGGGCTATATAAGGACGATGTTCCCATTGTGTGGGATTAATGCCATGTGTAGATTCTATACACAAAAGCAGAGGTGGACATTGAAAATACTCAACCGCACACATCACTGACTCTGGGAATTAAACTCATCTCGGGCGAAGCGATTACATTAACACAATTACATTACGGTACTCTTTAATGGACTTTTGATGGTTTGAGCATGCCGTCTCTGAAATAACCACATATTTACAGTGCAATTATTCTACCCAGAAGTGCCTTAATAAAACATATACTAAGAATCAGCAATTAATGATTTGCTCTGCAGTTGAATCAATGCTTTCTGTGGTAAATGATTGGTTACACATGCCCATTGATCGATAAATATAACTGCAAGCCATTATGATCATTCAGTTATAGCTATAGACATTGGCGTTGTAACTAATCATGCCACCATTCAAAGCCTGAGAAAGTAAAAAGATATTAAAGGTATAGACCATTTCAAAATATGTAAACAATACTGGCCCAGAAGCACTTCCTGTTTCAGTTTTTTAACACTACATAAAAGCTGGGATAAAATACAACCAACAGAACATTTAAAACTGAATCAAAAAGTTAAACAAACATCTTTAAGAAGATTTCTTTACATGTGAAATAAAGAAAACAGTTACAAACTGAAACAGGAAGTGCTTCTGGGCCAGTGTTGTTTACATCTTTTGAAATGGTCTATAGCTTGAAGGCCTTCATTATAAAAGGGCAAAAAAGTAAGGATTGACGACAGGCCGTTGAATTATTCGAAAAATAATGCACACCCGAGGTGGTAATGCGGTCACGACGCGAAGCGGAGTGGCCGTTACACCTCGGGTGTGCTTTATTTTTCTAATAATTCAACGGCCTGAAGTCAATTATTCCGCTTATACTACAGTTACCACACCTCAAAACATTGTTCAGATGATTCATATCAAGACGTTTGTCAAGTTTTTGACATAAAACGCTCTTGTATGTAGGACTAATTTCTTACCCATCTAATCCCATGCCTCCGTTGCTAATTACAAAACGTCATTTTAGAGTTAGTAACGGAGGTTTGAGCCACTGATAGCAGACTAATGTAATGATGGGGGACACACTTACAATTCGCTGAAATATTCGAAGACCGACTGTTTCCATCGACTGTAGAAGGTCTAACTAAACACCCACTGCAGACAGACTGAACGCGCGTTTGGGCATGATCAGTCAGAACAAGTATCAAATTACATCCATAACTGGCCTTACAAATGCAAAGTGCAGTAGCTACGCAAACCAAGAAACGGAGAGAAAGGCCTTTAAAGTTTTTATACCAGCCAGTCAGCATGTTATGGGTAGATTATGTGGTAATGCATCTCCGAAACGGGACATAATTTAACCCAGATATCTTTTCACAAGACAGAATACATGTCAAAAAAAACCATTACAAGTCTTAACTCATTTTTGACCAAATGTGTAGTTGTACTGCGCCTAAACTAGTCTGTCCCGGCTTTATGCAGTTATTAATGCAGTTATGAGAGAGAGAGAGAGAGAGAGAGAGAGAGAGAGAGAGAGAGAGAGAGAGAGAGAGAGAGAGAGAGAGAGAGAGAGAGAGAGAGAGAGAGAGAGAGAGAGAGAGAGAGAGACGTGAGACGATGTGCGTCAAAATTATTTATTTATTTATTAACTTCGTTTTAAAGAATTAGTTCATTATTGTTTTCTATAATTGACAGTAAATAACCCAATAAATGAAAAACACAAATCCCTTTTAACAAGCAAGCCTATCATTAATTATTTATTTGTTATATTATCTGGAATAATTACGAAAATCCGTGCATTAGGACTATTCATTTATTTACATAGCCTATTCAGTTTAATTTTCTATTTAGCCTATTATAGATAGGACTATATATACTTTATTAAAATTAAACTGTATGTGTCAATTGATTGTGAAGTTAGACATCGAAAATTGCAGATCAAGCGCATGGGGCTGCGCATGTCTCTTGTTATGAATTGGATCCCATTTTCCGTTAACTACGCGCAGGGATATAGAACTGTAATGCGGTTCAAACTTGCCTGAAACTACTTTAGCCGTGCGTTTCCCTGAAAATAATTGCACACCTTTAGAACGTTCTCAACCAATCAGAATCAAGCATTCAACAGCCCTGTAGTATAACAAACAATAAAACATTCAAATTAAAAGATTATTAAAGGTAGCTTGAAGACATTCACTGTGTGAAGGTAAAATCCAAAAAAATAAAACATTAAAACAATAGATAAAGGGTTAGTTCACCCAAAAATGAAAATTCTGTCAGTATTTACTCACCCTCAAGTTGTTCCAAACCTCTATGTGTTTATTTGTTCTGCTGAACACAAAGGAAGATATTTGGAAGAATGTTTTAATCAAACAGATCTCATTCCCCATTGACTACCATATGTATTTTTTTCCTACTATGGTAGTCAATTGGGAATGAGATCTGTTTGATTAAAAATTTCTTCTAAATATCTTCCTTTGTGTTCAGCAGAACAAATACACAGAGGTTTGGAACAACATGAGGGTGAGTAAATACTGACAGAAGTTTCATTTTTGGGTGAATATAACCCTTTAACTTGTGTTCACGCTGCCATAGCCTAATGTTAAAGCTACAATGTGACTGTGTAACTCTTCTAGTTTATTCTTAGCTAAAAACACTTAGTTCTTTCAAAAATGTATGTGCTCATTAATGTATATTTACTTTGTTCAAGTATTAAAGTATTCTTGTGAGTGTATAATATGCCATTGAAAATACATACGTGTAAGGGGTTCTAATGTCAGTCGCCATGTTGCCTCTCCATCTTGAAAGTTGGAGCCAAAGATTATTAGCCAAAGAGGGATATACCTGTTAATTCAAGCTTCGCCTTTCGCGTTTACATTTGAGTTAACACTTATGGACGAGGTCCTATGAAGATAAAAGAGTAGGAATGTAAAAGAGTAGAGTAGCAATACTTGAGAGCACGTAGTTGTGAATTTGAGAACTTGTACAATAAATATTTGTACGTGAACACAAACATTTACACTTACAGCTTCGATGTGAAAACCTTTAAAATAAAAATCTGAACTTGAACGCTGAGATTTGCACTTGCAGACAATAGTCACAAACCTGTATTCTGAATCTGAAGCTGCAGATAAGCAGTCACAAATGTGTAAAATGCCATTCAGAAAGATCCAATGACAGACACAAACTTGCAATACAAATTTGCACTTCTAATAGACAAATTCGCAGTACAACCTCAATTTGGCACTTGCAACGTCTCAAATCTATCACTGCAAGTTCAAATTTCACGCCTTGACTTTTGCTAATCTTTTTCATCGTCTGGTGTCGTTTAAAGCCCTTTGAAGATGCACTGAAACTTTCATTCGGACCTTGAACCGTTTGATTCCCATTGAAGTCCATTATATGGAGAAAATCCTGGAATGTTTTCATCAAAAACCTTCATTTTTCGACTGAAGAAAGAAAGACATGGACATCTTGGATGACATGGCGGTGAGTAAATTATCTGCAAAATTTTTATTTTAAAGTGAACTACTCGTTTAAATCTTTACATTTCAATCAAAATTATTTGACCCTAGCCTAAACGAAGCAATTCATCACCCATTGTTACACTTAGATTCACCTCTCTTAAACTGGTACAATGGCTGAGCTTGCGGTACAAATTAGTTATTTGCAATGACTTGGCTGACTGATTCCGGCAGCGTGTTTTATGAAGCACCCTCAAGGGCATCACTGCACATGCATTGAGCTGCAGGAGCATTTCAAATGCACAGAAACAGCCATCGCTTCAAGTTCTGTTGCTCTCGGTCAGCGAAGCCGCCGGTGCTTTTGCGAGTCATTGATTAATTGTGGTCATTAGGCGGCGAGAGAATGGCCTCACCTGGAGTTAGAGGTGGAAATCAACAGGAGATTAAAATTAATCACTCTGAAAAGCGACAGCATCGCCGGTAGCCTGCAGAGAGCAGGATGCAGAGGAGGGAATGAGTGAATATCTCAGAAAACGTGTGTAGAATAATAGCTTTCATTTTTATTTAAAAAAAACAACATCACAAAAAGCACAAAAAAATCAAATAAGGTTTTTACATGATGTGCAACCCAAACAAAGAGGAAGAGAAAAAAAGTTTTGTAATATTAGTACACAGTATTTTAAAAGAAAAACAAAATCTACAGTTAATATCATTGGTTGTCTCTTATTAGTAAGGAGAGTTTCCTATCTCTTTAAATGGCACTGTACAGAGAACCGGCCTAACCTCTACTTTTATGAAATATCAAACGGGCCCCATCCAAACAGATCCTTCGGTTCCAAGAAGCTGATTTGCAGAGCTAGCAGGTTTACTGATGAAGGATCAGATTTCTGTGTTTACACTGGCATTAGTCTCTACGTTTAAACAAGCTGAACTGATCCTGTAACAGCAACCCTATTCTTAGAGGCTTAATAAATAAAAGCCCAGGGAAATCACAAGTGTGTGTGCTTTCAGATAATGACAACATGTGTATAATAAATGTTAATAATACCTTATCCAGATGGTGGATGATTAGCCTGATCACTCTCATGTCCTTCATTACATTTGCAGCCTATACCCAAGCGGTAACATAGTACAGACGTAAAGACAAACGCAATCAATCGCACCCAACATTTACAGTAAATATATTTACACATTCAACCCTGGCTAAAAGACAAGCAGATTGTGAAAAGGCTGCTTCTGTATACAACAGACAGACACAGACAAGTGTATAGTTGTCAGCATACACAATACTCTCCCATGAGACCAAAACCAGCATTTCAGAGAAAAAGTTCAGTATACATATATCAATAATAAATCGAGTAATATTTGTTGCACAGAGACTGGCAACAAATCATATAGCGTTAGATTGTGCATTGCCACTCACCACAAATCAATATGTACTTCAACTGATGATAGTTTTGTAATTGTTCATGTATTATTTACCTTCCACTGCTGATGTGGATTGTGTGATACACTAGTTCATTACACCCAAAGTTAAAAAAGGCACAGAGTGAACATTAGGATGACCCTGCGGGATAAAATATAAAGTAATCCACACCGTGAGGACTGTAATGTTTCCGCATGACAGGTAAATATTATGGTAGATGCGATGTTAAGAAATCATATTCATACTAAATCCTAATCAAAGCACTATTAATTAAAAAAAAGAATCTATTATAAATCTATGGATGATCATCTGTTTAAATGGACATTATTCAATTGATTTAAACTGAATATGTGATGTAAAGCAAATCCTTCAATAAGATGTCCTTCATCTAATAAAACTGCACAACACGTCAAAATGACAATTAGCTTTAAAGCGGGGTGTGTTGACGGCCAAGCCAAATGCAGGTTTAGGATTAGTATAGCTTGTTAAAGTCTGCGCATTACGCAGCTCTTTAATCAAAGACATCTGTGATCAGCTTTTCTGGCCTAGCTGGAGCAGAGAAGTGGTGGTGGCTGCTAGTCTTTAAACTTACCCAAGTCTGATTGCTCAATGAACCGTATTTTACCACCCAGCATAAGCATCTTTTCAAATAAACCCTTTAATCTTACTTTGACGACTAACACTACGCTGGCTGCAGTGTAGGGGGAGGTGGAGGTTTGTGGGTCACAAGCCAATCAGAGGTTTGTATACTAATCCCTCTGACATGTACCGATTGGGGTTTAAAACTGCCAAATGGTCCATTAAAAAAAGCCAAGCAGGTTAGGAGTCACAGTATTAGCTCATTTTCAGATAAATCTATTTCATATTGCTATATACAAATCGCATGTAAATAATCTTCAATCCAAACAAACGCTTTAATCTTTTTTTAAAACAGTCTCATCCAGAAAACAAAGCCAACCCACATACTTCCCGAAGAGTAAATCTTTGCCAGTCTTTTTGTAGCATAAAGAGGAAATAATTGTCATAGATAAATGGTTTAAGTTGCCTTAAAATGTTTCAAAGTGATTTAAACCACATACATTTAATTTAGTTTGATTTTGGGGTCATTTTATCTCTGGAGAACACTTAATAGGCAAACAATTCAAGTGCCGTACATCAGACAGGACCTTCTATTTAAAAAGAAAAAAAAACATCATGCACTGCATTATTTACAAAACAGGAGCAGGCATACCAATCACCTTTCCGCATCCCGTTGAATAAAGTTTTTTGTGAATGTTTGTTAAAGTTCTGGAAGTCAAATTTGATTTAATCGGATTTCAGTTTGATCTCTCTGCAGAGACCTTCATTTGCTCCTTCACAAATTCCGGTGGAACAATGGATAGAATAGTGACAGTCAAAATGTGCAGAGGCTGATCCCAGTTCAACTTTACACAATAGACCCATCCCTGTTCTGGGCAGGGATCATGACGGGAATGGCCCCCATGCGGCTGAGGTTGGGACCGGCCATTCTGCTGGGTGGGGGAATTGGGGCATGGCTAGGGGGCCTCTCGTACTCCTCAGAGGGTATTTTGTCGTACGAAGGCTTGGTGTACTCATGCAGGTTGGAAGGAGACATGGAGCCCAGAGAGGAGCGCTGGCTGCCCACACTGGTGAAACTGCGCGCGGTAGAAACACGACTCTTTGGAGGGGGGACATCCTCTCTGTGGTAAGGAGAGAAGAAAAAAAGTGTTCAATCAAAACCTGTCAGGGAATTTTCTTCAAATTTATCTGACATCAAATCAGGATCCCCTCTATGATATAATTGCCTGTTTTCATCTTTTTGTTTGTTTCCTCATGTCGGTTAGATCACATGACTTTGTTGGTTGAGTCTGATTTCACAGACAGAAGTGTTTTTAAACATTAAGATTATGCACAAAGTTTGGGGTCAGTAATACCTTATGCTCACCAAGGACGCATTTATTTGATGAAACATACAGTTATAAACAGTAATATTGCAAAATATTGTAACAATGTAAAATTTATTAATTTAATTTGAAGTCTTTGTTGAATAAAAGATATAAAAAATGTATCCCTCCAATAAATAAATAAATCATTAATGCAAAATAAATGAATAAAACTAAAACTAAATGATCTAAATAAATGATATCCTGGAGAAAAGGTTGGAAGGAACATTGTGGACCGGTCAAGTCAAACCAAACATCTCCTCCTGCAGTAGAATCAAACTTTAACAGAGGCAGGGATGGGGCACAATGAGGCTAGAATAGCAGCTGAGACAAGAATAGTTTGGCTTGTTTTGCTGCTTTGGCCTCAGATTGGCTAAATAAAACTATGGACGAATTTCCAGTGTAGCCCATCAGGCCTTGCTCTTCCACCATCCTCCAAATTAACAAGTAATCAGCAGCAATAATCCATTACAGCAGAGAACACAGCAAAAGAGAGAAACGGCGGGGTCTCCTCTAAGAGAAACTGGCTTATTTGGATAATCCTCTTTTGTCATGGCCTAAGTGACGCAGCGCAAGTCTCCCAGACAGAGAGTGCAGCTCTGGGGTCCAAGGGGGGCCTAATAAAGGGCCTGACCCACAGCCTGCCCCTTCACAGTGAGGAATGCCATTTCAATAGGACGGGGGAGCGAGAGAGGGACAGAGGGGAGAGGCATTGACAGAACAGGAATCGACTGAACAAACAAACGCACAGAACTGATTACACCAGCCTTTCGTTTGAAGAGAAAAGGGGTGAGAGGGGAAGGGTGATCGCACCGCTAGCCAGTTTCACTGGCCATCAGCTTTGTTTGGTCATCAGTAAATGCGGGGGAGGCCTGCGATTGAATAGAGGCTGAGTGAATCAAACAGACATAGGGACAGTGACACGTACCAAATGCCAACTGGGTCAAGAGCTCCCTTTCCATACCATTCTTGTTCCTTTCATTATTAGATTGAAGAATGATGGCTCCAGACATGTCAGTTTGGAAAAACTGTTTTTTTTTGGGGGGTCTTGTGGGAAAAGGTTGATTTCCATTACAAGAGAGTAGATGTTAAAACTTCATGCTGATTTATACTTAGCTTTCGCCAAGGTAAGCTAAGACATAGCTTTACAGTAAACTATGCTTCTCCATCCATTTACTCGCCTTCTGTCCGGCGTTAACGGCTGCAGTGTACTTGCCGCGTCAGCACGCACGACGGCTGCAATTACAGTGTGGTCACCCTAGTGGACCAGCACCACAACCATCTGGATTGAGCCGAGTAGGGGGACATCTCTAGGGTCTACAAGTGGGCACCTTCCGTCCTCAGTGTTTCGTCGACTAGCCCATGACACCTCAAGAGGGCTTGACAGTGACCCTGGCGTCCCAGAGTCACCGTCCCCCACACAACTCAGCCCAGCTTACTGACCTCTACGGAGACCTAACCACAATCTCGCGCAACCCAACCATACACGCCAACCCATTTATTAACTGTTTAGGACATTTTTGCCAAGAGTGTGTGTAGTACCTGATCTCATAGGCGATCTCCTTCTCGTACTTCTTCTTTTGGCGGGCACGGCAGCAGCAAAAGACGATGAGGGCGAGAAGAATGAGAAGCAGCAGAACACAGATTACTGCAGCTGCGATGACACCGGCTGTGTTAGGGGCTGCAAAGGGAAAGATAGATTGTTACTGAGATGCACAGGTTTAGAGTATAAATGATAAGCCCATTCACAATACTATAGTAATCAGATATATTGACATAGGCCCTTGAGATGAGCCATCTCCTTTACGAGGGGGTCCTCGATTCTAGAAACAAAAATTGACCTTACAGCAGCAGACAAATAAGGGAAAGACAAGAAGCACCTAGTTAGATGGAGTTTGAAACTCAGCTATTTTGCTATTTATTCAGCTACTTTGCTACTTGAATGTTTAAATCAGATTTTTGAAGACTTACGTTGTATGACATTGACCTCCACCATACACTCCTCCGTTCCTACACGATTTTTTGCAAGGCATCGGTACGTTCCTGAAGCTGCCTCAGTGGCATTCCTCAGACTCATGGTGCCCCCGACTGGATCTGTGCACAGCAGGAGACAGATTCTTCATTTTAACTGTGGCACCAGTTATGACGGTTTATCAGATCTCTATAAAAAACTTCTCTTACCGAGGACTGCCAGGGGTGGCATTAGTTTATTGCCTGTGGTTCTCTCCCAGATGTACTGCAATGGCTGTGTGCCCTCCACAGAGCTACACCTCAACATCATGTCTTTCCCCACCTGAGTTTGACCCTCTGCATAACATCTGGGTTTAGAAGGACGCACTGAGGGAAAGGAAATAGGAAGGAGAGAAAGTTAGAAACACTAAAACAAAACTACTACGACAGCGGGTCTCATTTATAAAGGTTACATTGCAAATTTTCCACATGACAGTGTACAGACTTGACAGGCAGCAATTGAAATAAATTAAAACACATGATGAATAATAAAATAATATTATGAATAATAATAATAGTTAATAACATCAAGTTAACAAATAATAATATCAACAAATTATTAATTATATATTAACAAAAATAATAAATGTAATAATACAATAGAATTTATTGCTTTTTGCAAATCAAATTAATTGAAAAACCTTTTAATTAATGCATGAAACAATCAAAGACAAAGCATCATTTAATGATAACAATGATATCATGCTAATTAAGATTTCTAAACATACAGAACTTGTACAAAGAGTGAATTATGAGTCTTATGCACAGAATTACACAGTATGTATGAGCTTTATACATGAGACTGCATGTGTAGACAATAATATTTCAAAAAGGAAAATATTACCATTCCACTCTGACCAGCTAAAGGCAGAAATATCACCTTCTGCTTCATATATAGTGCGAATGTCATCACAAATGTAAAGAACAAGTCCCTGAGGCCCTTCTCTCACTCCACCCATATGCATTCTCACTGCATCATAACTAATCAAAGCATAGGAACTGGAAGCCATGATCAGGGTAATGGATACAGCTGCTGTTATTACAGGTACTGCCAATCAACTTAATTAAAATCAGAGCGCAGTGGGTGTCAACATTCTTTGAGATAAAAGCGTAAACAAAAAAAGAAGAAGAGAGTGGAAAAGAGGCTGGCAGACAGACAGTCAGCATGTGTGTTAAGAGATAATGCATTAAAAACAGCAGGTTTAAGGGAAAAAAGTTGGTGAAATCTATGTAATTAAGGGAGGGAGTGATAGGAAGAGATGTGGAAAGATAGTGAAAGATTGGATGGGGGAAGGGGTGGAGAATCTGTGTAGAAACTAAAGCCTGCGCAAACAGACCCCCTCCTCGCTTGGCAGGAGATGACTTAAGAATTCAAAGGCAAACAAAACTCCAAATTAAAACCAGGAGACCGAAACAGAGACCCATGTAAGGAGGGCAAAGAGACAACGAAAGAGAGAGTTAGAGGGAAAGACAGACAGAAGAATGTCAATAGTTGCTCTCTGTGAATCCTCCCAACCTTGGGCAGGGCGCTGGCATTTGAGCATTGACATCATCGTTTGATAATAGAAGCTGTAAAAACAGATCTCTGGGGCTGCGGGACAGAGGCTTAGAGACCTGAGGATTAACAGCAGGCAGGAACAGCAATTTAATAGGATGAGGGGTCAGAGCACAGCAGCTTCCTCTGATGGAGAATTTAAATGTGTGGTGATGGACAGACCAGAAATCAAGGTGTAGATTGATAATCCAATGCAGTTGCTTAAACCAACAGACACGCAGCTATACTAATGACCTGTATCGGCTTCTGTGAGAAAGACGATTATTATTAGACATTACTTTCAATAAGGTGAAATTGTTTTCTAGCTTAGCAGTGAGATCAAGGCAGGCGTGTCAGTATTCTGAGTTGATCACACTCGACTGGGCAAAAAGGCGAGAAGAAAAACAAGAACGAAAAAGTCAAACTGCCTGATAACACTCCAGACGCATAAAAGCATGAAAAGAAAAAGGTCAAGCATTTCTATTTTTTGCTGTCTGGGAAGGGACAGATTTTACATTTTCCACCTTGAACACTTTCGGAAGTTCTCAACTTGTGTTGATGACATCAACAAAATGATTATTAATCTTGGAATGAACTGCACCGTTGTTTCAATAAGTGAAAAGAGTTATGTTTAATTTTAAATCATTCCAGTGAGCAAATCCAACACACACTAAACCCATAAAGAACTTTCTATTGTGATAAGCAGCCACTTAATGATGGTTTGTTTGCAATAGAAGTTCAGAGAAATGTAAGAGAAACCCAGGACAGTGGTGATGTTAAATGAACATTATTATTTGTGTTATAAATAAGTGAGCAGCAGTGTTGTTATTGTTAACTAAAACTATTAAAAACAACTTTCATTAATTGAAATAAAGCTGAAATAAAATAAAATATAAATATTACATGAAAAACAAACTTAAAATTTTGAAATGTTGCCTTGGCAACTAACTGAAATAAAAGACTAAAAGTACTAAAACTGATTTTTTAATATGTAAACTGATAAACTAAATATAAAGTTAAATGAAAATTACTAAAATTAATAAACTAAAGCCCATCCAAAATAACAAATATATTAGTATTTAAATAACAAAGGGCAGATGTCTTCAAACCTTGTAAACTACATGCTCAACACCAAACAAATTATCATTATAAACCCATATAAAGTTGCCTTGTAGTCTCTCTGTGTCTGCATCCCTTGAGCAGAGCAATGCCTCTCTGAGGTGGCATATAGCACATATACAGCCCCTTCAAGTGAATGCCCTTGGACTGCTATCTATGAAGAAGACGCATTTAGTAAGGAACACACGCACGCAGCCAGACAGCATCTGCTCTGAATGCAGGTACAGAGTCCCTGCGGTCATCAGCGATAGGATGAGGGTGGACAATGAAGGGAACAGGCGAAGAAAGAACAGCTGCATTCATCAACTGCTGAGAGCACGACCAATCTGTGTCCTTCCATCTGTCTAACAATGATCCACCTACAATCGCCAGGTCGGCTCTTGCCAAACAGTCCTTGACACTCAAGTCAAACGACTGCTTTGCTTTCGCTAATTTTTTTTTAATGTTTTGAGAGATGTCTCTTGTGCTCACCAATGCTACATTTATTTGATTACAAATGCAGTAAAAACAGTAAAACATTTTATTTATTTTATGTGATGGCAAAGCTGCCATGTGTCACACAATACTTCAAAAATAATTCTAATTTGGTCCTTAAAGGGATACTTCAACCAAAAATGAAACTTCTGTCATCATTTACTCACCCTCATGTTGTTGCAAACCTAACCTGTATGAGTTTCTTTATTCTGCTGAACACAAAGGAAGATATTTTGAAGAAGGATTGAAACCAAACAGTTGTTTGGCACCATTGACTTCCATAGTAGAAAAAAAAAAATACAATGGAAGTCAATGGTGCCAAAGTTCCAGTCGTTCTTTAAAATATCTTCCTTTGTGTTCAGCAGAAGAAAGAAACTCATACAGGTTTGTAACAACTTGAGGGTGAGTAAATGATGACAGAATTTTTATTTTTGGGTGGAGTATACCTTTAAGAAATATTTCTTATTATCAGTGTTGTATTGCTTAATATTTATGAGAATCTTAATATTGCATGTGTATACACAGAAGCATTTATTTGAAATAGACCAATCGATTGCATCCTTGCTGAATACATTTTCTTTTTTAAATTATACCTCAAACTTTTGGACAAATATTAAGACACCATACAATTCACTAAAAGAATGGTCATTTTAAGGATTTCAGTATTCAGATCTCAGTATAAATTCTTGTTTTTCCTGTTCCTTTTTCCATCTTACAGCTACTGCCATTCATGCATCCGTAATGCAAATACACATCTCGGTCATGTGGTTATCGAGTTTCGGGAAGTGACGCCACTTTCGTCATCTTGTTTGGGGAGTTGCTTCTGATGGCCTTGTTTGGCAAGAACATGTTTGTCTAGGGCGTTTCTGTCCCTGCACTAGTCAACACAAGTAACAGGTGATTTTTCACACATGAAGTAGCACTGATGTCACATTTGCTGTTGACAGCGATCGATGCAGACCTTGAACCAAGGCATGTCAGAAGGCCTGTGAAATCAAACTTTATTTTGTGCATTTATGGTGCAGATCAATACTTTGTCACTCAGGACTTTCCCTTATGTTTTATAGCTCACCTCCCAGAAGAAAAAATACAAGGAATATGAGGAGTGTTTCTTCAAAACAATGCCAAATAGGTCAAGCATTTTTGAATAAATGGGGTTTGAGATTTACAAGCTTATATTTTTTACTCACCCATGACAGTTAGTAGGAACTTCCTGCTGCTTATGCCAGGAACCTTCTTCACCTTGCACTGATATGTGCCCGTATCTGTGGCTTTCAGGCCCATGATGTTCATGGAGGCATCACCGTTTTTAGGATCAGGGGAGTTGAAGTGGACTCTCCCTTTAAGAGGTTCATAATAGTGTTCAAAGGCCCTGTCACCAGAGTACACAATCACCTGCGGGAAGGAATTAGAAATGAGAAAAGAGAATCATGTTTTAGTAAGTGAACCTCATATTGTTAAACATTTTGCTCAACATTTTAATTCAAACATAGAGGGTGGGAAAAAGTGTATAGGTGTCAGTGAAAGGCCAAACCAATGTTCAGATTCAGACTACAGCCTAATTTTCTGCTTTTAAAAGTCAGTTAGACAAACACAGTGATACTCCTTATCTACTCCTTGGATAATGGTCGCTTCGATTCCATCCAGCTCATCTGAAATGAGTTGCATAGTCACACGTATTGCAGCAAGAATCAGAATTCACCGATCATGTGATGAGAGTAAGTAAAAAGTTGACTGACAAGAATATGGTGGAGGATTCATTGCAAAACAGAGACAAATGTCTTATCTACTAGAATGCGCGCTCTGCACCGCCACTCCCTATTCACAGAGTACATGCGATCACGAAAGCAAAAGTAATACAGGAGCGTGCATTCAAACGCAATTTTATATGCTTGTCTTAAAAAGCAACGTAAGAAGGCTTAAAGACACATAGTACAAACACAAATATAGGACCCATTCAATAGTCCCCGTCCCCAACACTTCATTTCCATGATGCTGGAGAGAGGCGACGGCCTTCCATACCCTGTAGTGTCTGGCATCAAGCTCAGCAGTCCTGAGAATGCACCTCAGGGCAATGGAACAAGAACACGGAGACACTCAGAATCCTAATGAATGTATCAGTCAATATTCAGCACATGGGCAAGGAGGAGAGAAGGAGAAAAATGGGGGAGCGGTGGGTTAGAACCTCTTCCTCATTCTTCCTTTCACATTCAAACATCTGCAGAATCTAAGAGCATCTTGTCCAAATGATCACTTAGTAAGCAGCCCTAATACATGCCACATGGAGTCTGCCCACAGGACCTCAAGGAAACATCCAGCAACATCTGCAAAACACTCCATGTCTAATAACTAAAATGTAATAAAAAAGGGATACGAAAACTGCCTGGAGCCACATACAGGTACTATATAACAAACATACTTCAATTCAAAAAGCCAAACAATGTCTGCTCAAGGCAAAGACCAAAAGATACAAGATAGCAATCAGGGACAAAGAATTCATTTACGATTTTTATAATAATGTATTTTTTATCATCCAAATATGGAATGAGCTGTCTAATTAAATAAGAGAAGGAAACCAATGATTAAACATGGATCTTCAGCCTGGCCTTTAAAGTAGAGGAAAAAAAAACGATTTTGTAAATGCACGTTATTGATCTTACAGCGAAACTCATTCATTTTTGAGTGATAAGCCCACATCTCAAAATTCAAATCAACAAGCAAAAAAATTTTTTCTTCCCTTTTTGATAATGTTACACTCGGGTGAACGTCACTCACAATATAAAAGAAAAGATCTGTTGCTCCATCACAACTTTAAAAAAAATAGTCTTACTATGTGGGGGTCTGTGTGCAGTTTCACCATTATTTATGAGTCAAGTCTTCAAGGACAGTGTGACTTGTGTTGAACTTGTTCACTTGTGTATCTGTTTACACTTGAGTGTGTGTGTGTGTATGCCTTTAGGTATGTGCACTTCCTCTAGGGCCACATCAGGCATGTTTGAAATGCAAAGCAGCACTGAGTCACCTGTGTTGAAGATCACTCTGCTTTATAACCTGGGCAGTTTCTGTAGGCCTGCCTGTCTACATCAGTGTCTACACTTCACTGCACAACCACAGATGCTGCTCTGACCCGCATGCTACCTGGAACTTGCACGCACCAATTATCACAGCCCTTACATTTGGGAAACACAATTGGGAAACACAGATACAGATAGATTGATTGAGAATCAAACAGTACAATAAAAATACCCCATTTACGATCCTTTTTTAATTACCCTAATTATTTAACTTCCTTAAAATGCACATTCCTGGAATAAAAGAAAAAAATTTGTCTTTGCAAACTTATCTTTGATTTAGATATCTGCATCTGATCACACTACAATTATTCAAAATCTCAGTGTTAAGCATGATGATGTTAACATATCACACTGAAGTAGGCTGCTTTAAAATTAACATGATTTTAAAATAAACACAAGTTTTTAATACATAATTAACTAACATCAGGAAGAATCAAGGTTTCCAGAGATATAATATTAAGCAATATTAAGATATAATATTAAGCAACAAAACTGTTTTTAGAATTGATAAGAAATGTTTCTTGAGCATCAAATCTGTATAGACCTTATGCACCTGAGACTGAAGACTAGAGTAATGGAGGCTGAAAATTCACATAAATTATTTTAAAATATATTACATTTATTAATATATATATAAAAAAGAAAAGTTATTTTAATAGGTGAAATATTACTTACAATATTAACATTTTTTTTCATTTATTAAATGCAGTCGTGGTGAGCATATTTCAAAAACAAAAATAACCTTACTGACCCCAAAGTTTTGAATGGTAGTGCATGTCATAATTCAAACTAATCAAAAAGTGACAATACATGCTCATTTCAACTGTTCTAAGTAACTAGAAACTTTCTCTGACTCACACATATATGGATGTGAAAATACAAAATTTCCAAAGAATACAAAAAACATCTGGGGTAATTTAAAACAATCTCCTTATATGTAAAAATATTGCTTGTTTACTTCTATTTTCTAAACAATCCTTTTGTTTTGCATTCCCATTGTCACTCTCAGGCTCAATCACAGCAGGACTATTGTGTAATTGCAGGTGCAGCGTAAGAGATTATGGAACTACAGTGCATGTACCGCGAGTGTCACCCCCATTTCCCATCCATTCTTCACTATAATGCAAACGCTAATGACCAATGCAGTTTTGTATGGATTTCGTCAACTCGTCAGCAGCGTCCCGCAAACAAGAGAATCATTCACACTTCACTGTGTCCCAAAGACCTTCACAATGAATACAATCATTGGAAATTAGGTTCTGCATTCAAGGTTAATTCATTGTTTATGTTCTGGCACTAAAAAAGAAAAAAAAATAGTTGTTTTGAAGGAAGATGTTTTCTCCTGTATACATTTTCCTTGTGTGTTTGTGTAGTGTCGTGACTTTTTATTGTATCTTGGATTAAAACGTGAGAGATAAAAAAAGGGAAATGTCTAAAATGGACCAAAACACTGGGCAATCAGTTGGTATTTATCTGTACCTCCCCTTTAATTTGTTTTAACTCATGTAATGCATGCATGAATATATCCACACAAAACAAACGACCCTCAAAACATCTCAAATAAAAACATAGATGATTTTATAGAGCTAATCAACAAATATTGATTTAATAATTATAAAACAATTATTTCTGTCATAATTATTAACCACCATTTTACAGAAAAGGCGTTTACAGAATAAAGTTAAGCATTTAAATATTGGTAATTCTAGCTTTGCGCTCATAGTTTTGATTAGAAAACATCACATCCGGTCCCATATGGTCTAGCCGCAGAAGTTCCGAAATTTCAAAGCATCCGAAGCTCAGATCGGATCCGAAATTTACATAGAGAGCAAAAGAAATTGACACAGCGACCCCATTGATTTCAATGGAGAAAATTGAAGCCTGTTAAAAGCTGATAGCCAGGTGTACTGCGCAGACTCAGACTGAGCCAGTCACGTGAGCAACCTGTACGTCTTCTAGTAGCTGTGCCGAGTGAAATCCGAATGTGTGGTTAATAAAAACAAATGTGTGGTTAATCTAGTTAATTTTCTTTAATAGATTGGCAATGGCAGCAATAATATTTATTGTACATTTCAGAATATAAAGCATTTTTATTTATGTTCTTAATTTGTTTTTCTTTTTTAATTACAAAAAAATATATATATTGAACAAAAAGAACCAATAAGATTACAGTTAAAATACTGGACCGATAAACAGTATCGGTAATAGTTAATGAATACTGTTAAAGTCGCAACAATACTGATGTGTTGAACCCAATCAAACATGGTTTTACAGCTGGAGCATGGTTGGATTGGTTTCTTTCATTTAGATTGACAGGTCTTGATTTACCATGCGCCATAGAATAAGAGCGTACAGCTGAAACAGCTCTGGAAGATCATCACTCATCAACCAGGATATTATTTGTTAATTCTATGTACTTTGATTGTGTCGTTTACACCAGTAAGTAGATCTTCTGTTTAGTAAAATTATTTGTTTGAAGGGTTTTGGGACTCTTGGTTAATTATGTTTCGAAATAAACACAGCCTAACTATGATGCTCTCTCCAACAATACTAACATATCCAGGCCATATTTGCCATTACAAGCCCAAGCTATATAAATGATCTGGAAAAGTGTGAATATGTAGATACTTTATTACAAAGTAAGAGTAAAACATTGCAAAGCACTGGATAAAGTGGGGCACAATAAGTGTTAGAACTTTCTCCAAAAATACAAAAAACATGGACCTAGCCCACATTCAACCTTCAACTTCTTATAAACCATTAAAAACGATGAAGTGGGTCAAAGACAAATCTCAAGTCCTGGGGCAAAGCCTGGCAGAACAGAGGGGGAAGAGTGCAGGTCTATACCCATGAGGACGACCCAGCAAACAGCAAACTGAGCAATTGAGGGGAACAGAAGCGTGGGGCGAAAGGGAGAACGATAAAAATAGAATGAAATATTAGAAGTAAAATGACAGAAGAAATTGAGGAGCTTTGAGAAGAAAAAAGACAGAGTAGAGAGCATGTGAGAGAGAGGAAGAGAGGTGCAAGGATACCAAAGGGAGATCGACCATTGAGGGCTCCTGACCCAATTCTGTCCCCAGCTAAATGTATAATCTCTGGGGAGAAAGAGAATGAGGTAATCTCTGCATGAAGCAGACAAGCAGTATATCTGGCTGCTTACTCTACCTGCAAGCCCAATGCTAAGGTCAAATCAGCCTTTTGTAAAGAAGTGAGGGACGGTCTCATTATGGTCTATATTACAGAGATTGCATTTGTGTGGATCGAGAAAAAAAAAGCAGTGCCTCTGCGGCCTACAATTCACAGTGAAGTGAACCTATAATCACTTAGATACAAACAAAAACATCAATACATAACATCAACTAAGAGCTGCCAAAACCAATAAAACTCAAATGCACATTCATCAGACCCTTTATGTGGACCCACACACATATCCATCCAGGGAACAACTTTACAGACCACTAAAACATCAGGACGTGTTCATAAAACACCCAATCTGGTGTGCCGCATTTCCCTTACTGACAGATGTGCTACACACAAACCAGCACCTGCTTGATGCAGATTAAAGCAAGGTTTGTCTAATAGCAAATTGTGATGTATAAGAAAAAGCTCCATGTTACAATACTTGTTTATAAGGCTGAACAATTTGTCCAAAAGTGTTGTGAATATATATATTAATAGGATTAATAAAAAGATTAATTATAAAATATAATTATTATTTGTATGATGCTGATGATAGATTGTAACTGTTCCTGGGTGGGATACTAAAAACATTAGATAATGAGCTGCTCATGTTAATGGACACATAACTTGGAAGGAATGTTATTGTTCTGCTTTATACAACAGAGGCAGTCAAACTAGTTTTGTGAGCTTGTTTTTCTGAAAACAAGAACTTGTGACAGGAAAAGCAGCAATGGGCAACAAGGGACAAAGTCAAACCTAAACCTCCCAGAGGCTTTTGAATAATGAGACATCAAATATGCTTTCCACTAGAGAAACTTTAGTGTGATTGCTATGAGACACTCACCACTTTCTCTTCTTTCTGGTTGTCGGAGGGCTGCAGGCTCCACTCAATGTCCAGAGGCCCAGAATCATCAGTAGCAAGAGTAAACTGACAGTCCAGCTTCACAGACTCTCCGCTGGCTTTCTCAATGGATGTAGGACCAGTGGATGTGATCTGTAGTCCACAGGCTGAGCCTGAGAAGAACAAAAAAGACGATACACTTTAACAACAATAAAGATGCAGCTTATTTCCAAAACTAATCATATGTATCACCCTTGCATCTATAAATATTAGAAATTGTCTCACATCATTGCACGGTTTTGAGATCACTATCGGGATTATTATTCAAAGCTCGTGCAATGCAGTATCCTTTAGACAATGAGTGTGTTTACAAGCATGTTCTTAAACAGATTATGCTTAATAAACTTGCAATGCACATGATCATGGAAATGTGTTAACCAGTTTTCTTTTATCAGAGTATGGTATGGTCATAAACGGCTTAAGCATTAACCGATCGTCTTAGCTACATTTTTGCTTCTAACACTGATTTCGCACAGCATGTAAATGCATCCTGCTTTCTGTCAGCTTATTGAAGTGCACATGTATAATGTGTGACAGGAACATCATTACTGTGAATTTAAGCGCATCCAGACAGAGAGCATATTGCAGTATGGTTGGGTAGAGGAAATATATTGTAAACTTGATCAAACTCTCATGCAGCAGCAGAAGTGGTCCAGTCAAAATTCTACACAAGAGGATAATATATGAGACGTAACTTTCCCGCTGACATGTTGCTATACTCTTATTCGGTTTGTAATGCTTTAACATTGCAACTGACAAAAATGAAACACTCGAGTCAGATACGCAAATAATTTTGTTTTGACGTCACTACCAGGAAATAAACTGATTTATTAATAGTCTTGTAAACATGGTTTACTTGCTTTGTCGGGTTAATGGTTTGCATGTAAACCCAGACAACAGCTTATTTCAATAAGCTGATTTTTGTGAGTTATCAGCATACTGGTGTGCATGTAAATGTGCTCAATGACTGATTTCTGTGGTATGAGAAGATATGCATGTTGCATGACCTCATTAGGGCTCAAGATGAATACATTAGAGATCATCTATTCTTGGAATGGACATCATTCAGTAAATGACAACTAACAGAGCAGATAACCGTGGGGTTCTGAACCCGGTGGGGGCTCAAGAGACAAACCTCAAAAATAAAGCATCTGCCTATAGGAATGCCTTTATTTTAACCGAATCCATACTGGCCAACAGTTTTTACCGTTTTTAAACTCCTCTTAAAAATGTGATGCTGCTACATAGTAAACACCATTTCTTTTTAGTCAAGAATGACCAGAAATAAATTCTACATTCAGTTGTCACCTTCAGCTAAGGATGTGATGTTGGTATTACCATTACATGGCTAAACAGCAAAATATGTTCAAAATTAACCATGTACTATTAAATAAAAACTACTAATAAACAAATATTAAACTAATATATAGAAATATTAAATATGTAAAAAGTAATGAATAACTAAAATATCTTGATGAATGATAAAAAAAGACCGAAAGTTACTGTAAAGTACGAGTGGGATGTTTCTAAAGTTTCAGTTGACTCAGCCCTTAGTTCACAGTGATATACAGTAGAGCTGAAACTTTAGAACTTTTTTATACGGGCCACAATGTCTTTAAATGCAACCCATTTGACCACTCGGATGATCAATTTTAAAACAATATTTTGAAAGGTAAGAAGTGGAAAGATTTGTTCAGATGACTAAATCAAACCAGGAGAGGTCACTATTTTTCCAGCCGATCCCTGTATTAATTACAGCGTAGGATTGTGCACGGACGCTAATGTTAAAGTTTACTAAAATTAATAAAAAAATTATTTAAAAAAAACACTTTTTTAACTTTGAGGTTGAGTTGAGAATGTTCTCTAGGCTTGTAATAAAAACACCTATACAGAACATATACATTTTGTTGCTGCAAATTTACAGACAGACAATGCAATTGAGATGTTTTCATTTGTTTGGGACAGGCTAATATTGCTTGTCAACTGACTAAGTTTCCCATTCGTTTAGCATAATTTCACCAGTTTTATAGTTCAAATCTTTAAAAACAAATTACATTCATTATAAATTGATATCCCTTCATAAAAAGTCAATTGAGTAAGACTGTAAAAGTTGTGAGTGTGGATTAGTAAACTGGAATTAGTAACTTGGTATGTAAGAAAGAAATAATGTTGGCCCTCATCACGATTGAAGTTGCCCATCCCATGAAGAGGTTGCCGCTAGCTATTAACCTGAGATCAGTCCCATGATGTTCTTCTCTTTAGTCACAAACAGGGGACTGGTTGTAAATCAGGATTTTAAAAGGACGTTTCACACAACACAAAAAGAATGAAACTAAAGGGTGTGTTACACCGCATTATATAAGAGAGGATTGTTTAGATGTCACACCTAACAGAGGGCGAATTTCCCTAGGGGTATCACCAACGCTCTGATTTGTGGGATTGAAAAATATTACAAATTTGTATAGCACAAGGACTAATAATTCAAATAAAAAGTGGCACTGAAGTCAACAAATTAATATTGCTGCCATGGGCCATTCAGAAATCCCCCATTAGCGGTAATATATGCTCGTTTTCCAGTGATCAAAGTCATTCTTTAAACGAATGGATCCTTTGGTGACCCTGGCTGAAGGCTGCATTTCATTTCATTTTAATTAATATAACCAGCTCTCAAGCACAGATCAGGGCTGCGTGGAGGACATGACTTCATTCAATCACCTAGGCCTACTCTCCATCTGGAGCCGTAAATCTGGTAAAGCCTGTAGTGTTGAGCTCCACTACCATGCTAATCACAATCACAACTACTACCATTTTTTGATTCTTACGTCTATAAAATTCTATTACTAAAGAACGTACAACTTTCTTACCAAAAATTACAATAGTCTAAACCGGCTTTGCTACGAATCAAATCCCCCCTTTCCAAATGACCGTTTTCTCTCACCTCTAATCATGCAAATGGAATAGTAACAGTTTTCTTATCTGATGGAACCAAGTAATCAATATCGGCCATTAGTAAAGCATGAATACAGATCAAGAATGGTGAACTGAATATCAACTAAGCATGGCTGCAAACAAAAAAAGTGATTTTTGCATAAGTAATGTACACATGCATAACAACGTGTTTAACAAAGCAAACAGATGTACTGTATAATCGTTCTAAATATCATAACCATTTATTCAGCATCTGATCTTCAATCACCAAACGGCACATTAATCATGCATACAAAAATCATGTAAAGACCAGGTGATGGTCTTTTTATAGTATCTTTAAAGCATTAACAGTGACATTTCACAAATGGTTTATTACCAGCAAGGAAAATGTTATTGAATAAGACTCATTTCAGCGTGCTGAGCTACAAGATTATCTCCACTGGGTAAAAGGGTGAGTGAAACCAACACTCAATTAAAATGCAAGCTGAAGGTTTTCTAACATCAACATCCTCACATCAAAATAAATGAATTACACGTGACGTACCAAAATTAATTGTTCATTTTCACATTATTGGGCACCATTTTGACTGCCACAAAATAAGAACAAAGTGTCACCAACACCAAATAAAAGAACTATTCTGAAAATTCTTTATTATTAAAATTGCACTGACATTTAAACATATATTTCCCAATCAGTTATGAAGCAGAAAAAATGGCTGCCCATTTTAAAAAGAGACAAAATCACTGTAGAAATGGAAAAAGAATAGTACAAGCCTGCATGAAAAAATCTTAAGATTAAGGAAAAGACAGGAGATATTAATCAAGAACAGACTCAGGATCTGCTGTCTGGGTAGAAACATATGTAATACTACTCCACATAAACAACAGATACGGTAAAGCTGATGCTACTAAAACTACATGGGATATCACAGAATCTCAAGTTCAAAATACACATGTAGTCACATAAGCAGGTCCTGCACAGACACAGAGTCGTATCTCAAGTGTAAGGGACGCCAACCGTCTGGACTCTCGAGTAAAGTCGCCATGAAATCAATTTTTTTCAATTCGTATTTTTATATGTAATATTGTAGTGTTTATTAAAAATGATTCATCTGTGTATTTCATCAATTTTTAAAAATTCATGTACCCTTATAATCATTAATCAAATACGTCATCATTCCCCTTCCCCACGAAACAACTTCTTTTTCTTCTCCTGTCTCTGTGTTCTTTCTCCTCCATGTGCTACAGAACGGTGCAAGGACGTGGCAACTCCCTTAAAACCACTAGTCTGCTATGAGCAAAAGAAGGAGACGAGGGGGCAAAACTAAAACCCCGCCCTCTATTCAATATTCCGTTTCACTTGAAAATACGTCACAACATTGGAGAAAAGTAGTTTGTAACTTCCGGTTCAAGGGGACTTTAACTTCTAAGAATATCCATCTCTGCCTGACTGCTCTTGACCTCTACCAGCTGAGCATGACAACAAATCCTACGAGGTTTAAAAGAAAGCAATTAGACCAACTAGAATGAGGCCACAAGCCCACCACAAGTTCAACACTCTCCACTCTGTCCACCATTTTTTAATCTCCCACTCTCCCATTCCCCTCCAAACTCTCCCTCTCACGCCAGTCTCGTGAGCCCCAGCACTGGTGGTGGCAGACCCCCTTTGTGCACTCATAATAGGTAGAGAATCCTGTCTCCTGGCAACACATCGTACCGAGAATGCCTGAGAGGGGATGAGCGAAAAGGGGGGAAGGTAACGCAGATAAAGAAAGGAGGAGTGAGCAATACAAACAAAAAAGTGGGGGAGGCTGAGTGAGAGGAGAGTAATGGCTTGGTGTGGACAGACAGTGAATGTAAACAAAAGACTAACAGCTATGGGGTTTACAATCAGTTTCAAATTGCAGACAACAATTAGGCTACAGTCAGCTGCAAATCAGAAAAAAATAAACAAAGTAATAAAGTTAATCATAGTTAACAGACAGACCTGGGCCCAAAAACTGAATATATAGCCATTAACTAAACAATTAGATAAAAAAAAGGAAAAAAAGATTTATTGAAGATTTATGGATATTTATGCAGAAAATGAGCACAGCAACATAAACAGACCCACAATAAATGCTGTTCTGCCTGTTGCTAGGTCGCAATTTTAGCCCTTTTTTAACAGTTTAAGAAAAGTATAGCAATATTATTGCTACTTATATTTATGTTTTTCTAGACACTTTCAATACAACATTAAACTGAAGGCATGTTGTGGAACTTCATAACACTGAGCAAATGTATTAAAGGTATGTGCTATGGTGTGCAGTTCATGATGCAGTGTTGAGCATCTCAGCTCACTTCATTTGTCTTGTTCCACATCACTATGAAATCTAAAATTAAACCATGATTGATTAACCTTTACAAGAAGAAATTAAGATTAAGTAAAAATTAGGATTAGCACGGTAATTTAAAAGTTTTAATATGAAATTTTCTTTTTATTAAATACTCTTTATTTGAAAGTATAACAGCATCATAACATTTCTCAGTTTGTTTAATTTTTTTAAAATCACAATAATCATAATACTTATTATTTTATAGCCATATTAAATGGGTCAAAAACTGTGGAAATACAGCATCTGCTCACGTCAAAGAAGTTTTTTTTTATGTTGACTTTACAGTTACTTAAAAAGGTTTTAGTTGGTTTCTGTAAAGAGTTTATCCAACACACTAACATTGAAAATGTTAGTTTTTTTCAATGTCATGCAGCCCTATTAAAAGATATACTATAAATGTGTGCAGGCATGTCTGAATACTGTATGTGCAAGGAGGTAAGAGTGAGTGTGCTTGTGTCAATAGGATTGCTGGCGAGTGAAGGACATTTATCCATTATGATTATCACACTGAAAACCACACTAAAATCATGCACGTCATATTTCCATTTTCCAAAGTCAATTCAGCGATATCTGAGCCACACTCAGGAAAGATAAGGTCACCCCCCCACATATATGATAAGCAACAGGAGAATCTTTTTACAGCCGATAAGACATCTTAGTCCATCCCTCTGGTGTACAGAGAAAAAGAACACAGTTAATGCATTTCAAAACTAACAAGATTGTTCTACATATCAGCATGTGTGGCTGTTTTGCATCCAGTACAGCACAGCTTGAATTGTAATTAGGTTGTCATACGAGGATGCTGGAGTACAAACTGAGCTCTCTCTCTCTCGCTCATATAAACTCTCATTTTAGAAGCAGCAGTGAAGTGGAAGTTATATATAGGGGTTCTAGCAGTAGAAGAAAAATGACAAAGCAGAGTGTGACGGCTCTATAGAGGATCGTGGCAAGCATGGCATATTTTCCAGGATGGGGAAGGAAGGATTACTACTTGCAGATAATACCCATTTAAAAAACACTGCAGACGCCAGCTATTTTAAAATCGCTCGCTCTCTCGGAGCAGGAAGCAACAGGCCTAAATATGCAAGAATTAATTTGAATAATATATTTTTTTAAATGAAACAACATCTCCCTACAGCCAACATCTAGATTGAGTCAAACGTTTTGAGTTAAAGAAAATTACGTTAAGTAGTCTAAGCACAAATAAACAAGAGCAGAAGATGAGAACATTAATATTGTACCAATTCAACAATTATTTAAAGGTGCAAATGCTAACTTTAGCCTGATAGCACTAAAAGCATACTTCCCACCCTCCCTGCAAATCGCTGTCCAAAGCCACACCTCCTGAAAGCATGAACACGCACAGCCCAAAAGACCGGAGACAACGTAACTGCAATACATCATGTCTCATTCACCTGTGAGAAAACTTTATAGTAGTACAGTTAGTAACAGTATTGCATACCCAACTGAAACAAATTCTTAAAAACGGAATTAGATGCAGCAAGTTTTCGGTTTGTTTAGCTACTGTAGCAGTGTAAAATATTTCTTGCATGCCAGGGGAGTCGATGAGAGTCTGGTTGCCATTCTCGCTCTGTCTGCACAGCCTACATGAACACGCTGATGACTTGTCTGCATGAATAGCCAGCGCAGTGGTATGCGTACACACATTGACCGACAGGGAACACACTAATTAAGCCCATTAATTCATCAGTTTTAGCATTTGTACTATTCAACTTTTCTCCAGCAGTGCTAATATTATTGGCTCATGCATGATAAATTCCATTTGTAAGTCGCTTCAGATAAACCATCTGCTAATGTAAATGTATCCTTGCCTTTTCTGCAAATATGCCTCCTAATAACATTTCACTACCATTCTTGTTAATAAATAATCTGAAGAGAAAATTAACTGAACAGAAAAGAGAAAAAGTCAGTGGCCAGCAGCGTAAAGCACCATCAGCAGATCTCTCATCAGTGATGAGAATATTTGACTCTTGTCCTCAAAGAATAAGAGGTTGTTTATTTACCATATTATAAGGTGCCTGAGCCAATGGGCCATTGCTCTCATTTCCCCTAGCATCTGCTTATCATCAACTCCCACCTCCACTCCTTTTTCTGCCCTTCAGACAAAGAACTAGTGACCTTTCCTCTCCCCTCTGCTCCCCAACCATGAGACAAACACAGTAATGAATGCAAAACCATTTACATTTTCCCAGCCCACCTCTAGGTCACTCAAACACATGCCTCCTCGGTCACAAATAACACTTTCCCATAGTATGAATCTCTTTTGTCTATGGTTCAGAGCAAGACTCTCACACTTTATACTGGAAATACATGATTTTGTTTTCTGTTATATTGGGATTAGGGCTACACAATTATTTGAAATTAAACCATTTATGCACAGCTTGTCAGTGAAGTACGGCTCTGTGATCAGTTGTAAATGCTGCTCCATCTGAAACCCAGAGGTTACTCTCCCACAGAAATTAAATATGCCCCGCAGGAGTAATATAACACACGGGAAATCCTTATGGGCATCATACTATCTCTGTCTGTAGCTGAATTTAGAAAATTGAAATGTTTAATTGATTATTAAATATGATTAATAAACGCCAGACTACAACAGTGGGTCATGTAGGTTTTCTATAAGCCAAAAGGTTGGTGGTTCAATCCCTGGTTCTACCTGACCAAGTGTCGAGGTGTCCATGAGCAGGACACCTAACCCCAGCTGCTCCTGACAATGGCTCCTAGCATGACTGACACCGCCATCGGTGTATGAATGTGAGGCAAAATGTAAAGCGTTTTGGTGGCCATTGCGTCAGTGAAAGCACTATATAAATGCAGCCCAATTACCATGTACCAATATATGGTTTATCTGAGTTCTTTAAGCCTTCTCTGTATTTTCATGATGATAAAGTATTTCTATACTTCAACGCTAATCGACATAGACTTACTTTACCACTGTATAGAATACTATGAAATAATACGTTGTGTGCCTTATTCTATGTAAGAAGCCACATCATAAGGATGGGCAACTGTCAACTAAAGTGAGTTTGGAGTAAAAAAACATGTTATTAAATGCTGTCTTTTGTTGGAAAAGGTTCAGAAATGCTTCTCCTGATTGGAAAGAGGTTTGATGCGTGTTTCTCGTTCAAATGCACGTTATAGGTGACTAAAACTCGCAGAGCTTTCAGCATTTACTACTGATCAGGATTTAAACATTGTACAATTTATAATACAGAGCAGAAAGCACAATATACCTCTTTGGTAGCTGAAAGCATAATCAATTTAACCTAAATACTTAATTAACAAACAAACACAGGGTTGGGGAATGTGTAGAACAATAACAGGCATTCCAATTGTGGGGAATTTTTCTTTGGGCACAAATTTCATGTTAGCTTAGTCACAACACATACCAAGTAACTCAAGATTAACTGGAAAATTTTAAATCTGTGGAACTGAAACAAATCAAAACATTAGAATTTTAGAAGTTTAAAAAATAAGAAATATAGAAAATCTTACAAGATTGGAATCACACACGTGTGCGTAAATGGCCATTTTCATTTTTGGGTGAACCATCTATTTAAGATAAGATCATGGTCTGAAACACCAACAGAAACCAAGAGAGTAGACTAAGAGGAGCAAACCCTTCTCAATTCATGTAAGACAGGAGGATATTGTGCCTGGTCAGTGTTTGCTGAGAGGCCAGTCCAGGAGAATGACCCCAGGTGAAGCGAGACTGCTGATCCCATAAATCTCTCTTGACTACTGGGACCTATATTAATCTAGAAACGCATATATTTCCACACAGTCTGTCTCTCTTTTTCAATCCGTGTCAAACAAACTCACATATACAACTTGAGCCATCAGACAACACACCCAATTGGAACTAAATCCACCAGTTCAGTGACCTCTTCCATCTGCCTTACATATCAAAACTATTCCCACAACAACTAAAATCACAAAGCAGCTTAAAAAAAATAAACACTGCTCTGACTCTGGATAATTTTTTGTTGCACTTTTTCTTGTTTATGACAAGAGGAAAGTTTGAAGCGTGAATAAATTGTAATACTGGAATACAAAACAGAGTGACTACAACATTGAAGTTAGAGGAAGAAAATGTGTGTGGTGGTATCCCTGGTGAACAATGTTATTTGAGCAACTGTGAAGTATAAAGCTCACAGTGAGAAATATATAGCTTACAGTGTAAGAAAGACGGGTGGGAAAAATGCCATGAATGACAGAAATGAAGATGTAAATTGATAAATCTGCTCTTCCAGGGGGCAGAAGAGAAGTATCAGTTAGGGTTGTGTGATATACGTCAAAAATATATCGTGAAGTTTTATATCATTCGGTATCGGTAATTATTGGCTTTTTTTTAAAAAAAATTTTAAGACAAGTAGAAAAGATTGAATCATTTTTTATAATTTATCCACATTAAGACAAACAACAAATTATATTAGTTTTTACTAGTCAAAAACCAAAATAAAATTGTAATCAAAAATGCATTCTTTGTCTTATATTAAGATAAAAAAGTAAGTGCTAAAGAAACTCTTGAACTTAAATAAAATGTTACAAAATGTGTGCAATGTAAAAGTGTAAACAGAACAATCAAGGCAAACTTGAGGTAAATCAACATCTGTAATAAGTAGGGTTGTAATGGTTCACAAAATTCACGGTTCGGTAAGTTTTTGACACAGCAAAAAGAAAGAAATGCCTGAAAAATGTCCTTGATTTAAAATATATATATATTCATTAAAAGAAAAATTATTTTTAAATAAGTGTGAGTTTTCCTACATCTTGAAACTATTAGTTTTATAAATGGGGGTAATCTTTGAAGGATGAACAAATACTGTTTTGGTCATCACATTAAAAATAATTAATGTGTATTTAAGTTTTGTTCTGCTTTTATTACGTTTGCCATTTGATGTTGGGCAACGTTGTGGTGGTCGCGCCAGCAATGCACACGCATTTTAATGAAAATATCATGCTATATCGGAAAAAGTTAATATCGTTACCGACAATGGTGTACAGTTGATAAATACTGATACCTTTTTATCACCCAGCCATAGTATCAGTATAGTTTAATTTAATTTAATGCCATGTCAGCATCTGTGGCTATCTTAACTGCAAAAAACGAATTACAAAAATGCAAGTTACGCATATACGATAACAATAAAAACCAAACAAACAGAAAAAAAAAACTTATTACAAGATTTTTAACATTAACATGATTACATTAACATTACCAGTTCTGGTAAAATCTTACTAAAGTCCTTAAGTGAGCTTACTTCATAAAAATGTTCTCTACTTGGATTAAAAGTGGAACAGTCCAATAAAATATGTTTAATTGGTCTTCCAAAACATAGGCTACATAGTGTTTGGTGGGCAGAAGAGAAGTTAAACATGGATACATCTAATTTGAGTGTATTTCTAATCTGGCAAACCAGACTACTAACAGTCTTTGATCAGTAACACAGGGCTGGTCTTCTTTACAGAGCAGAACAGACACTACACACAAAACCTTGAGCTCCCATTAAATTAACTGTTTAATTGTGAGCTACAACACCAATCATATGTAAAACTGGCACACATAATCCCACACTTATGCATGTACACCCAACGGCTTGAAGTTCTCACGCATGTCTTTAATGATTTCGGAGGGGCCAAGAGAGCGGAGGGCTCAGACTGACAGAGCGTGAATATCATTCTAGAACATTCTCTCCTGAAACGCAGAGCTCAATTAAGGATTAAAGACCCAAACTAGTTTGGGCAGTAACGAGGCCTCTTCTCAGAGTTATTAGCAATGGCTGCTTATGAAAGAGAGGGCTGGCCTAAAACCATCACTGGCTTCTCTACAGCTTAACATATAGAACACCTGCCAAATTTTGACCACAGCAAGAATTGCTTAAAGTATGTTGGGAGAGACAGAGTGCAGTTTTAGATCAAAATACAGAGTACCAATTTATTCTTCACAAATCCCTTGTGTAGTTGGTGCTCTCGTCACCAATCCAGGGAATCCTAGAGAGTTTTGTTTCCTAGAATGGTTACAGGCACGTCCCAGATCTGATTATATCTCCACCAAACGCAACCACTCGGAAACAAATCTATTAAATGAACATCAATCTGTGTGTGCAGTTTAATTTGTTTAACAAAATAAGAAATAGGACAAATTTGAACAGTCCAATGAGATTGGCCAGGCATGCACTCAGAAAAAAAATCACTGAAAATAGACATTGCAATTACTGAAAAACTAATTATTAGCTTAAACATGCATGCACATACACAGCTTGCTCATAGTCTGAAATGCAAACTACTGGCCTGTAATGTTAACAGAATGCAGATAAGCCAGCAGACACACTCACATACATACATTCTGTAAGTATATTGCATGTAATAGATTAAAATCCTCCCTGATGTATAGGGAAAGACATCGCTCAAACCTCTTATAGGTCAGCCTGCTGCTATGAGATCAGCAGGAAAAACATTACAAGTACTTACTGTGAAATCTGCCTGAATTGAAACATCTGTGGTTCCACCTAAAGGTTAAACTCCAACACATATCTTCAAAGTGAATACATTTAATTCAGAGTGCAACCATAATTTTGCATTCTATAACCACTTTCTTCTTTTACTATGTGGTTTAAAGTTTGGGGTCAATAACAATTTGTATTTTTTTAGGAAATTAAACTTTTACTTAGCAAGGACAAATCAAAATTGATCAAAAGTGTCAGTAAAGATATTTATAATGTCACAAAAGATTTATATTTCAAATAAATGGTCTTTTGAACTTTCCATTCAAAGAATCCTGAAAAAATGTAATCCCTGCTTCCACAATAATATTAAGCAGCACAACATTTTTCAACACTGATACAATAATGAGAACGGTTTCTCATTATTACAAAATCAGTGGAATGATTTCTGAAGGATCATATGTGACACTTAAGATTGAAGTAAAGGCTGCTTAAAATTCAGCTTTGCAATTACATTAAATATTATAATAAAGTATATTCAAATAAAAAAAAAACTCTTTTAAATTGGAATTAATATTTCACAATAGGGATGGCGAAAGCTAAAAATTTTCTTGACCGACCACCGAGCCTCATTAGCCTCAAACCTTGTGGGTGTGCAAACCCAAACGCTGTGACCTTGCACCAAATGTTTTTTTTATTGGTTTATTAAGCACAAACAGGCGAGTTAAGAAAAATTGAGTTCACTTCACACAAATATATCTTGCAATTGAGATGGTTAACTGTAGTAGCGTTTATTCCACTGTCTATAACAGCCTAATTTAGAGATCACTTTTTTTTACCAACAACTTTGATCAGTTAACATTGATACGGTCAACCATCGGTCAAACGGTCATCAGTTAACATCCATCCATACTTCTCTATATTACAGTTTTTATTGTATTTTTGATCAACTAAATGAAGCATGAGACTTTACTGTTACATAGTGTTTTATTGTCGTGACTCCTAGAGAGTGTGTAGCGGGGTCGTGAGGTTTGAGCAGACTGGAAGATGATGATGAGTCTGTTATATGCAGTTCTATATATCGTTTTCCCTACAGAACAAGCCAGTAGTCCCTAAGATAACTAGTTCACACACTCACCCAAAACCTTTAACAAGACTTAGTGTGAAAAGAATCGCTTTATAACATATGGTGGGAAATGTGGAAGTAATTTTTCCGTGGACAAAGCGAAACAGACACAGCATCTGCCCCGGGCTGCAACAGCGTTTTATTTTCATCTACAGAATATTGTATTTCCAATGATGGCTCCACTGGGAGCTTGACGAGCTGTGAATTTGATCAAATGTGTGCCTGTGTAAATCAATAGCACTTGACAAAAGATAAGTGACATTGTCTGAATGGGCACTGCCATTACCATTACCATCACTCCACTGAAACACAGATCATAAGAGATCCAGAACACGTTCTAGAATTCAAACCCAGTACAAACAACACGCCATGCTAATAAACTGCCCGCTCCCAGCAGCCTTGGTTCTGGATATATTTTTTCCCAAATGGTTTTTACAAAAAGTCAGGAGCTAAAACCAACCAGAAATATATAAAATATATATTGCTTTAATGGTCAAAAACATGCAAAATTAAGTAAAAATTCAGGTCTTGGTTAATTCATCCTCGTAAACACAGTTGGTTACGTCTTAAATAAGTATAAAACGCATGTGACAGTATAATGAAAACAGTAATGGATCAGTGCACTAGCTTTTAAAGTGACAGCAGCCATATGTGTCTGTCAATAATTTTGTTGTCAAAACAATAAAAGACAGCTTTAATTGTAAGGAATCAGGATTAATAGCCTATGTCTTTATTTCTGAATACTAGTGTTAGAACTAAAAACTTCTCTATTTGTATCTTTATTCTATTGTATATACACCTTCCAGGTGTTGGGTAAACTCTTAACAAAATTTCCCCATTGTAAAAACGCAATATGTGAGCAAACATTTAGGTGAGATAAATGTAATTCAAAGAATGGTCTAAAAATTTAACCCCCCGCAGGTCTTAGCTGTTCTTTTTAAAAGAGACAGCAGGACAGTAAAGATAGGACTTTAGTCTCAATGTGATAGCTCTATCAGATCACACCCAGCCCTGCTGAAGATAACACACTCTAAGTCGACGCCACACAGGCCAATCTGTATGGACCACTGCAGTGAACATGGTCTCAATATGATGAGTGATCTCATGAATTACACACAAGCAAGAAAAACAAACCAGCAGGTGTGTTGAGCGCACCTCTGTGTGCGTTGCTCCCTCAGGCTCAGCAAATCTGTCAGGGTCTATTACTGAGGAAGAGGAAGAAAGAGACTCTCTGAATGTCAAACATTAAAGCAAATGCCATTTCCACACAACACCTCTGTGTAGAGAAGATTTTTTTTAATAGAAGATAAAAAAGATAGAAAGGAAGATGGACATTCTTTGACACTATCAGCAAAATGATGGGGAGTGCAGTATCTGGACTGTATAGATAAATAGTGTAAAACTGCACTAACAGTGCCACTGGATGTGTATGTAATATAGCAGCCTAGGTCTGCTTAAAAAAAAACTGAATATGCATCACAAGCCTGCTGTGGGGCACAGCACATTGTGTGGCACCAGCATCCACGCATGTAATATGCAATCCATGTTTCTCTCAACATTCAACAGGGAAAGGACAAATCAGTGCATGAAATTCACTTTGCCTTTGCTTTGAATTAAAAAGATTCTCTTAACCACTCAAAGACTGAGTAAGTAACATTACAGACTCTGTTTAGAGAAAAAAACGTCACCTGGTGATAAAAAAAGATAGAAAGGATGATCAACATTCTTTGGGTTGTAACAAAATGGCACTATTATCAGTGAAATACACTAACAGTGCCACTGGATGACGTGTATGAAAGTGATTTAGCAGCAAGGTCTCAGTACATGAAATACACTTTGCCTTTCCTTTGAATTAAAGGGATGGTTGATTATGATTTCACATTTCTAACTTAAGTGTGAAATGTTACTGTTTGAGCATAAACAACATCTGCAAAGTTACAACGCTCAAAGCTCAAAGCAAAGGGAGATATTTTAATTTACAGAAATGGCTTTTTAAGGACAACAATAAATGACTGATAGGGACTACACAAGCTTCCACCCGAGTTAGTGACATCACTAACTCAAATTTCCATAAACTCTGCCCCCGGGAACACACAACAAAGGGGGTGAGTCCATGAGAAGAGGAAAAGTTGTTGTGGTAGAACACATTTGTTAGTCTGCTCAAGCTGTCGCCTTCGTCTTTTCACATTTATTGCAATACAGTACAGTGTTTCCCCTAGGATTTTTTTTTAAGGGGGGTGGTAGATCCCTGAAACTAGTGTCAGTGCGGGTGTGTTACGGATACGTGGTGTAAAATTTCATTATGTCATTAAAAATCACGTCTAATTAATTGGAATCATGAAACTTTTATTATAAACAATTATTAAACTTAAACAATGTTTATTTTTTTTTAAATATATGAAACTGCACATAGTCTGCACCATTCATTCATTCACATAGAATATGATTCATATTTAAAGCTGTAGTCCGTAGCTTTTTTTGGGTTATTTACTGTATTGTGTGCCTTTTCTTTCACCATTTCCCAGTTGTTTTTTTAACAGCTTGCCTTCCTCCTCCACACCACCTTTAATTGTGTCATTATTTAAATGCAGCACCATTCCAGAAAGACACTACATAAAATGACTTAATCTAAGAATATCTGGCAGAAAGACTATTTTTGGGCTAGAGAATCTTGTAGTCTGTAAGCTTTAGTGGGTAAGCTTCAGATCTAACATAGGCTGCTCGATCCAAGAATTTTCAATACTTGCCATCTAACAAAAAACATCTACTTTGCTGTTAAATACCGTAAAAATACCGTATTTGATTTTGTTGATGATTGGAGGGCAAAATGAGGACAGTGAACAGGGCCTGAAATTGAAAAAAGTAGCACAAATAAATACAATAGAATAAAGATACAAATGAAGACAAATAAAGAGAAAGTTTCTGAATAGGTCTAACACTAGCATATACACAGAAACTGAATAAATTAATCAAATGGAAAATAACACAGGGTAGCATTTTAGTCCTGAATAAATTAAATACATAGGCTATTAATCCTGATTCTTTTAATTTAAAGCTCTCTTTTGTTGTTTTGACAACAAAATAAATGACTGACACATATGGCTGCCGTTACTTTAAGAGCTAGTGCACGGATCCTGTGTTCATTATACTGGAATGCATTTTATGCTTATTAAAGACCAACTATGTTTAGAGTGTACCCACAAAGACCGAAATTGACCAAATTTTTTATGTTAAAGCAATATAAACTGTGACAAATAACTTTTATTAATGGACAGCTACTGGCCCGATTGTGCAAGTGAATATTACGTCACTTCCCGGCTCCTAAACGCGTACGCATTATCGCGTGTGTGAGAGAAGAGATAGAAGATGTGGCACCGCTGACGACTCACGCTGTTTGTGAAATTGCGTCTGGCAGATAGTTGTTAAAAGAATGATTTGATTTTATAATCTGTGTGGATTATGATTGCGGAAATTTCCCGCATTATAAATGGGAGACCAGCGGAAATGTGCGCAATACACACAATCCTGCTCCGAAATTCAAGCCCTGAGTGAAGCAGTGGAAGCCTTCTGGGTAGATTATGGCTCGCATCAGTATCCAGCTCACACCTAGATATATTTGTTTAACAAAGCCACATTCACCAGACCAGAAAACACATAGATGACCTTTTCACAGTCAAATATTACATTCTTAAAATAGATTATAGACTCTCTACAGAACAAAAATTAAACATTTATATAAAGTTAAACCTGCATATTTGACAATTCCAATGAAAGAAGAACATTAATTTGTCAAATAAATCATTTATTAATGAGCACTTTTTCACTTCCAATAGCGATACTGCAGCTTTGGCTATTTGCCAATACCAATATCAATCTGATATTTTGATTTTATTTGATTTTATTTTTGAACTAATACTAATAAAATATTTGGAAGCACTTTGCTCAATTAGCAACCTAAAAACATCCCATTCAAATGGAGAACAAATAGTTTTTTCAAACACTACAAAAAAAAATACAGGTAGGCTTCATCAGTACTGTAAGCTACCAACAAGTTTAAAGTTAATCATTAACAAGCTTTAAAATAACCAATTGATCACTGTACTTTCGAATCTATTCGTTTTTTCTTTTTTTAACCCGTAAAACAAAAAATTAACGGTCGTTGAATTTTTAAAATGCAAAGTTAAACACCAACATTTGAATTTGAACTGTATGCTGTACGCGTTTATAGTACACCGAAGGTAGTGGGAGTGTACTGTTGTGAGTTTAGGGGGCACGTCAGCTAGAGGTGTGTGTGCGTGAGTGAGTGAGATAGACTACACGCCTGCTGTGAGGGTCGCCGAAAGAAGGATATGAAGTGCCGGTGTTTCGGCTACAAAAACCCGCCGAACTGATCCGAAATGGAAACCAGCCCAATTTTTATCCACCCGCCCAAACCCATTTTTCTCCCCTCCGATCTCCGATCTAGCGTTCTGGGCCAGTATCGGCATGATACCGATGCTGTGGATCGGATCGGGACATCCCTAAAATCTGATAATATTCCTACAAAAGTCACTTGCTTCTCAAGCTCAACTGCCCATGTGCTTTAAAAGTCAATAAGCCCACACAACATGCACTCTTTGTACATGCACACAGTGATACAAACACACTAGAAGCTTATCGGTCTTGAATCCAAAGAGGTTAATTCAGGAGTGGTCAAACAGACAGACAGCTGTCTCTCAGCTTATAGATCAGTCCGGGTCAGACAGGCAGCTCATTGTAATCCCAATGAAAGTGTCTGATCTCAGCTAACAGGCTTTCACTCTCAGCAAGAAACCTCAAAGAATCAGACAGAGCTTGTGTTCAGAGCCAAAAGTTGCGCAAGAACACTGAAGTGCTCATATACCTTCTTATTTGACAAAGGCTAAAATGAAAACCTAAAATGCATCAAATGCTGTAATTATTCTCAGATCTCCATTAACATGGAACCTTTTTAAACCACAATATATGAGACAAAAAAGACCCTGTATTAATCTTCATTTAAATCATATTGCAAAACGTATTGAATAAATAAGTCAAGCAGAACAGTGGAATGGCTTTGCAAAAAAAAATGACAAGCCATAAACCAATATGGTGACAAACGTATCTGATGAATTCAATTTTACAGAAATCAAACCTGACATTTCATTTGAAATATTTTACACTGTAGCCAAGAGCCTTAAAACCATTTCTTTTATTTTGCAGGCCATGAAAGCTTGGGTTCTGCAAGTGAGGATCTTTGATGCTGAAGGAATTCATATTCTCACCAGTAAAGAAAGTGGGACAGATAAGTAGGGCTAGAATACACACACTAATATTCTTAGGGAAGCTTTGTTTATTCAGGATGCATAAATGAGAAAAAGTAATCATTAACCTTCTACAAACAGCTAAACTTAAGTTTTCCAATGTGTCAGTAGGCTCTAGAGAGTCTTCTCATGTGCAAAGGTAAATGTCAAATCATTGTAAACACTAAAAAGAATGAAGCAAAATGTCAAACTTCTGATTTTAAAAAAGGTGGAACGTGCCTCTGGCTGAACAAAGGACATTTGAAATGTGTGTTGTATTAGTGTCAGATGAGAGCACACCAGAGAAAAACAGTAAATCTGAGGATTACAGAACACCTAGTGCTGCCTAAATGCATCTCTTTTTACAGAATGAAAAGGGAGGGGAAAGAGAGAGAAAAGAGAGAATGCTCTGAAAGTAATGGCAAAAAAAAAACAATTCCTGAAGTTCTGATACTTGCGCACTGAATGGAAAGGGATGAGAGAATGACACAGAAAAGATGATGTGCCTTGTGATGTGGCCATGAATTAAACATGAATCCATTAAGACACTTAACAGCTGGCTGCCATAAAGCATTTTTTTCAGAGGAACATCATATAGCAAAAGCCATTATACACACACATTATACTGGTGTGTCACACACACAAACAAACACACATGCACACGCACGCTGCTCACTTAAAATGGAAAGATTTCAGCATAAAGAATTCGAAAAATAGGTTAAATTATATAACTACCACTGCATGGGTAAAATGGGTTTTATTTGTTCACAACAGAACAAATAGCACTTCAAACGTTACTGTTTGCCAAGTACCATGAAAACATGGCTTAATATATCCAGAGGCAGTCTCCAGGGAAACAATGTGTTCTGCAGTCAATTACACTTTTTTTCTCTATATCTCTGATTTTCTTTCTGCAACTAAATCTCAATATTTCTGTCTCCTTTAAAGTGCACTGACTTTGAGCGAAATGCCTTTGCAAATATGGTCCTTCAGGCACACACGCTGAAAATCAATGAATCACTATTTGCAATTCACACTGATGCTGTCCAGGGGCCCGATTCACGAAACATTCCTTGCAATAAAATTCTTTTTAAGTGGTATTTTCTTACTTTAGAATATTATCCATTACCAAAAAGAACATTTCTTAAAGGGACAATGTGTACTTTATGTATTTTAATTTTAAGAAATATTTTTTCTATTCAGATAATTATTGTGTTAATGAAAAATGACAAATGATGTTTTACCTCAGATTTGTGAAATGTTCACCTCACCCGTTTGGCAAGTCTGTGACATATGTTCCGACAATCAAGATTAGTTTAAAACCACAATTAAAACTCTGGTTTCTACAATTTTCACTGAGCTGAGAATGAATGTAAATTTGAGATGGCTCCAGAAATTGGTGACTAGACCCTTTATCATCACATCCTTGAGGATGTTAACACCTAAATCCAAAACTTAATGCAATGACAAGGTCATGTGATACACACAGAGACAAGCTGACACCCATGTTCAAGGTTATACCCAGCAGGTGGGCCTTGCAGATGCTTTTTAGTTTTTGTTTCCAAACATCACATGAACATTTGCACTGAAACGCACTACAAACTTCCTTCTTCCCCCTTTACAACATATAAACTCAACTCACATCCATGCCTGATCACTGTCTCAAATCCCCAGTAGCAAAACATAGGAAATTATCATAAAGGCTGTTATGAAACCGTTAGATGACAGATAGATGGTTGATTTATTGGAACAGGGTCAGGACTCAAAATGTTATTTGTAAAGAAATTACAAAATAGGTTGCGCATCAGCACCACAGGCTAAATGTAAAGATTGCGACATGAATCCTCCCCTCATGCTGAGAAAATAGCACATAAAAATGTGCATACTAATGATTATCTAGGGAAAACGAATCACTCTTTCCTCGCACGCTATGGTAATTTACATATGTAGGAACAGATTACAATTTGCCTTAACATTAGAGTGGTGTTGACTTGAATGATAATGCTGAGGCAGGACGCATGAGTAAGTGTGTGTGTGTTGAGGGGATTGATATGAGACAAGAGCATAGCATTTTTTTTTTCCGAGTCTTTGCAAATTTGCTTTTTCTCTTACAGACTGGCAGTCAATAATGTGTAATGTTTCTCAATGAGATAAAAGCTTAAAATTGGTTTCTACACAGCTGCTTTATTTCTCGCTTCCTTCCTTCTGGAAGAACTAAATCTCTTTGATAAGATACAACATAGCGACAAAGGTCTTATACACATGATTACATTTCCCCATTCTAGATTATCATCTAATTGTAGAGAGCTGGAACGGACTTCTTGCCTCTGTCTGAAAGTGAAGTGCAGCTTTAAAACCATCTCTGAATTTGGCAATGTTTAACAGTTTAAATGTTTGGCTAATGCTGGACCAGGGATAAGGTAGTTTTAAAGGGCTAATCTTAGTATTATATAGTAAAGGCTGATTTATAATTTTGCAATGTCGTAGGCTGTGTAGCAGGCGTAATATATGATGTAGCCTTGCGTGCACCTCAACAAAAATGTAACAACGCTACGTTGTGATTGGTCTACTACAAATAAGGGTGTCATGATTTAGATTTTAAATCGAAATCAACCGAAATTAAGTCATAATCTTGAACTTTAAATTAAGTTATTATATTATATTATATAACCTCTTTATGTTGTTAATAAATGTTTTAAATTTGACAATGTAGTGTGGTACATAGTGAACAAAGGTCAGATATTATATTGCATAAAAGTCTAGACTAAAAATGGCTTAGCAAAAATGCACTTTAAAAAAAATTAATGCAAAAATTGAGAATCGAATCAAATTTAAATAAAATTGAAGATTTGGAGAATCGTGACACCCCTAACTAAAACTCCTCCCTGCATGTGTCATTGCAGATTAACACCCCCGTGTAGGCTACAGCGCTGAGGCTACACTGCAGGTCCATCACAGAAGTATAAATCAGCCTTATGTCAATATTTGATTTTATTCTCCAGCTGATTCTTAAGCAGACTGATAACAAACTTTATTTTTCCAGTTAATGTTTGAGAGAGAGACGGAGAGAGAAAACAGTGCTGGAATATAAAGCTTCTGAGTAGAAGACCTGCTAAAGTAAATCCCTGTAGACATGATTCCAGCCTAGTGAAAATTCTCACACACACACAGACTTGACACCAAGACTTGTGTGTACACCTTCACACAGACATACCAATGTCAAGCTGCCAGGCATACAAACGCGCACACACACAGTCTCTAAGGCAAATATAATCTCACACGGGAGCCTGACCACTCTCTCCCACACAAAACACATAAGCCTATACACCATGCATTAGAAGCCACATACTTTAAGAGAATATGTTCCCTAACAATTTGGATTAAAGAACAACTGTTTTTGGATTAAGAAAAACTGCTGCATGACTGACTACTTTTCATACTACATTTAGTATGAATATCTAAGATAAAATTCACAAGCTAAGTGCACCGCACATACACACTGGGTGCTTCTCATTTCTTATTTGTGCATCCTTGTTTCCTTTCCTTGCTTCCTTTCCTTGCGTCTCAGCTCCACCCCCTGTAGGACGCGAGGGAAGGAAGCGAGGAAAGGAAAGCAGGACAGAGGAATCGAATTAAAGCTTTTTTATATACATTGGAATACTTGATCACTCGAGTGTCACTCCACAGTGTCATCAGCAGTGCTAAAAGGATCTGCCCTTATGTTGTTGAAGTTTGGTTATTTAATAAATTCATAATAAATAATAATAAAGATAGGCTATAATGTTGAAATAGCTGAGATGTGTGGTTTATATAAACTGCAAAGGTAAAGTATAAATTAAAATGATTGTGACCGATGTGAAGGGGGAGGAGAATTGACACGTGCGTCACGTTTAGTCAATATAACAGTTCCGCGTAGGATGCACCTGTGTACCCTCGCTTATGACTCCTCAGGAAGCCTCCTATCTCCTCGATCCTCGACTCCTCACGGTGCAATTAGAGAATTGAGATGTCCTTCAAGATGGCTGAGCTCGATCGGTTTCCGGGTCATAGGAGGGAGGACGGAGGATCGAGGAGACGAGGAGGGATATTGAGAAGCACCCACTGTCCTCGGACAAAGGAAGGATCATGTTAACCCAACCTAGCAGTCTCTAAACAGGGAGGACATCTACATTCTGAGTAATTCTGACAGACGTCATCTGTGTTTATGACAGGACACAATGGAGTCAGTTAAGTAATACACCTTACTAGTTACTCAATCATTGCTTGGCTTGCTTAGTTTACACTCCATAGATCACCAGAAAGTGTAATACTTTACCATTCAAAGGTGGTGGCAAGATTTTTAATGTTTTTGAAAGAAGTTTTTAATGGTCACCAAGGTTGAATTTATTTAATAAAAATAAAATACAGTAAAATTTCAATATAAAACATTAAAATTTATACATTTATTTTTTTTTAAAAAAAAGTCATTAATTTCTGTGATGGCAAATTGGTAAAACTGAATTTTAAGTAACTTAAGTGTCACGTCGTCCTTAAAAAAAATCATTCTAATGTGATGATTTGCTGCTCAAGAAGCAATTCCTATTGTGTGTTTAAAATAATTGTGCTCTTTATTATTATTGTGGAAACCAAGATACATGTTTCTTCTAACAGTCTAAAGTCCAAAACAGCAGCATGTATTTGAATTAGAAACATTTTGTAACATTGTAAATGTCTTTTAATCATACTTTTTTTCAGCAAGGTTGACAGTACCTTTAAAAAAAATCTTACTGACCCCAAACTCTTCAAGAATTTTTATTTTTGGGTGAACCACCCTTTTAAGTTGGCTTTATATCCTTTGAAGTCCACTTCACGGTTGAAAATTAAGTGACTGGAAAGTACCCCTGAAAGTACCCCTTTCAACTGTTTTTGAAATTCTGTCTGAATCACAAATGGGAGTTTATTAGTCATGTGTCTGCATTAAGACTCATCATGGGATATAAGCATTACTGAGGGGTGAGCTGAGGGACACAATGATGGATGCAATACGGGTCCTCTTATCATTGCAGAAAAAAATCAAGGTGGTGTCTATAAGATTATGATGTGAGATGGATGGAGAGACACAGAAAAAGAGGTTTCATGACCTTGTGTTTATGGAGGGTTTATCAGAACAGTGGGATGCGAGAAGTGTAAATCCCAGCACAAGTCTGCTTGGCTATGATCTGAGCTTCACAATGATTCACACATCTCTGAAAAAAAAGAGAGAAAAACTCCTACCAGCCTTTACATACTTAACCCTCAACCCTGCCAAATCCCTTTGAAATACGATTCCATTCTCTTCCATTATCCCTTTAGATTCCTTGTTTCATTCGTCTCTGCGTCTCACATGATATACTTACAATGATCACTTTCTTCCCTCCATCCTCTTCAAACTCCCACACATACACTCATCCATGACTTTAACCTCTGCTCCTATCTCTCCTTTCTGTTTGAATGCACTGATACTGCCATTTTTGCCGGGTCGAGTATCGGTCAGACGAGGCCGATCCAAATCCGATATAGTGCGTATACTATTCTGTTATTGTTAAGCCCCACAAAAGGCACAAAAATATTATAAACCACCATAACATTTTCGTGCACTATATTATAAGTGTTCTGAGATAAGGCTATAAAGCTATAGAGTATAAAGAGGCTATAAAGTAATATTTAAATCATTAAATTCAAGGTCACTTAAACTTTTCCCCAAAAAAGTTCTGTCAATCAATCTTCATTCTGCATTTAAACAGCGTGTCGCGTTTGGTAGCGACAGTCAACACGATGAAACTCTCTCTATGATGATTCAATTTTACTATTATTATATTTGAACTGTAAATAGAGGTCTATGGTTTTGCATAAAACAACTTAATATTGCTGGACTTTATTGCTGTACCATAATCATGTTACTTTCTACCGAGTGTCTGTTAGATCACAAGTACACTAGAGGAGAGTCAGAACTCTAATTGTTCTTCACGTGCACAGTAACTGAAATGTAAAACTGTTCAAATAAAAGGCTCAATAAACTTTTGCATAGATAGATCCTGTATAATACACTATGCATCAATATACATTTCCTTTACTGCCTTTACATAACTTTTCACCACAGTCAATCTGTCTCGACACAGATTTAGTGTTACACTTATTGTCACTTTTTGTTCCCCACTTAATGTTTTTTTTCACTAAATGTTCAGATTTTATACAATAATTGTGCACTCGTGATTTTTTTATACTAAATTTTACCACTGAATTGTCTAGTTTATAGCATTTTATCAAAGATTAAGATTATGATCATATACACTCTTAAAAGAAATGGTTCTATTTAGAACCAGAAATGGTTTCATCCCCCGCTTCATATATGGAACTCCAAAATGGTTCTATATAGAACCATTTTTTGGTAAAAGGTTCTATTGGCCAAGTATGGATTGGAACCCCAGGGTTCTATATAGAGAGTGTATAGAACCATTTAGGGGTTCTAAATACGTAGCGCTGATAGAACCTTTTAAGATTCTATATAGAACTAAGAGTGTAGATTTTTTTTATTTGTTGTTTTTCATTGTCTGTATTAAGTAGATAGAAATAAACTGCACTGGTATCGGTATCAGTCGATACTCAGACTTTTGGCATCAGATCGGATCGGTTTTGAAAAAGCGGCATCGTTGCATCCCTAGTTTGAATTGCTTTCTTCCATCTCTTTCTACTCCCCTCTGTTCTCAGGTTGCTGATTTCAGCATGTGCAAGTGATGATCCAAGAATCCATAGCAAGTCTCCAATTAAAACCAGAGTGACCAGGAACAAAAAAACACCTTACAACCTTGGTTATTTATCATTATCACGAGGTCTAATGGAACGTGATCAGCCCGCCGTAATGGCCCACTAACTCTCCAAATTGAAAAAGAGGGCAGTGAAAAAGGTGAGGGAGGGGGGGGGGGGGCTTGGCACACTGGAGTGTTGTAACATAACAGGAGTAGGTGTTGTCTCCGTCTCAAGTACGAGTCTTGCATCCTAAAATATTTATGAAGCAGAGGCCTGAATATTCAGGCCTCTGTTTGTCCTAGTGTGTCCTCTCTTAGATGGAGGGCATTCAGCACATACACAAACACAGGTGCTCAGAGTGTGATTCTACTCTAAAGCTCAGTCCCTTATTCAGGAGGACAGCACCAGGGGGAACGTTGTGTTGAGAGGAGAAAGACACTACAGACTCAAAAGGGAGCAACACACAGGGCTTTGAGTCGCAGGTGAATTCGATATCAACATTTCGTTTTGAGAGGCTTTGCTGGTTGGATTTGACAACGGCGCTGTAAAACAGAATAAAGATTGTGGCCCGAGGCCATAACTCAGCAGCTCGTCTCTCCTTAGATTACAAAAAGACAAATCTTGGAGTATCTCAAATAAATTTCTTTTTGCCTCACAGCATGCCCTCCAGCTGTACCTTCTCAACATCTTTTCCTCTCTGTGGGTGCCTACGTCAAACAGTTTTTGTTTATTCTAAAAGTAAGCTAATTAGAAAGAAATTATATTTCTAAAGAAGAGTAACTGCAATGTGACTAAAAAAGAAGTGCATTACATTTCTCTAGGTATCTTAGAATTTTTGATTCGGCTGGAACATGTTTGGTGTCTTTTCTGAACAAAAGCTTGAGCAATGGGACTATCCCTTATCTTCTAAAACATACTGTTATAGTGCCATTAATTGCCAAAAATCCCACTTTTCATGCAGTGAACTAGAATATTTTGAGGGAATCCAGGGAACTGTCCTCAGTTGGTTTAGATTGTTTCTAACAAACAGAAGTTTCTCAGTCAAACTGGGTAATTTTTACTCCTCGTCCTCGCCAGCCCAACTCTCCCGTGGAGTGCCGCAGGGGTCTATCCTCACACCCATTCTTTTTTCCATATATTTACTTCCTCTGGGCTCCATTTTCAAAAAGCATGGTGTTTCATTCCACTGCTATGCAGATGATAAACAAATTTATTTGCCTCTGAAACACAACAAAAGTTACTGCTCCGAAATCTCTTTTCACCTGCCTAGAAGAAGTAAAAATGTGGTTCTCTCAAAATTTCTTATTTATGAATGAATCCAAAACTGAGGTTATAGTCTTTGACCCCCACGGCAACCATAATAGCAGTAACATTGATCTGAATTAACTTTATCCAGCTTCATTCTGCATTAAGAATTTAGGTGTTCTCTGGGATCAGATCCTCAACGTTGAAAAACAAATGCGGTGATTATTTCTTGTTTTTTTTCCAGCTACGTCTTCTCTCTGAACAAATCCTCTCTCTTTGAGAACACCTTAGAGATTGCTGTCCATGCGCTCATTACATCGCAGTTGGATTATTGCAACTCTCTTTACCATGGCATACACAAACACTCTCCAACTCTCCACTCAAACGTCTCCAACTAGTACAGAATGCTGCGGCAAAGTTCCTCAAAAGAAAACGTAAATTTGATCATGTTTCAGCAATCTTTAAAATCACTGCATTGGCAACCTGTCCGTTTTAGAATTCAGTTTAAAATTCTTCTCTTTGTTTTTAAATCCGTAAATAATCTGGCACCGAGCTATTTGTCTGAGCAATTCTGTCCTCACAATCCCACACGAAACCGGAGTTCTGGTGGTCAGAGACTTCTGTCTGTCCCCAGATCATGGTTAAAGAACAGAGGTGACAAAGCCTTTGCGATTGCTGGCCCTAGGCTGTGGGACAGCCCTCCGGTTTATATCAGAGCGGCTCAATCTCTAACTGTTTTTAAATCCTCACTTAAAACCCATTTTCTTTCTTTAGCTTTTAATTCATTGTGATATTTTTTCATGAATGCGTGGTTTGTCCTCGTTATTTATCTTGTCTATTGTTCAGCACTTTGGTCAGCCCTGTTTGCTGATTTTAAATGTGCTATATAAATAAATACAAACTTGAACAAAAATAAATGATTCTCTACAATCACTTCCATGGACCCATGTTGCTGTGTGCTCCTACAGGTCTCCTAGCAACGGTCTCCAGGCAGGGTCTCCAGAGTGGGTAGGTTTATCAGGTAACTACATCACAGGTCTCCTCAAGGTTGAGGAGGTTTTTGGAGCAGTACACTGACCTTAAACAGGGTTAAAACCAGACACTACACTCAGTGGTTTATTAAATGGGGAGGTCCTATAGGGTTCTTAATGGCTTTTGAAGACAAGTGTGAATCAAACTTTTGAAAGGAGAAGCAGGTAGCATTGAGGACTTGAGTGCATACTACAACATGAGTGGACATGAATGAGTGATCTTGTGCACATACACGACCGCAGGGGCAAAATAAAAGTGCTGACTGACCAGGGATGTCTGACAGCATCTGGTTAATATCTAACTGAAGGGACAGACCTGTCAGAGGCTGTGGAAGGTATTTTTGGGAATATATCTTTAATGGACACTAGGGATTATAGAACAGAACAGGGAAGACTACAGGACTGGACAGTGAAGACAGAGTGTTGTCTCAAACCTTATAACAGACTGCAAGCTCTCTTTGACTTTTATTTTTAATAAAATATACACACGGTGTATGCGAAATGGCTTAGAGTAGACGAGAGACATGTTCTGTGTTGACAACTCTTATTAAAACCAGAAGTCTTTAAAAAGAATCAGCTTTAGTTATGTTTAGTTTAGTTGTCTCATTCTAAGTAGGGCTGGAATAAACGATTATTTTTTAAACTACTAATCTAGCGATTATTTTTTCGATACATCGATTAATCTAGCGATTCATTATTTTCTCAGTCCGATTCGATTATCTCCCCATTAATTGACTAATAGCAATGAAATATCTGAAATGCATGAATTCCTTAACATTGCAATATATGTTTATTGCTCATAAAATTCCAAAATAAAAGACTAGACAAGTGCAAAGTAATGCATTCTTAGTCAGATGTAGCATTCAATAAAACCTTGAAGCCTTGAAAACACAAAGAGCTAGCTTACTGAAAAAAGTGCAATCTGTCACGACACATTAAATAACCACAAAATAGTAGGACTATTTATGGTTTCATTTTCTTTGACTGAGCAAATTTGAAAGTTGAGACTTTTTTAAATGTTACCTTCTTGCTCCTGGAGCTTCGTGACAATTTTCCTTTTGCGTGAAGAAGCCGTTCGCCGGAGATGTGTTAAAAGATGATTATTAGGCTGCCGTTATAATAATCACCCTGGCGCCGGGTTTGAGTGAGTAATTTACTCTTTAAAATAAAATAAGGAGGCTTAGGTTTTATTGTGAATTTGTTTTATAAATTTGTTGTGTTTTAATTTTTACTTATATCTATACATTTAAGTATACTTTAAAGTTGTAATATATTGTTCTATTGTAAAAAAAATCAATATTCAATAAAAAGCCACACTTAATTTAAAAAAAAAAAAACGATGGTGAATGAATGACATTAAAGTATTGGTTCACGCACCAGTACAATTTTAAAAGAATTGATTTGGCACTTTAAAAACCCAAACGATATACCTAACCCTACTGATTGGTGGAGATATCTTTGCAGAATTATGGATGTAATGTAGCCTATTTTTTTTAAGACAGTACATTGTTAGACATGATTATGTTAAAATAATGCAGAGATTGCAGCCTGACAACTTTAACAAAATCATATAGATAGCACTGATAATAACCTTGTAGCAAGCTCGAAGTAGGGTTACAAGTTATTGTTAAAAATAAATTCCTCTATAGGGAAAAAAAGAATCTGACTTTTGCACTCTATATAAAGAAAATGGTAACACTTTACAATAAGGTTCATTAGTTAACATAAGTAAATGCATTAACTAACATGAACTAACGATGAGCAATGTTAAAACTGTTTGTTAAACTAAACATAAAAACAGGTTAACTTTGCTGAGTATCACAGTGTTTATTATGTGGAATATATGAGAGATTAAAAAAAGATAAAAATGGCTCAAGGATGGTGAAAAAAATTCAAATGACTTAGCCAATCCACACTGTTAAACATTACAGTTTTGTACAGTTATGTAGCCACTAGCCAACTACTATATCACCCAGAATAATACTGCAAGTTCTCTGCAAATTCTCTTTGCAGTAAATAACTGATTCTTTTCTTACTGTGTTGCCAGTATAGTTACTGTAAAAACCCTTTGAAATGTCTAACAGTGCACATAATAAAGATCATTGACAGAAGTCTCATATCTATTTACTTATAACAAATGACATATGCAATATTACACCGGTGAAAAGGCCATGTCTTCACGTATCCTTTTTCACTTGATGAATAATCAGTATTGTGACACAATGACAACACAAATGAGAAATATCCTTGTAGCCAGCACCTAAAAAAATATCCCTGTCTGCGAAGAAGGACACAGAACACACAAATGTCAGACTCAGAATTCTGTTGTGATGGTAATGAGTTTGTCAAGTTATCACCAAGAAGGAATAAATGTCATCCACAAGGCAAGCGACATACCTGAATGTATCCCACAGTAATGGGAAATAGCTCAGATAAACACCACAAGCAAGCTTGCACACATTCCACATATGCATTAAACCAAAAGCAGTGTGTTAGATTCTAGTTGATCAGTAACCAGGCAGGTCATTGCCCTATCCATGCCATTCTTTCTCACTTTATTTTTTCCTTCTGCTGGTTTGTATGCTATGCAACCTGAATCTCTATCTAAAGAACACGGATAACCTTTTACCACAACTCTACAAGCAGTTCCAGATGTTATTCAAAAGAGAAATAAGCAGAGGAGAGACTAGATTCTGTTAATGCTTATGTTAACCTCATTCCCTTCCTCCCATGAACCACCAGCTAGTCAACAACCAGAAGTGCCCAATACTAGTAACAGCATGTGAAACTAACAGAAAATCAATGTTAACTGGAGACAAGTCCACAGCCAAATCTAGTGTGACTGTTTGCATTCTAAGCCAAGGGATCGATCAATATCAGGTCTTGTATGTAGACTGGATAATACACAACCTCAGTTTCAGACATCTCGAGGAGTCTTCCTGAAAAGGGGGGTAACACGTGGAGCTTGCATTGGCAGATGGCAGCCTGAAAGAAGCCCCTCTTGATGGCTTTAAGACGGTTAAGCCTATTGTGTAAACTGCTAACTAACAACAATATTCAAGAAATGTATTCTGGAAAATGTGTAATTCCTCCTAAGCTTGAAAACATGGAAATTAAATGACGCACATCTACTTCAGCAGCAACATAAGATAAGACTTCATAGAGATAATGAAAATACACCGCTAAATAAATAAACAGCTTTGCGCGGACTGGGATTGTTGTTATCAAGGCGTCGTTAAATCGACAATGAAAATAAAAACAAACTTAACTCTCCAAATGTACAGTAGGCTAATAACACGTATTATAAGCTTTTAGCAGAATCATATTTAACGTAGGCTATAAATTGTGTTTCCTATTGTTCCTTATACACGTAATATTTATTATTTAATAAAATTATTGTAAAATAATTAAAAATTAATTTCACTTATGAATAACACATTCTCTATCAGCGACTAAATTATTTGTGTCTAACGTTAAATGTAGTCAGATTTAAAAAACTGTCAGTATACTTTGAAACTAACGTTAGTGGCTGTTTTTTCTTCAACTGAACACCGTCCAACGCAAGTAGGCTACTATTACATTGACCAATTTGGTTTACAGCTGGAATTTATACAGAAACGGTAACAATATAAAACTCCGATATAACAAAAAAAAACTAAAAGGTGTAAGAAAATGAAATAAAGTATGGAAAAAAAACTTTTACGGGAAGGTAGCCCGCGAGCTAACTAGTCCGCAGCCTTCCGGACAATAAAAAACAAAAACAAAAAAACTTACCTGCGAGAAGAATTCCATAGATGAAATAGAGGAAGTTGGTGTTCAGATCCATTCTTCTGCTTTTAAGTCACACTTTTGTAATATGTGTTCGTGTAAAAACAACTTTTCTCCCCGACTTGAACTGTTTCGTGTTCACTCTTCTTTCGCCAGTCTCGGGCAGCATCAATAGTCCACTAGCTCAGCTCGCTCGCGCAGGTGGATTGTGGCTGGAATCTGCACACGTGATTTCCGGAAGTATCAGCCGGAGAGTTTTCACGCCCTCTTGCGTACACAAGCTCCAAAAGCGACAGAATTTATTCCCATACCAGATACCACCAAGTGGATTCGCAGCTGTATTTGGTGGAATTTATTTTATAATATGTTGTTCTAACAGAAAAAATAAATAAATAAATAAATTACCAGCAACTCCCACCCCTCTCACCAAATCACTCCCTTAAAAGATGTTTCTCCTGTCGTCGTCGTTTTAATAATTAAAACGGATCAATCTAACGTAGCCCTTTCCCAGAAGGATTGTTGTTAACTCCAAAGATAAATCAACCAGCATTTAATTTTTAATGGATTATTTTAATTAACAAATGTAAATATATAGTATTTTTATAGTTTCATAGTATTTAAAATTGAAGCGAGGCATTATATTGAGTCAATATTACCCCTCGAAGAAACAAAAAGCTATTCAAATTTTACAGTTTAAGTATTCTTATAATATTGTTTATACCGCCCCCTAGCATTTGAAATTTTGAATTGTTTTGATATTTTCTTCAATAAAAAAGAAAAATACTGAATAATCATTTACATGTAGTGATCACTTTAATGCAAAATCTAACCTCAATCCCTCATTTCCCCCAGTTGATTCTACAAAGTCTTTTGAGAATCACATAAATTGTTATGTGACTTTGGAGCAAATATTTTGATACTTTTCATCTAAAAAACATTAGCTTCCCCCTTCAAAGGCCCAGATCTGGCACAGCCCCAGTTTAGCTTTTCAAAGGGACATTTGGGGCCGTATTTACAAAATATTTTATCTTACCACCAAGAGTTCTCATAAATAGCAGTAAAAGCTCTTAGGTAAGACTTTCCTCTTAAAACTTATTCACAAAGGCGGGGTTGACCACATTGCTATGGATGATGTAACACCCTTACTAATCACAAACATAGAGATTGGCTGATAGGGAGGGGTCTCATTCAGTGATTTAATCACAGAAGTAGAACAAGCGATCATGTTGCCATTATTCAAATCAAGATTATAATTATAAAAATGTTGCCATATTTTTCACAGATTTAAGAGCTGGCTTTAGCACCTTGTGAAATACTGAAGAGAGAAATAAATTAAGACTGACACAGCCATTACTTTTTGGAGTTTCTCTCAAATCGGCAAGTGAATACGTCCCCTGGTATTCATAATCATTCACACGCTCTGTATAAGCACATGAGTACATAAAGACAGTGTACCAGTAGGCTATTAAGTACATGTATATTGCTCATAGTTTTAGAATTTACCTCACTTTACAATCCTTTAATGAGGACTTTATTTTTTTTTAAATTGTTAATAACTTCCTCAAATACTCTATAGAAAAATAAGAGAAGGCAGCCAGGCTCGTGGAAGATTTTTATTGCAAACTAGACAAATTTTTTTTTTTTTACATATGAACAGTATTTATAGTGTATAAAAGCTTTTGATATTGTAGCAGGGTGAGGCACTCAAGAACAGAAAGAGACCAATGCAATGGTGCTACTTTTATCAATGGCACAGATCATACAGTTGAATGTCTTGTCAGAGACAATCTGTTTTGAACCATCACGATTGATGATGCAACCAGTGAACATACAATACAAAAGTGCAGCACTGTTTTTTGCTGTGGTGAAATTGGCGAGTCCAAATTGTAAAACCAAAACTGGACAAAACTACAAAATTGTTCAACTGAAAGTTTCAAAGGATAAATCTGAATAGCCTGAAACAATCAGCAAAGTTAATGGAGTGTAAAGAATGAAAAAGAACCATTTCTCCTTGCATAACCAAGTATGAAGCAGCAACAGTATAAAGATCTAGTAAACGCCTCTAAAAAAATTTTAATATTAGCCTATATTTTGGTCCCATTGGACTCCTCTCCCTGTCATTGTACATGCTTAAATAGAATTTAGCTACATCTAGCATTTGAGAATACGATAACAGGATGCCATCTAATTTATTTCTATTTTTAAAGTTTCGATTAGGTTCCTAACTACCAGTCTATCAAGAACAAAGAAGATAATATTAGTGAGAATGACAAACTGTAGTGATAGATAAGTTAAAAGCTATTTTGGCTCTTTTCCGCAGCTAATGCATACTGTATAATTATATCATAAATTCTGTTTATATATTTTCATATTTCTAGACCCACCCTTTTACCCATTTCAATAACCTCTACAAAGTTTGGCTCAAAGATAACATTTATTTTCCCAAATTGTTTAGAGTCCTCGTTTAGAAGGAGGCACGAGGTGATCGGGAAGTTCAGCAGGTAACTCGTGACCTTCCAGTTTAACCTTGATGAGGTGGTTAGCAAGGGCAAACTCCTCATCATCCAGGTACCCATCCTTATCCACATCAGCGAGCTTCCAGATCTTTCCTAGAACGTTGTTGGGCAGTTTGGATTTGACCATCTCTTTCTTGGCCATGGCACCAGAGACCTTCCCGTTGACAGGTGACAGGGTGTAGAAGATCTCGTCGTAAGTTGGCTTGTCTTTCGCCACTATCCACTCCAGCTCATCAATGCCTTCGCTAGCACCCTCTCCATAGCCATGCCCGAAGGGTCCATTCATGGTGCCCTCGAAGGCACCACCCTGGACAGACTGGCTGGGCATGGCAGCCTCCTCCTGCCGAACGAGGGTCATGAGTTTGGCAATGTCGTTGGCCAGCATGTCCTCGACTGCTTCCAGCAACTTGGGCTTCAATCCCTGAAACTTAGTGAAGTCCTGACCAGCGAGGACTTCCTAATGACGAGGACAACAAAGAGGTCAAAAAAAAGGCATATTCTACCCTTCGAGGGGGAGATAATATTTTTTATTTTTATATAATAATATATTTAGTGTCTAGAAGCTAAAATAAAATAAGGGGGTAAATTGTTGCAAAACTATTTTTATTACTCTTAAAATCTTTGGCTAAACAAAAAAACATATATAACAAAATATTGGGATGGATGGGACCATTTCCATACCTGCATTTTACTGAGTTTAGGGAAATCACCAGGGGAGATCTGATGTTCTTTTTCAATCTTTGCGTAGATTTCGCCCAGATTAGCGATGAGTTCCTTTTTCTTATTCTCTTTCCCAAAAACATTTGGCATTTCCTTCTTCAAAGCACTGATGATGTAGGCTTGAACCTGGAGAGAAAACATTTTAATATTAAAAATAAATCTGTGTTATATTGATTTATATTGGAGTTATTTGTCAATTTGAGAGAGACTTAAATGATATAAGAAAATGCATGATGATACTGAATAATGAATACATATATATATATATATACATACATACATACATACATACATACATACCAAGGCTGTATTTATTTAATTCAAATACAGCAAAAACAGTAATATTGTGATATGGGCTATTAAAATAGAAAACAGTTATTTTTAAATTGTAATAATATATGTTAAATTCATATTGCATTGGTGGCAAAAACTGAATTTTCAGCGTAGTTTCTCCAGTCTTCAGTGTCACATGATTCTTCAGAAACCATGCTTATTTAGGGCTAAAACAAATTATTATAATCAATGAAACTTGTGTTGCTTAATATTTTCGTGGAAACTATTGATAAATGTTTAGGATGTTTGATGAAAAGAACCTTCAAAAAAACAGCATTTATTTGAAATAGAAATATTGTGTAACATTATAAATGTATTTTAGTGTTATTTTAATGTGTCCTTGAATGGTAATGGATCATGGTTTCCACAACAACAAAAAAAAGCAAAAACTGTTTTCAACATTGATAATAATGAGAAATGTTTCTTTAGTCCCAAATCAGCATACATGTGATACTGAAGGCTTGAGTAATGGCTGCTGAACATTCAGCTGTGTCACCACAGGAATAAATTACATTTTTACATAAATAAAAAAAAAAATATATATATATATATATATAATTTTCTATTTATTATAATTATTTTTTCACATTTTTAATTATTGCAGAGCCACTCTTCCCAGTCTCTCTGTTAACTTCCTGTCTATATGAAGCTCCTCTTTCTGAAGAGCACAATGTGCTCTGGTTGGTCGACTCGACCATTGTGTTAGGATTGGTCAACTGCTTCCTGAGTATTTCAGAAATGTCCTGCCCCTTACCATAAAAGCGAGTTTCAACACACTACGCAACTAAAGCAGGCCTCACCACCCTTTATTGCCTATACCTTAGGAGGGAATTATTTAAATGAGTAATATTGTGATGTATATACGTTCCCAGAAGAAGGGTCCCCAGCGTTTCAGAGAGTTCAGAACAGTGCAAACTGATATAAAGATTAATCTTTCTGATTAAATCTCTTTGGAGTGGACTTGGTACTTTATAACTTTCAGCAACATTAAGCACTAAAGAAAGTTGAAAACTTATAAAAGCAAAATAGGACCCCTTAAAAAAAAACATAAAAAAGGAAGACTTCAAAAACTTCCAAGATTATAAACTTGGATCACATCTTAGTTGGCCAATTTATAAAGTGATCATATGAGGGCAGCACACGCCAGGTTACTAATCTAAACAAAAACATTCAAAGAACTTTAAATTGACATCTCTACATTATAACTAATTATAAAAGGTTTAATTTCTTACTTTGGCAAGACGTGCCCGTTTGATAAGGTCGTTCAGCTTGCGCAACGCTGCATTACGTGGAAGCCCCTGGATGTCACGGAAAAGGTCTTGTTCCTCTGCCTCAAACAGTTTCCTGTTATCCGGAACCAGGAGAGGCTGAGCCCAGAAAGAACCAATGTACACTCGGATGACCTCTGGGGTGTTGACGATTTTACCGAGAGACCACATGAGGGCGCCATAGACCCTCATGAGCTGCTGGGTCCCGATCTGATCAGCTTTGTTGAGCACCACCCGCATCTTGTCCTCGTGGTTTTTCAGAGCTCGGATCACCTCAGAGAACTCGTCTGAGATATCCAACTTGTGTGCATCAAAGAGAAGAATGATCCGGTCCACGCGTTCAGCAAACCATTCGAGCACAGCAGCAAAGTCATAACCTGAAACAGAGATAAGAATATGACATTTTTAATACAAGACAAGGCTTTAAAAACAGTTAATAATATAGTCATTTAATAAATAGTTAGTTTAATAACCACTTAATAAATAATCATTCAGTTTATTCAATGCAAAGGGAACTTGTTTGTGTATGTGAGCATTCTTTATAAAGCACAACCCAACACTTCTCTTTCCATCCAGATAAAGGGCAGTACATCAGTCAGCAGATATTTGACCCTAGAACTTCCTGATCTTGCTCATCTCACTCAACACCAGCACAAACAAACAGAAATCTACTAACAGGTAAACTCACACAATACAAAATGTGGGACTTTTGCTGTCAAAGGAAAGTCTTTACGTAGTAGAACCCCATCTCCTTTTATCCAGTCATTTTATTTTACACTACACCACTACTGGCTCTTTAGGGTGGAGTACAGATGTCCTTAAACGTGAGGGGGGAAAAAAACAGATGAAGAGACGTCTGGTCAACGACAGCGAGCTAACATCACGTCCACTCACGCAGGCAAACAGGAAAGAGAATAAATTGTCCCACAGAAACTCCTTCCTCTCCCCATGTTTGGTTATTCTCTTGAATGGTTAAAAGGATCACAGGGAACAATGGAAATCGGAGTAAAATATTTTGACAGTAGCCAAGGAGATGACGATGTGTCAAAACTAAATTTAAGATGCTGGGATATGAAACGAATGTGTGGTAATGGGAAAAGTCTGTGTACTCCAAAATACCTAAGAGAAGATGTCTGACAAAAAGTCTTTTTTGCATTCACATGTTTCAACAAGGGTAAGCATTAATATTGCTAGACAAATTGGCCGATCTTTCCAAAAAGCTACTTATGAGATCTTGAAAGAGAAATATCTGAAGATTAAACCATATGCCATAATACACATGCTAAAGCTAAGGAATTTCCAAACCCAACTCTCCTGCTTACTGAGACAGAAGTTACCAATTTATGTTTGGATTGTGTAGAGTGTGTGGAAGACAGGAAAGTCTGCGTCCCAGCTCACAACAGTTGTCAACGTCAGCAGGATGTGAAATCTGGATCTGAATCCAACATGGGCGTGACTTCACTGATACACTACTCTGCTTTATTGACAGTTATCCATTACAATATGCATAGCAATACTAATGAAACAGGCCGTTATGATATGCAAAGACAATAATAATGAAAAAAGCAAATGCACAATGCAAAATCAAAAAAAAAAAACTGTTAATTTGTGTGTGCACCAGAAATGCAGTAATTTGGTACACTTAGTAAATAATGTGATTAAAAAAACTATTGCTCTTTTTGCCAGCAATTTAGATTAGCAATACAAGGTGGCTTAAAGGTTTTTTATGTTTCTAAATCGGCATTCTTCCTGAATAGCATCCATTTCCTCAAGGAGTTTCTTTGGGTCTACATTCAGAGCAGACACTGATATGCTGGTTGTGTACACATACACACATTAATATGGCTGATAAAGACTGTGACAGCAAAGCTAGCTCATATGGATGGAATCTGTTTTACCCGTAATGGTATGGCTTTTTCCAATTCTTTGCTTGCTTTCCTTCTAATACTTTCCAAAAACATATCCTTGTGTAAACTATGGGATATCCTTGTTTATGTAAGAATGCCATAGTAACTGTGTTTGTCCCTGCACTAAAATCTGTGATCTGTGAAGTGGGCACACAAAAGCTGCACTTAATAAAAGAAATTGAAATAACAACATTGCAAATAGCAAGACAATTTTATCAAGACTAATTTAATCCTCTTGCCGATGCAGTTAAGGTTACATCATTAAATGATTCAATCAATTCATGAACAAACAAATGCACAGATGAATGAATGACGACAGACTAAATGAATGACAGTGGAAACTATCCAGATAAGTAAATATAGCTGTTAGGAAAATAAATGACACCAGCCATCTATAAAGATGATAGTTTTGTGCATATTATGTACAGTGAATACAGGGCTGGGACTTGAAGTTTACAACCAACACAAAGATCCAACCACCATATATAGGCATTTGGTTCATGCTGGTGTGCAGGTAGACTTAATGTTCGTAAAGGGGAAAAAAGCAAAAACAAATTTGGCTCAGTATAGATGGCGGTCATTTAGATTTTAGTATGGACTCCACCCTGCTAAAATCGAATCCACACTGACCCACAATCTCTCTGCCTGAATAAAAACAAATTACAAAACACTAGAGATATTAAAGTATGCAAGATGTCATTTAACAAGCTCTCAGTAAAGGTTAACCTCTGGCTTTTGTACCTTGAGACCCTATAGAAACAATATATAATACCTAATGCAAATGTCAATAAATAACTGGGAGGTTTTAGTGTTTAGTAATGGGAACCCTTGTCCTGCAAGCATGTATGCAAAAAGGTTTGCTCATAACATATTAAGCATCAGCTGTTTCTGAAACATTTGTGAATGTTGCGTAACAGGTGTCGACTGGAACCCTGATTCAGAACAGATGAACAGCTACAAACTATAAAGGGGGGGGTGTTAGGATCTCTTGCAATACCATCATACATTTGACAGTAGACTCCAGACTCAACAGGATAACTGCACTGCTGATGCCATAATATCAGAGGGGAGAAATGTTGGAGAATACATACAAGGTCAGTGAGATTGGTTTTGAAAGAAGTCTCCTGTTCACCAAGGCTGCATTAAAACAATAATATTGAGAAATATATTAAAACAGATAACTAACATACTTTTTTAAAATTGTAATAATATTTAAAAATGTAATTTATTCCCGTGATAGCAAAGCAGAATTTTTAGCATCATTACTCTAGTCTATCAACACACATCTTGTATTTGACAAAAGTCTCTGAACCCACTGATTAACCATGTTACATACCATTCAGTCTTTGAAAACTGAATTTATTTCGTAGTAATATGCTATTAAATTACATCAGCAGCATACATGTGAGAATTATGGAAGGGGGCCTGAAAAAGTTGCATGTGCATGGAAGGAAATGATCTTTTTCCAGTAGCAGCACATGAAAATGTGGCACCTCCACAAATTCCTGGAAAGCAAAGGGAGAGGAAGAATGGAGAAATCTGCTGTAATGATCTACATAAACAATAGCGCATTCTCAGGGGATCAGTTTATCCAAGCTGGAAATAAGTCATTAGAATTATCATTTATGTACACTATTCATTATAAAAGGCATTGATTTACACAGAAGATATAGCAACATGGAATTGTGATAAAAGGCATAGCCCTAATGCTTGCCCTGAAAACTGCAAAGCCCACTGACATGAGATGTTCATCAGTCTCACTCTCAACAGATGTGATTTCAGGAGAGAGGGAGAGAGGGAGAGGGAGAGAGGGAGAGAGATTTATTAAGTATATTGAGTAAAGCATTATGGGATGCTATCAGTGATAAAAATTGACACGCAGCAAAGCCTACTAAGCACTGAAGAATTAATGTGGGCACTGTGTACAGTAAACAGGAGAGGTACTAGAATAGAGCCCCGTAACGCTATACAGTTTAAGACAAGGACACAGAGCAACATTTAGGAAATAAACCAAATAATAAAATTTACAAACAAAGGGATCACAATGGAATTTGATTCTATAATCACCAAATTTTAAATAAAGCTAAAAATTATTTTATATTTTCACTTATTTGTAATATAAATTAATCTTATTTTTACAAATTCTGTTTTCCACAATTACTAACACTAATTGATATAATTAGGGCTGCATGATGTATCGTTTTAGCATCGATATCACGAAGTGTGCATCAACAATAGTCACAGGGTCTGCAATTGATCCGTGATCCATATGGGCCAGCTGCCCCTTAGTTCAGTACTCATGTGATTTGCAGATTAATTGCAAAGTTTGTGTTTTTATAAATCCTCTCAGTTTAAACATCAAGAGCTCTGTTTTGTGAGCACACAGAGCCACGCAAGACAGCATGTGGAGTTCGTGAACACCGAATTCCCTTCCTTATCAATTTGTGCTTGAACGGAAATGTGCACCGAAAATTAAGTCAAAATGCCCATCTTGATGAGGTTCCTCGTAAACGCAGTCAGTAATGGTCATTACCGGTATTGGATTATGTGCATTCGTCAAAAAGTGACAGCAGTCCATACCTGCAACTTTTGTTGTTTGATTAATTTGGTTTAAAAGAGAAAATCCCTTTAGTAGCTTTAACAAATATATTATATATTTAATTTGTACAGTAAAGACTAAACAGTGTTATTTTACATTTGATTATTCAATGTCTGTGCTGTTAATTTACATGAAAAACAAAAGCACTGCTTATTATGTCTTTGTTCTATTGTATTCATCTATGCTTGAAATTACTATAAATTGTCGTAATGACCATTTTTTCCAATATCTTGCAGCCCTATTTATAATACTAAAGCCATCTCTTATTAAGTTATAGGATCTGAAAATATATAGTGGTTTGGGAATAGCCCAGTGTGCAGCTTGAAACAGTGTATATATATATATATATAAACATAATTTTGAAGTGCCTTGTCACTAACTGTGTGTAAAGTCCAACTGCGGTGAGGGGGAAGTGGGATGAATATGAAGTCAGCAGACTTCAGAAGATTATTAACTGACCTCAAAAGGTCTACGAATGAGCAGGACACTTTTAGGGTTTAAGGTTGAAAGTTAAAACATGGCATACTATCAAAAGTATAAGCAGTCCTCACTGATCTATTCTTCTATAAAGTAAGCACAGGAGTTCAGAACCACAATATGGAGACCGCATTGCTGTGAAGAATGAAGTGGGAAGAGATAAGAATATTTTTTAAATGAAATGCAGAAAGAGAAAAGGACTGCATTAAAATAGCAAGCACACTCATCTTCCAAGAACAGCATGACTGTGGCTAGATGTCTAAATAGTTGTCATTCCTGAATATCCATGTTTTTCAGATCAGTTACAAAACTGATCATCCCATTATTCTCAGACAGGTCCAGATTTCCTCCTAAACTTATTTCTGTTAGGGTATTGTATTCACACATGACATCCACTTGACCTCAGACCACATTACTATGACAAGGCAATGCACTACTGTGAATCATTGTCTGTTTTGTTGTCGATTCTTCCTATGTAGGACTTGAAATAAGAGCCAAATACTAACATTTTCCATGTTTAGATAATGACACTACCAGGGCTTTCCTTATACATTTCCCTCCACTAGCATTCAATTACTGTAACATCAGTAAAGAGGAAGCTTTGAACACAATAGAGACAGAATCTTTAAATAAATGCATTTTGTGAAGCGACAGACTTTCCATATGCATCACAAGCTCTGTGAATAGCTTTCAGGGGAAAATAAACAATTGTTATAATATTAGTAAATTAAATCGGCATTGGACAGGGGTCAGCAATCGCACCCTGACTGTTCTGTGGCTATGCAGCCCCATACGCAACAAACTGTGATGCACTGTCTATTCTGACACCTTTCTATCAGAACCAGCATTAACTTTCTCAATTTGAGCTATAGTAGCTGGTCTGTTGGATCGGACCACATGGGCCAGCCTTCGTTCCCCACGTGCATCAATGAGCATTGGCCGCCCATGGCCGCCTGTCGCTGGTTCACCACTGTTCCAACCTTGGACCACTTTTGATAGATACTGACTGACCACTGCAGACCAGGAACACCCTACAAGAGCTGCGGTTTTGGTGATGCTCTGACCAGGTCGTCTAGCCATCACAATTTTGTCCTTGTCAAACCTGCTCAAATCCTTGTACTTGCCCATTTTTCCTGCTTCTAACACATCAACTTTGAGGACAAAATGTTCACTTTCATTCTCTTGCCTAATATATAATTTTAACATTCATAACCAAACAATTTCAATAATTATTGACTTCAATAGAATCTTCGTGGTGACTACCAGGTGACCCTTCGCTGTGTCCTGTCTCCGGAGTCTAAATTCTTTCAGTCGTAATGCCTTCACCATCATCACTATCAATCTTTATGCCTCTCATTCTGCCTCAAAGAGAGGAAGAGCAAAGGACAGCAAAGAGAAAGTAACCCTGGCCTCTGATGGAGAGCCGTCACCTCTCTTGCTCTTTTTAATGAGCCTGAACACTTGTGAATAAAAACATGTGTGAAAATCACTGGGGTGAGTTCAGAGTCCAGCACATGGGATGCATACTATGATCTCACACAAGCTTATACAACCATGTATCAGCCTGGAAATACTTTCCCCATACACTAATGATGTTTTTACATCCGTCCAAGGCACTGCCAAGCTCCGGGTTGGGGTGGGGGGGGGACCATAGGGTGCGGCCCATTTGAAAGTAAACCTAAATAACGTGAGATAAAGCTGTACGGTATGGAATGCATGCAATAGTGTTCATGAACACCTGGTTATTGTCATCCACTCATGTCTGTACTCTCTCATAGAGCTCACAGGCAATTCTCCTATAACCCTATCCAATATGTATATACAATACAAAAACATATTATGTCTCTACAATTGTACAATGATCCATATCATGGTAGTACAACCATACAAACATGATGTTAGTGTGGTTTCGTTTTAAACACAACAAAACATAGAAGTGCCATGGTATAAAAAAAAATTGCTAGTATGGAAGTGCCTGAAGCCATTTCTTATTCGGAGAGGCATGGACAATGAATAACGTATTCTACAGAGCACCTAAAGGGACATGGTGATGAAAAAATATATACGTATACAGGCAGAGAAATTATAGTTGAATGCTTTTGTGCCAAACATTCGTGTTCCCCTAAAAAGTTTTTCCGTGCTTTTTTCCCCTCTCATTTTTTCATCACCATGTCCCTTTAGGGGTGTCATAGAATGTGTTATTCATTATCAGTTTCTTTCCGAATTCTGAAATTTGGCATTTGGTACTCAACTTCAGGCACATCCCGTCTGTAGGTATACATTAAAAAAAACTTGGTACCATTTAAACATGGCCACAAAATGTTATTACTATAAACATATCCAACTTTTTGTGTTTCTGTCTGGTGCCGACAGCAGGAAAGTCATCCCGACGTACTGTATCTACTCACACACATACATTATACATGCTCAATAACACATAATCTTTGAACATGGATGCATTCAAGCAGTCCGCTCAATTGTACGTCCTTTCCACGCCCTCTCTGTTCCGTGGTAATGTCTGTTTCCTGGCCTGTGCTGTCGCCCCCTTTGTCAGACTGTTATCTGTAGATGCCACTCACCCTCTGATCACATTTACATGGTCTTCAGGGAAAGCCAAGGAGAGGCCCGCCCGCACGCACACACGCGCCACGGAAGATAGATAAGCACAGGAAGAGTCTCAAAGTGACACCGGTTACCACCACACACAATGCTCTCAAAGTTTTCTTGAATAAACAACATACCAACATGCTCCATTGTCATTTCTGAGCCTGTAACAGGTCCAGACTAGTCAATTATGCTTCTAGGGAAGCAAAAAAAAATCCTGTACCTTATCTCCTGTGCTGTTTAAGGGCAATTAACCACCAAACAAACTGCTTAAGGGCTGTTAGAACATTTTAGACGGTTTTGCATCATTTTTATTTTCAGTGAGGGCTTAGAAAATTCATTGTTCTTGCCTCATAGTGTTTGATGGGAAAGGACAGTCCACACTGTCACTATAGAATAATTAGGTTTTCAACTTCCCTTCCTTCCTACAGGAAAAAATCCTTTGGAAGAAGAGTGGGTTTGTTGTGCTGTAATGTAAACAGGAGAACTAAAAATACTTCCCTCTTAACACTCCCATAATGCAGAAGCTAACTGAATTAACCTCCCTTCCTTTGCTTGGGACATATGTTACACACTCACAGCTGTCTATGCAAATGGCACTTGTATTAATAGGGCACAGAGTATGAAGTTGTGGTAATTCTGGGAAGGAAAGTCAGGTTATGGTAAAAGAAGTGAAGACAACAATTATAGAAAGAGGAAAAGAAGAAAAACACACATACCTCTGCTAATCCGCTGTTTCTCTCCAGACAGAATTCCAGGAGTGTCTATGATGCTGATGCTGTCCAGCACTGCATTTGGCATCTGAGCACATATAAACCTGAGAGAAGAGGATCAAACATTTACAAAAAAGGATACTTGAAACAATCAGACATTTCACCACTGGGCCTAGAGATCTGGCAGTAATGTTTTTAGTGCAACATGACTGATTGGAAGGAATTCCCTTCTCGCTCTCTCTCGCCAAATCTTATCATTCCAACTCTTACCTCAGCTTTTCCATTACCAAATGTTTGCAGCTTATCTTTCTGTGTGTTCTTCATTTAGGTCTATGTGCCAACCCATATGCTTTTATTTCCATGCTGTTAACATACCAGCACATTTTAGTCATACAAAAACAATCTTTAACCTCAAACCCCCCACCACTGTGTTCCCCCTTATGTATTTTACTCATTCCCACCCCTTAATTTTTCCAGAAAGAGTGCCATTACTTATTCTCTTCATGCGGGTACCTTCACTCCTGCCAATCACATCCCATATTTCTTTTCTGCATACATTCCACTCAGTACTGGACTTGCTGCCAATTGACAAAGACAGTTTGTCACTATGGCTGATATATAAATCATAAAGGACCAGAACAGAGACATTCCTTCCAACCAGAAATTCAGCATGTATTTTTATTTTGAGAATTGAGCAATAAATAATTTAGAGTTAACTGATAACATCTAAACACTACTAGCCTTTTTTTGAAGTCAAGCTTGAAAGGTTCAGGTCAGTAAACATCCTGTAGAAGTTAAAATTAATTTCCTCCATGATGTAACTTTATATACCACCATTCAAAAGTTTGGGGTCAGTAAGATTTGTTTTGAAAGAACTTAACACTTTTTATTATTATTCAGCAGCGATGCAATAAATTGATCAAAAGTAGCCGTAAAGACATTTATAATGCTTTCTATTTCAAATAAATCTTTCTATTAGTCAAAGAATACTGAAGAAAAGTATCACAGTAATTTTGGTTTAGTTTAGACTCAGTTTAGACTAAGCCTCGTTCAGCTGCGAGATGGGTATTTTAGAGCTAAAACAAGGAGACGTTGCAGGCTGAAACCAAAATATACAGACTTAAAGGACAAGTTCGGTATTTTACACTTAAAGCCCTGTTTAAGATCATTTTTGATTAAATAGAATGGTTAAGATTAAAATTTTGAATTAATTTGGACACATGCTGCTGGCCCGAGAATTTTCGGTTTCAGTGTATCCAAATTTTAATCTTAACTGTTCTATTTCATAAGAAACGATCTTAACAGTGATTTAAGTGTAAAATACCAAACTTTCCTTTAAGCCACAAATACACCAAGCCAACGATCTGCCATCGAGCAACGTCAAGCAGTTTTGGTCGGCAGAATTAGTTTTTTGGTGTGATTAGCGCTGTTCAGCTTTGTGAATGCATGAGAATAATAGCAAAACAGCTGGCAAAGTCATCAAAACGGTACAGATGTTCAGATTTTATGTCATTTATATCAGTGTTCCAAATATTTTAATATTCACATGAGCTGAGTGGAATAAAGAAAGTCATCAGGAGGAATGATATTCAAAATGGTAAGCAAGCGCTGCTTTCATATGTGTATCTGCAGCATCAGTTTCCCCTTTTGAATGACGAATATGAATATTTCTGCAGATTTAGACCGTTGTCTCATTTACACATAGACAAAGAACACACATACTAAGTTGACCGTTCAAGCGCAGCTTTTTGCACCGACGCAGGCAAATCAAGGCGACAACACGGCTTTCATCAGCGCTAGTTCTTTGGTGTTGGTTTGGTCTGTCCCGACTCCCTACTCTTACTGTAAGAGTCAAACTCTGTTTATACACTTCTAGTAAGCAAGTACTGCATATGAACAAACTAATTAGCCTGTGATGTTAAATAATGTGTCCTCTTGCTGATGTAATATTCAGAGCTTCATCTCCCTGTGTGTAGTTTATTCAAAAAAAAAAATTTCCAGCTGCTTCTGAGACTTCTCAAAAACACCAAAAAAATTATTTTATTGCTTTTTTGATTCAATGACTCCTTGATGTGCAAAAAATTCAGAAACCAAGCTGACAAAGTTCAAACGCATACATCAAAATGGCTACACTGAGATGCATATCAGAAGAAAAACCTGTTTAGAGTAAGATAGACAGCAGTAACAGAGCATGTTTCAATGCATAACACAAAAGAGTAAACAACGGCAATAACTGTCAATTTTATGAATCTTCACCCTGACCCTAGTAGAGGTTAAAACACCATATTGGGCTTCAACGTGCATACATTTGCTCTTGGGAAAACACTACAGTCGTGAGAATCTGCAGTCAGCAATATGGCTCAATACAGGCCAGAGCCTAGGGAAAATGATGAATGCAGCTGCACAGGAGGGGAAAGTGCATGCATACTCAAGTTACACATGAGTAGTAGGGAGAGTGGGGACGACAGAACAAAGGCGGAGCATCCATGTTGAACTGAACAAGGTTAATATGTACTAAAAATCTACAGCAGTGATAGTCACAAGGCACACACACACACCCTTGACAGCTCGCCAGTGACCTTCAAGCTACCTTTGAACCTCTCCGACAAGGTCAGAGTGCAAAATACTGGGAGGGAAAATTAAATATGCTTGATAAGCAATAATCAGCATAATATAAAGGAAGCTGGGGTCATATATTTGCAAACGGGGGGACACTTTTGCAAGTGAACACTGAAATTGCTGTGTCAGTTCCTCAGATTATCTGCACAGTGCCTTATCGGAATTGGCTCTTTTTAACCTCTTGCCAACTTATTTAAAAAAAAAAAAAGAATATTCTCACAAACAAGTGTCAGAACACTAAAATCACCCATTTAACACATAGGGCTGGGCAGCACCTCCAGAAAAGTCTCTGATCAATTCATGACTACACTGATTAAAGAAAATCTTATTTGACCTTAAAACAACATGCAGTCAAGGAGAGTTCAGGGAGGGAGGGGGCTGAAATCTTTAACTTTTCCCCTCCCATTCATGAATTAAAGCATTCCAAGCTTTTCTTTAAAAGGACATTTTCGTAGAATAAAACACATTTTGCCAGCCCAGGCATGTTAGGGGGTAAATATGATCCGTGTATAATATGATCCTTCTAATTCAAGCATTGACCAGCATGGGGTTGTGGTGTTCTCCTCATATCTACAATAAGCACAAGTCAAAGGAAAAGTGTAATAGTAGTCCTTGAGAAAAGACACCCATCTCTGCTCTTGTCACATATGTAACACGTTGAAAAGACAACTGTGAGATAAACTGACACCATCACAAACGCCAGCTCATTTCTTTTCATGTCATTCCTCATGGAGGGCCGCATTCCCCAAGAGCTTGTTAAAAAAACCTTTAAAGGCCCCTGCAGCTGTCAAAACCAGGGTCAGCTGACGTTCCTCTTCGATGAGGGAACCAAAGACTAATGAGCAAGAAGTTCTATGCACACTCTATTGATATCTTCAATAATTAATGAAACACAATGAAAAAAGGGAACTTTTCCTGGTGTAATGGTTTAAAATTGAGTTCAGGTAAAGCTTTAAAGTCATGTTCAAAAGATTGAAGACTTTTTCCTCTGGGGCTGGGCGTGACAACTAAAAGTCATAAAGGTTTGTGAAGATTACAATAAGCAAATCATATAAACTGACAGACTGACATATAAACTGATGTTTGCAAACCAGTGAACATATGATTTGAGGTTGGCTGTCAAAGTGTGTGTTATTAAACAACATACAAATGACTATGACAATAGTGTGAGTGGTAAAAAGCAGGAAAAAGTATGATATACTTAAATCTTCATCTATGATATCAAACACCAGTTGTGAACCAGTTAAGAGTTCAGCTTTACTACTGTTAAAGCTCCACCCTTGCACTACAGCTGGAGACTTCAGCAAGCAAAGTAAACTGGAAAAAAAGTGTAGGAGTTTCAATTTTCAGTACAACATGGACTTCTTTTTAATGTCCAAAAGGCTCCTATCATTTCATAAAAGGTAATGTCTATTACCGTTAAATAAAATACAAAATTTGACAACCTCTTGATAGACAACACCCTGAAAAGCTGCAATCCTTAGCTAAGAAAACCTGAGATAAAAACAACTGCAAAAGAGACATTGTTATTGTGAACACTGCACTTTTCAGATTGTGTTTATTTTTAAAAAAGAAAGTTGTTTGAAAGTGTAACGTTAATGAATGAAAATCTCACCTGTTCAGAAAGGCGTTACCAAAGGCGTTAAGTTTTCTGAAGGGTTTCTTGGGGTCGACCACTAAAGCATTGCCCGGGATCAGACCCTCTTGTTCGCCGTACATCACCGCTATGAATGAATCGGTTGTCGGTTCGGGGCCTATGCGCATCCCGGGGAAATCCTGCTCCATGAGATGACGAATAAAAGTGGTTTTCCCTGTGGAGTACTGGCCCACTAAAAGTACCATGGGTTTGTTGTCGAAATCAGCATCTTCCAGAGCCGGAGAATGGAAGTCGTGAAAGCGATACGTGTCTTCTAACGGAAATAACTTGGTCCGGTAGAGTCGCTTCAACCCGTCAGAAACAGTCTGAAACAGTTCGGGGTCCTTTTTCTTCCCGTCCTTGTTCGCCCAGCTGAACATGTTGCGAAATGTGTAAAATAAACTTGTGTAAAATAAGTACAAGTTCTTATCTGATTTCTTGGCAGTTTAATCCAGCGGTTCGAATGAATTAACCGTCCAATGTCAGGTAGCGGACTGCCAGCGTGGTGGGTCGGTCCTGTCAGCTGTTCAACGAACTGTTGTTGTCTTTTTACGCATTCACTTATATCAAGCCAACTTTGACTTTTTTCGTAAATCAGACTTAAGTTAGTTTAACGTGACTCCCGTAAGTTACGACCTGACTTGTAGGAGATCGTTCTCTTTTATAGACGTTGGAGTTGGAGCTCCCACAGCCCGAGCACTCTGCGCGTGTCCGCGTGACAGTGCGAGCTCGCGCACCCAACAACATTTTTAATACATTACTATGGACCGGAACTCTAGGGGACTTTCCAAAATAAAAGCTGACACCTCGCTGACATTATTTTTTTTTCTAACAAATAAAGTTTATATTGATTGTAATAACCTTAACTTTTAGTTGTTTAATGAATGAATGAATTAATAAATTAATGAATGAATAATTTAGAAGCCATAAATCACTAGAAAAGTACTCAACAACATAATATAATATAATATAATATAATATAATATAATATAATATAATATAATATAATATAATATAATATAATATAATATAATATAATATAATATAATAAAGCCAATTTAACAGGTTAAATCAGTGCCATGTGTTCATGCCCAAAATATTGAATGAATGAACCTCACATAAGAAACTTGGGAAGGACAATAATATTCCTCATTTGGGGAATGGGATGAGGGTTTTCTTTCTAGCTCATAACTGGCTGACTGCTATATTTGTCCTGGAATAGAGTGACAGTTGCTGGTCTGAGTCTGTGGCATGTTTGACAGTCATAAGGGGTCCTAGAAATTGACACTCATCACCCTCAAATGAATGCTCTGTAATGAATACTCTGTTCTTTTAACCTGAAACTGAAAATGAAGCAGAAGTGCTTAGGCCTTACAAATAACAAAAGTGAAACAACCAAGAAAAGCAAAAGATGCGTCTTTATAAAGATGCCTCTTGTGAGTTGGCTCATGTGGCTCAGCTATTGTATCAGAGAGTGAAAATTAATGAAAAGATTCTTTCATTTTGACAGTCATTAGTTTAGAGTTCTCATGTGGTTTGCAGGAATTTCCCAAAGCTTCTAGCTTTGTTCTAGCTTCTAGCTATGCTCTTCGAGTGTCAGAATGGGATGCAGACAAACAAACCCATTGTTTAGTTATTTAATTATTTATTTCTAAATCAATAATCAGTCAATTTTGTTTTATCTGGCTGCTTGTTCAGTCTAGAGGCAATTTACAGTCTGTAAGCTTAATGTCTTAGATCTATTTCTATATTTAAGACTCCCCTGCACAACCTTTCCAGGGGGGAATTATTTCTGGGCAAAACAAAACCGAAAGTGAAAGAAGTCTGACATTTACAGGAAATTGGCTTTGGATTCAGGTTGTTTGTGAGAGAAGTGTGACTTAAGTATGACTAAATGACTGCGCACACCAAGGATAATAACTAGGCCATGAGAACGATAACTGTAAAGTTTTAATAATCATTTTCTATTTTTTTTTTTTAAATTGAAAGTCCACACCATAACTATAACAACACTTTCAGAACGATTTTATGAGCTAATAGAAATCCAGCTTAATTGTTTAAACCAGTCAGCCATTTTAAGGGTGGTCTCAATCACAAAAAACATTCACTCCCTAAATAGTCCCACAATGCATCGTGAAAACCAGGGAACGGAAGTTCTAAAGCAGGGATGGGTAATGTGGGCCACTGTTTAGCTCCTAAAGACCTTAACTAATCCTGAAGACCTTAACTTGTTCAGGTGTGTTTGGTTGAAGCTAAACTCTGTAGGACAATGGCCCTCCAGGATTGGATTTGCCCATCCCTGTTTTTTAAACATAAAACATAAATCACGTAAGCCATCTTACACTACACATAACGACATGCGATAGATGTTTGGGGTTTTTTTATAGAAATGATTATTTAATTATATTTTAGCATAACATCGCTAGACAGGTAATGAACATAATCTTTCAAACATTTCTAATTTAAAAAAAAAACATTTATAATTTATTTGGCTGAAACATTTCACACATGTAATAAGCAAAGTGTTTATAATAATTTACTTTAAATCATATTAATAATGTCAGAAAGATACCATTCATACCAAATAGTAGTGATGTAATTAGGATGATGTCAGGTCGGCGGAAATAGAGTCATCCTCATCAATGTGAATCAAGGTTCTTACTGTTCAACCAAGGGAAGTTAGGGCACCCAAATGTTATCATGCATTGATATGAATGCTAATGTAGTTATCGTTTTAATTATCTTTATTGTTATAAGTCATGACACACTGATTTTTGAAAACTTCGCAAACAATGTTAAATGGAATGTATGCAAAGAATGTGACAAAAAAAAATAATAAGGCTACACTGTAAAAAAATATTGTTGGTTTAATGTAAACAAGTTACCTACAGTTGCTTTATAGAATTTTGAGTTAATTGAAATAAAACAAATTGAGTTAATACAACAAAGGAGATTGGTTTAAAAAATAGAAACTCAAAATATTATGCTATCTGAACCACATTCATTAACTAAGTTAATTTGACAGAAAATAAAAAAAATCAAGAATATTAGTTTTTACAGTGGTTGAAAACACTGTGAAAACCTGTGAAAGATACATTTATTTAAAGTAAAAAAAAATATTCTAAACATTCAAATGAAACAGTTCAATAACTCAAATGCATATATAAATATAAATCAAGATGTATTGCTAGCTAGCTAGTAGCTACATCAAAATAAAAACAAATACAATTTACCAAAAATAAATTTCCAAATTAACAATTACATTAAAGTTTAACATTTATACAGTGTCCTGCATTCTCTGTGCAAACCAGTGTGTGTTTAGTAGGATAAACAGGACAGTGGCCTACAGAACTGACAGGCAGCTGGACTGCAAACACTGGCTGTCAATTCATAGGTCATCACCCTGTGTCCTAGACCCTGGGTTAAACATGCTTTCTTCTAGTATAGATGTACATTCACAGCCATGTATAAGGCGTTACATTAAATACAAATAAAAACATTAGGACTTTATACTCTTTGTTCACTTCAAAAGAGCAGTAGTGTAGAAATAAGGCAGTTAAAGGTGACTATCTGCACGCAACAGCAGCTCCACTGGAAGACACAAACCTTCCACATGGAGTTGCTGTTACAACCAGTCAGCACCAAATCTTTGGAGAGTGGCCCTTCTGTACAGCGGAAGGAAGTGCACTTATTCCTTATTCTATAATAGATATAGATAGTAGAAGAATAAAGTGTGGTTCCACCTGAAACGAAAGCAAAGAAGACAGAGTTAGATCAGGATTCAGACAAAGGCTAATGACTGCCATTAAGAACACGTGAGAGTTCCTCTGTTGGCTCATGACTTTGACCTCTCGTTTCTTTCTCATCTTTATGACATGCCATAGACTCCATTATTGGCCAACTGCATGTCCAAAGTGCTAAGACTGATCTTGATAACAGCAACTTTATGACAGCAGTCAACATAAGGGTACTCGGCAGAATGCGTGCGTGATGTGAGAGAAATAAGGGTGTGTCGCTCAATAATGAATGTGCCTTTATGTCTTAATTTTGTACATATCACTTCCTTTTAGTCATGGGTTACCCATCCCATGTTCTTTCTCTCTTCTTGGTTTCTTCGTTTATATCATATTTTAGACTTTGCCTTGCTGTAAACCTCCCTGCTCTTTGCTACCTTTGGAAAAACAGCATAATAAAGTCATTAAAAGGGGGCACATATGTCAGTCTGTGTTATCTGCCCCTGTTATCATCTTGTGAATCCACCATTTTCTTTCTCATCTCTGAGCAGTATCCAACATTTGTGTTAGGTTAGGTGAGAGAAAAATCAATGATATGCACCCATGAAGGTGGTTCATTTTTATCTCAATTCCCATTCACTTTATATCGGATTAAGTCATGTGTTTCATCAAATCTACTTTGTAGAAAAGAAATTAAGTGTGGAAAAGATGTGAAGGAACATTATATTGTTATAAAAAACCTAAGTGTTTTTTATTTATGGCACCAGGCAGTCTGCTTCATGTATTGGAGATCATTTAAAAGAAACTACTTTATATTCTTTTTGATTTATAAGAAGAAAATATTGTTTCAAATGCTTGAGGGCCGAACGAAAGCCTTTTGCATTCTTTTCTTATCCCCTTCCTTATTACCTGTACTTTGTTAGACAATGCAGGTATATTTACATTAGTAAAAGTAATCTAGCCTTTCACAAACAGTCAGACATTACATTTAGGCTACATGAATCAGCGTAATTGCAGAGGGTGAAGCAGCTGCATGAGTTTTTTTTTAATACATATTTATTTAAAAAATATATATATTTTAATATTATAAAATTTAAAACATATAAAAAAATCCATTTAGTTCCTCACATATGTATCCACAACTTTATTTTCATTAAAAAGTTACTTACCTTCACAGTTCTTCCTCGTGGGAGTCCGGGACGCATCAGGGGGGGGGGGGGAAATGATAAAGAATGCAAACAAAAGAAAAGTTTAAATAAATATAGAGAGTAAAGAACTTACAGAAGTATAAAAAAATATGTCTACAAAAAAATGTCAAAAAACTGAAAACAATAAAGATAGTGACAGCACGAGAGAGTCAACTAGTGCGAAGGGTGCGTCGGTCAGCAGTGCTATGTCAGGCCAGAGAGAGGCCAGTTTAAAAGTGATTTGGAGTTGAAGCTTAGTTAATAATTACACTCCTCGTCAATATTTAACATCTTTCTGGCCCTGCCCCTCATATTCAACATCCTGGACTCTTATGGACTTGCACACAGGCTACCTCACGACCCTATTTTGAAATGTTTTGGGTATATTGATATTGTTAGTTAACAACACATTTTATTAAAATTGTCTAAACAAATGTTGTGGGCCAAACAGACATCCAAATCTGAAGCCAGTTTACTTTAAACACAATAAACCACTAGAGGGCGTCACAGTTTAACTTGATTTTTTTAAGTTAAATTATTTAGCTGCCGAGCACATTGTTTGTTGCACATCACAAGTCTTATTTCTTGCAATATATAGCTGTTTTCACACACTGCGAGTTGTTAAGGCTTGATTTATAATGCAACACAGCAAATGAGCCATGCAGGTCAATGTCTTAATTACTGGTAATAGCACAGCATGAGTTAATGCTGCATGATTAGACTAGATAAAGTAGACTATGGACTCTAAACATTGATCAAAGAATGAAAAAAAATGCTTTATAACAGGATAATAAAATACTCATGATGAGGGAGGGTTAATTATTGTCATTGTTGGGTTAAAGAGCACAGATGTGCACACTGTGTGAAGGAATTTCGATTGTCAAACAAAACAATGGCGTGTAAATTAATGTACCACGACAAAATACTCAATCTAAGCACATAATATTGTACCTTAGGCAGGTGAAGGTCTGGGACTAGATATTTGCTTTGTGTTTCTTGTGATAAAAGGTTTGCAACTGGACCAGAAGACGACAACTGCGGTCACAATCTAACATTTTAATCAAGATATTGGAAAAAATGCTTAATTTAAGGCTTGTATGATACACTCTAAAAATGCTGGGCTGTTTTAACTCAGTCAAATATGGACAAACCCAAACGTTGGATTAAAAATGCAATTTAAAATGTAGCCTAATCCAATGGCTGGGTTTGTTCATATTTGACCCAAAATTGGGTAAAACCAACCTAGCATTGTTTTTAAAGTGTACATATATTTAAGAAAGTGCAATATAATGTGGTGATTGTGTTTTTGGAGTTGGTTCAGCTATTTCCCTCACTTTAAAGGAGGAAATCAGGAGGAAATGAAATCTTTCCAGTGGTTATGACCTTAGTACCGCAAACAGGGTCAAACCACAAACACGCACTGGTTTATGGGTTTCATAATTTACAAGAATCATACAGGAAATTTGTCCTGTGTATAAAGCCACACTTCAAGTTTTAAAATCTCAAGTCAGCAGTCTGGAATACTGCCCTCTCCACCCTGCAAGGTCTCAGAGTTCAATTCATGTTGTCATACATCATCATTCCCTCTTTATTTCATGCCCTTTGCTCCTCGGCTCCTTGAAAATGTTTCCATGTTTAATTAACCGTCACGTCGACAGTATCACTTATTAGATGCACTAAACACCCTAAAATTGGAAACTATGTCATCCCTTGAAGATCACTGTCTATGATCAGATTTATACATACATTTGATTTCAGAAGCTTGGAGAGAATGTTTGTTAAAGAAAATGTATTTAATTTGACTCCTTGGTTATAACACCACTGTAATGTCAAAATGTTACCTTTTTGAGACATACAGATTTATTCTCTAATTGTGCTCAAAATAAATCTGTTATTAGCTACTAATTCTCTCATTTTCAAAGTCAACAGTTTCAGTGTTAACCAAGACGTCCCTTATCTTATCAGAGGCTAGTGTAAGGTGTGTTTCAGTGTGCATAACGCAATGCGTAATACACCCACACAAACACAGGTATGCATGGGCATTCACGGTCAAGTCAAGGTCTTTAGACCAGCACGGATTCATGATTCTCTTTTTACTTCGGTAAAATGCGCTTCAAATTAATTTTTGAAAGGGATATTGTACACAGGCCTTGGGAAAGAATGTAAACTTCATTAAGTAGCATTGTAAACCACATCACAGATTTTTGTAGGAAATATTTTCTGAGGTGCACACTTTCTTCAAGTTTGTGTGACACTTTCACTGCAAAAAATGCTTTTCTTACTTAGTATCTTTGTCTTGCTTCCAGTCCTTGCTTCCAAATATTTTTAATTAAGTGAGTTTTTGAAACAAAACAAGCAAAAATGATCTGCCAATAAGAAAAAAAAAATACTTTTGAATGGAAAAAGATTATTTTTCTAACCCCAATTATCAGAAAACATGATAGGAATTCTTGTCATTTCACTTCTCTAGTAAATGCTTCTTGATGTAAGAATTTTTAAATATTTGGACTGGAAAAAAGACATACATACTAAGTAAGAAAAGCATTTTTTGCATTGTTGGTGTTACATTTCACATATATTTGAGTTAATTTAACACAATTGAAACTTAATTATTGTAAATACAAAGACAAACCTCTGCTATAAACTCTTCCTTCAATTCTGTTTAATTGAGAATTACAGTGATAGAAGGGACAATTTGTTTTTGTTTATACATAACAGGTCCTTTTGCTCCAGTTAGAATTGTAACATTTTCACATATTAAAAAGGTAATCTGAATATCAAATTTCAGATCATTTAATGTTCAAATCCACTTCAAAAGATGAACTGTACACTATATATATATATATAAACACCTATGTAAGTATTAAAGGGATTGTTCACCCAAAAATGGAAATTCTGTCACCTGTATGAATTTCTTTCCTCTGCTGAACAAACAGGAAGATATTTTGAAGAATGTCAGACTGTTGACGGGTCCCATTGACTTCCATAATATGGAGGGGAAAAAAACGTGGATGGACATCAATGGGGTCCATGAAATGTTTGGATATCGACATTCTTCAATATATATATTTTTTTATGTTCAGCAGAACAAAGACATGCATACAGGGTTGGAACAACTTGAGTGAGTAATAATTGGGTGAATTGGGTGAGTAAATAATTAGTAACAGAATTTATCAGAATTTTCATTTTTGGGTGAAGTATCCTCCATCAGGATTACGTTTCTTTCTGGCCACTTCTGTTTTAGTCATGACATCAACGGTGTATAAAATGATAAAAAATGTCCTTAATAAATCACTTTACACTAGTTTTTACCAGTTTTCTTTTCTTTTTTCCCTCTACCCCATCAACCGCTGTTTCGCCTTTTTGGGCAGCCCTCTTTTTTGTCTTCTCCATCACTGTTTCCATGGTATCCCAAACCTCATCCTCCTCTGCTTTCACCTCCTCTACATCTCCAGTAACATCAGGACTTGATGACTGAAAGAGAAGAGCACATACAGAGTCATAAGATTAACAAAGTCATTAGGATGCAGTATAAAGTCATCAGCGAGACAGCAACTTCCATTGTTGCTACTGTTGATAGGCAGTTACATAAAAGTGAATTATGAAAATGATGCACCGCTTACCTCCAGTTCTCTGCTAGAAAGCAGCACACAATTGAGTCGTGACTTCAGATATACCTGCAAAGAGAAAATATGCTCACGAAATTACCATTTACGCAAACGCACGACACTGAGTGGGAGGCACTTATGATTATATGGTGTATGCAACCAGATGGAAATAAGAGGAGTGGGGCTATGCAGAAATCAAAGGATATGGAAACAACAGCAGAGAGAGAAAAAGACGGATGAAGTGCAGAGAAAATGGATAAAGAAACCTGGTTTCTTGTGTATTCATACCTTGTGTTGTAAGGAACGGTCCTCCAGGCTGTGTACTCTCAGAAAACGATCTAAACCACAAGAGGCCACCAATGGGAGGGAAGGATGGCACTGCAACCCCCGCACTGCCCCCGCCAGACCCTTAAGACACCCACGCACAAGCCCTGCAGGCAGAGAGAGAAGAAAATAGGGTCAGACAAAACAACACTCTCAGGAGTTCAATAATATAACAGTGCATATATAGAGAACGGCTGGCCAAATACATCTTTTATACTTGGAACACACACAGATCCAGGACAAAAAAACAAAGCAATGGACTTTCAGTTTTTGATCCAAGCCTGCCTAAGAGAAAAAGTAAACAGAGCATCCACCTACTGCTTACCTTTTCGGAGGTCAAGAATGGCGATCTCCCCGTGAGTGTTGCCCACGACCACTGTGCCCTGGCTGGCAGGAAGAGAGAGCGCTGTGAGCGGGTACTCTCCAAACTGAGCCTCCATCACCGGCCTCCTCTGAGACGTCGAGGGGTCGTACACACGCACCTGTCGGAGGAGCAGCAGAACGAACAGGGCAAGATATTTCGAGTTATATTTGATCATGGAAATTTACCTTAAGACACATAGGAAGACATGCATAAATACAATAGCAAAGGGTACAGGACAGGAAGAAAAACATGGTTGGCTCACAATACTTGAAACTGAAAAATCTGTTAAATCTTTACTAACAAGAGAAACATTTTTGGTAACACCTATAATGCATGTTGAAGTGGCGACCAATCAGTTACATGCTGGAGGTTGAGGCTGTTTAAATTAAAAGATCACTTTGAATTTTGAATTGATAAATTAAAAAGTTGGGCATGCTAGTTTTTGATGAAACAGCCTGAATTAAATTAAATACAGACAGAATTTATTTAAATATATTAGGGATGCAGTCACATCAAAAGTGACTGCAGAAGCAATGTTTCAAATGATAAGATGTCAGATAAATACTGTTCTTTTGAACTTTTCATTCATCCAATAATCCAGCAAAAATGTATAATTTAAGTGTGTACATATATATATATATATATATATATATATATATATATATATATATATATATATATATATATATATATATATTATTTTTGTGGTGCCCAAACAAAAATTAACACATGACCTTTCTAAGTAAATCATTTCACAGTGTAAGAAACAACAGTAGAAAGCATGAATGGATAAAGCCAGAGAAAATGGTTAATGGCTTAACAAACCTGATGGTGTCCAGTGCATGTGACTATTTTATCTGAATCTGGAATGAAGCCGATGTCTTTCACCCACACGGGCACTCGCATATCCAACCAGTCATGGGCTACCTGATGGATAAGACAAAAAAATAACAGCTTGTACCTGTACTCACAAACTACTGGGTGCTGAAAAGTTCATAGTTATTTTTTCTCTTCTGCCTTACATTTTTGGCTGTGAATATTGGCTTCTCTGGTCTCTCCAGATCCCAGACTTTCAGCGGGTTCTCTTTACCCCCTGTAGCCACACGATGGCGCTGTGACGGGTTCTGTTGCATTCTACAAATTCCATTTCCAACATTTACCTCAACCTAAGAACAAAGATGGATGAGGTTGGCTGAGCATCCGATTTACTATGTCCACATCTTAAGAGTCAACAAAATTATCATTGAGATGAAAAGATCATCATACATTATTCAAACCTAATCTACAATTCAAACAACAGAAGCAGCGCCCACTTGTTCCAAAAGTTGAATCTGGATAAGAATGGTCCTGATTTGGAAAGCCTATGTTTTGGTGAGGTAATACATTTTACTTTTGTGCTGGTTTTTCAGAGCAACACTGGATTGGATCACCCCAAATAGAGATACTTGTCCAGATGACCACAACCAGACTACCGGTGCTCTAATGAGACTACATAACAAAAGGCAGGCTACTAAATATATACATTTAAAAAAAAAACAAAAAAAAAACAGCTAAAATAGTCAATGTGACCCACAACAAATAAATAAAAATTAACAAATTTACATGCAATAAGGACTTTTGACTGGTTAACCTCTGAGGATTATGCCATCATAATTAATTTACAGGAACAAATGCCTCTAAAAATTAAATATTGTTTTTGTTTAATAGTGACAAATGTTTGGGGTAATAATATGGGACATTATTTTAGCTTAAAGCCTTAATAGGTAACCTAATGTCTACTTCACCACTGTAACAGTTAAAACAAATTAAAAGCAAAACATGTAAACTACATGATACAAATGGTGCATTATTTTACCAATTTTTTGGTAAGTTCTGTTCATTCTGTTTATGAAATCCACCCTAAAAAAATTATACTTTTTTAATGAACCTGGTCAAAGCACTGTTTACTTTGTGATCAGTGTAGCAGAATGACATGGGGGAGAAAAGATTGTTAAACATAGTTATTATTTTAGGGGGGTTTTCCACACAAAAAGTATTCTCGTCGCTTCATAACATCACGGTTAAACCAATGTAGTCTCATGGACCATTTTAAAGTGATACTCCACTTTTTTTGTAAATAGGCTCATTTTACCACTCCCCCAGAGTTAAACAGTTGGGTTTTACCATTTTCGAATGTATTCAGCCAATTTTTTGATATTTAGAAGAACATCAGTAACCAGACAGTTTCTGGTCTCATTGACTTCCATACTATTTTTTCTACTATGAAAGTCAATGGTGCCAAACAACTGTTTGGTTCCAATCATTCTTCAAAATACCTCCCTTTGTGTTCAGCAGAAGAAAGAAACTCATACAGGTTTGTAACAACTTGAGGGTGAGTAAATGACAGAATTTTCGTTATTGGGTGGAGTATCGCTTTAATTGAAGTATAGAAGACATGACATTTAAGTCACACTGACTTACTGTGTCTGTACAGCCTTCCTTCCACACCTTCAGCAATCCTGACTCCACACATGTGATCAAAGAACTGGAAAAGGGGGAAGAGAGTACATCAATCCTACAACACATGCAGTAATTCATCAGCCACTTCAGAGACAATCAAAACATGATATTGGCAACAACCTGTCCGTGACAGACAGTCCTGTGAATCTGCCCTGTGAAGGATCCCCACACTCTCTGGTCGCAGTAAAGATCCCCTTCTCCGTGCTGAAAGTTTTCACAGTGCCGTTCACACTGCCCACTAACACCTGTAGACACACACACACAGACAGACAACTTCTGTCAGTCACTAAATCATGATGATGTGGTATGCTACTCCAGTTCTCTCTTTCTCACCTCTGATTCGTGTGTGTCTCCCCATGCCATCACGCAAACCTCCTGATCCCGACTCAAGCAGCTCATCTCACAGAAGTTGAATGCCTGCTTTTTGCTGAGACTCACCCCTTAAGATGAAATACAGACACGATGTCATTAGTTAAGTGGCCCTCGAGAAAATGAAATGGTAGGTCTGTGGTGTCAACTCACGTGTAAGTTACCATACATGGCTAACTAGATAGTCAGAAAAGTGGACAATGTGTCGACAAAGAGAAAAGAAACTTCCAACAACACCTCACCTTTTAATATTCCAGTTTCGGATCCAAGCCATATTGAGCATATTTGGCTTTTAGCAGCCATTTAAAAGGAAATGGGTGATTTTGGATTTACTGATCAAAATACAGACGTCCACGCCACTGTCGCACACAACTCCGTCCGGGTGTAACACGCAAGCCAAGTACTTTTAGTTCCGCTCCGACTATACAAATCAGTGCGAGTTTTATCATGTTGCGCTTATATTTAATACCGTTGGATAAAAACATTATAAACTATATCGACATGGATTTTACCTCATATAATTTTCTATTGTTTTCACTAACACACAAAATAAGATATTAGGCAGAATGTTAGGGACTGTCAGTATCAGGTTTCCTCAGGATAGAGGAGAGAGTGAAAGGAGTGAGTACAGAAGAATCCACCAGATGGTACTATTGGACTCCATTAGAAGAGAAAACACATGGCATGCAGGAGATATGTCTAATGTGACATATAAGCTTCAGGATGTTCAGGGGTCCAAGCACCCCTATATTTTTCTCTTAATCCTCGAGTCAAACCCTACAAAATGCATGTCACTCTTGTCTATAATATGTTCAAACTTTTTCAAACTCCTAGGCTGTTTTTCCAATCTTCACCAAACTTTGTATAAAGCTGCTAGACTATGCTGGCAAAGAGTTGTCAAAAGAATTTTGATACATAAAGTGTAGTAAAGATATTAGCAACAGGACATTCTGAGGAGACAAGCCAAGTTGCATCAAACTCTACCCATAGGTGGCACCAAAAAAAAAAAAAAACGTTTCAAATAGCATATTTTTCCGATAAACAAAAATGGCTGCCAGCCACCAATACAACTTCATCAGCTTATAACGTCAAATTTGAATGGCCAATCTTTACGAAATTTAGCAGAAACTTGGGAATCCACCTCAAGGTGATGCTATAACACATTTTTGCCTAAAACTCTAAAGTCGGCATATAGTTAAAATAAAAATATTCCTTCAGTATCCTCAAATTAGTTGATCATATGCATATCCAGTTTTAAAAAAACCTACTTTTTCGAATTTATGCAATCCCATTTTTTTTCAATTCGCACAGAATTGGCAACCCACCATCTTGAGACACTCCTGAGAAAAAGTTGTCAAAACAATTTTGATTTGTTTTATTGATGGGGATATAGGCTGACATTTTTATGGATGTAGCCCATAATGACTTCTTGTGAACCCAATGCCACACTTCACTAAACTTGATATAAAAAAGAGACACTTTTAGACATAGCCATTGTATCTGTCACACTTGTGTTCTGTTTAGTTTGTTTTCATTGGACTTTTCTGCCTATCTTCATGTCACGTGTCATCATCATTATCAGTTCATCTGTACCTCCTGTGTTCTGTCAATCAATGTTTCGTTTCCGTTGTAGTATTTAGTGTGTGTGTACCTTCTGCCTGTCTGTACACTCTTAGAAGAAAAGGTTCTATATAAAACCATAAAAGGTTCTAAAGCGCTACGTATTTGGAACCCCTAAAAAAGAATGATCACAAAATTCAAGATATGGGGGTTTAAAAATGTCTGCAAGATATCAATATCACACGAAGAGTGCCATTTCAGTTTTTATCCTTCAAAAATCAGCATGATTAAAATGGGATATTAAGTTACTAAAACAGTTTAATAAACAATAATTTAACTACAACTGCAAAATGTTGCAGAATAATGTAATATAATGAATAATAGCCTATAAAGAACCTTTGTGCCAAAAGGGTTCTTTCTTGTCATTATCATCATTTTTTGCATAAAAGGTCCTTTGCAGTTGAGTAGAACCCTATGCTACATATATAGAACCATTTTTTTCTAAGAGTGCACCAGTTATTGCAAGTAAATGCTTTGCTTTGGAATTTTGGACTCCTCATCTTCTTCTGCCTACACCACACTGTGACAGTATCATCATATCATCTACATTGATGCTTGGACCCCAATAATTGCCACTTGCGGCTATATTTGTCAGCGTTCCTGGAAAAGAGAACGCTGTATATATTGCAGTGGTAATGTAAGCAATAAAAGCAAATCAGAAGCCTTAATTCTGGAATGATTCAGTCTCTTCTCCCTGGGGAGCATATCTGTCAATCAAGTTTCAATATTTTCCACACTTTAAAGAACACAAATTAAACAAAGATGGAGATATTGTGGGGTTGATTTAAAAATATAGCTAATGAGAGAAGAGAAAGAAGTTTCCCAGGGAGTATATCTCTTGCAGTGACAGAGATGCACTTTCATGAAGAAATTAAAGGAAACATTGTGTGAGAGAGAGAGACAGAGAGAATAACATAGGGAGGGAGAGAGAGAAAGAGAGTGAGAGACAAACAAGGGAAGCCAAAAAAGCTTCGGAGCTCCCTCTGCCCTCTCATATCTCTCCAGGGAATGAGAGAGTAGAGCAGAAAATACAGGGACGGAGGAAGAGAAGACTGTTGAATGTAGTTGAGCAGCGCATTCAGAGGTAATAACATCACATTTTTATTATAATCAAGATGGGGCGAGAGAGAAGGGCTGTTCCACTGCTTCTGCTTTTGAGATTAAATACCAGCGGGGGATGCTTGAATTCATAAAAAAGGAGAGAGGCAGAGAAAGAAAGAGAGCGAGAGAAAGCAAAAGGGAAATGGGTAAGGCAGACGGAGGAGGGGAGGGGGGGACGCTTAATTAAGTGTCAGACTTCAGAAAGCTGTGCAGGATCAAAAAGCATACGATAAAACAGAAATATACGGCCAGCACATTCATACGTTTCGCTTCTTTCTGCTGTTTCATACCTGGTCGCAACAGCCAATGAAAGACTGTGATGGGACCGACACTGACATACAGAGCAAAGCAGACCAGAGATTTCTGACATGGTGTCGACCCAGATTGATGGGAGGAAAATGAGGGGAGTGAGGACAGATGTAGACAGACTTGCGCCACTGCTTCAGAAAACAGGTAAATGCTCATGTTCTTACATTCTGTCATGCAACGCAGCTAACTTAACCATTCTTCACTGTCATGCTGAATGCTTTGTTTATTCACGGTCACTGTTTAGAAGAACTGAACAGACACCATTAAGGCTTTGTTGTGGATTCATGGACAAAATTTGACAATGAATCAAAGGATTCATAACATCAACCAAATCCAGCAGTAAATATTTTTTAAAGAAATGCAGTTGTATATGCATAAGTCTACAAAGCCTTGGCTACATTACTTAGGATGATAAGTTCAGTATGTAACTGTGAAACATGTTTTCTGTAGGCTATAACTGTAAAACAAATCCACATCAAGCAAGCTACTCAATGATTTATTTGTAAATAAAATTTTTATTTTACATAGCCTCAATGACTCATTTTAAAAAGTCATATGTTGCTCTAATTCTTTCCATAAAAGTGTGTCATTTTTGACGTTGCATTGTCATTAGTTTGTTCATATATTAATATTAAATCCACAATAAATCCACCTTTCATTCTAAGAGAGGATATGAATCATTGTAAAACCTTTGGATTAGATGCTCAAAAATGACACGTCTAATTGTAATTACTGCTCAGCAATTCATCAAGCTGGGGTGAACACATTCATCCATTCTTTACTTTGTAACTCGAATCAATGTCTCTTTTTCAGATCGTATACCGAGGACATTCATCTTCCGAAGATATTTTTTAAGCTGTTCTGCTGTAAATAAGGTGTGTGGACCCCGTTTACAGAACTAATCTTAGAGACGGGGGAGGGGAGTGTTTCTCCACATACATACAAACACCCCTCTGCCAATCAGAGAAAACCACTGAGAAGGAGAGCAAGTGGAGGAACAGAGGATACAACAGAGAGAGTGAAAGGAGGAAACAGCTCTAGCAGTTATCTTAGGTGAACAGAGAGGAAGACACACAGTCCAGCCACAAGTTACAAGGCGCTTGAGCCAGCGGAGGCGGATAACCAGCCAGACACCTCATATCTGCAGCTCCAGACCAAGAAGATTCCTCTCTAATTCTCTCTCGACTTCATCCTCAGTTGGACCGCAAGCTTTAAGACGAAGGATAGAGAGACAGAAGAAGAGGAAAGTGCTTCGCAACTTCCTTGACGGGGGCGAGACTGAGTTTAACTCAGTGAAGAGAGAGTCAAAGTGAGAGAGAGAGCAGGGGAAGACTCCCCCTCGCCCTCTCTCGACCCGGATCACCGTCAGGCTGGCTGGAACAGCCATGGCCTTCACCTTTGCGGCCTTTTGCTACATGTTAACACTCGTGTTATGCGCTGCCCTCATCTTCTTCGTCATCTGGCAGGTACGTTTCGAGCCGTCTGTAGTTTTACATCTTCCCACGTGAATGTGTGCGAGTTCCTATACCTGTAACACTGTGACACTTCCATTCCAATTGGCATCGGAATCCGTGTCATCGGATTGTCACTGACTGCGTGAGTGTGAATATGTGTGTCTCCGTGCCAGGTTTTTTTTTTTTTTTTTTTTTTTTTTAGCGCAGAGACGGGTGTGTGTCTGTCCAAGCTGTCTACCCTGCCCTTAACAAGAGGCCTTATCCATGAAGTGAATACAAATCGCGGCAGTTATTATTAGAGCAGACATTCTGAGTCATGGATGATTAATGATTTACAGAACAAGTAGACGGATACAAAAGAAAAAAAAAAATCTGAGGAAGGTGGGAGTCTACCTGTGCATATATGGATCTTTTTTCACCTGAAAAATGTAAAGAAATATACAAGAAATTATATTTTGGCTAAAGAAATTGCAATGCACTGTTTGGACTTATTAGTTATCCCCATAATTCTCCATACTGTATAAAGTAAAAATAAAATGTAATTATCTTAAATGCAATGCAATATATATATATATATATATATATATATATATATATATATATATATATATATATATATATAAATATCTGCATACGCACACACGCGATAGATACCCTACAGGGTAATTACAAAATGATTTTATTATTAATGGGAATTACAAAATAATAGCAAAGTCTGGATGCGTTACGGCAATGTTATTTTAGAGGAAAATGTCATGTGTTACAATAATATTGATATGTTATATAAAAAAATGTAAAATAATGTATATTTAAAATATATACATCAATTTTATATATATATATATATATATATATATACACATACATTATATATATATATATATATACATAAATACATTATATATATATATATATATATATATATATATATATATATATATATACATTACATTACATTCTCCAAAAAAGTGTTTATCCACTATTGGTTTGTGGGTTAAAAAATAATAAACAAAATTAAGTCATTTTAATTTTCAAAATTGGTGGCCATTTTAACCATTTATTCTTTTGATATTGGGGTTGTAATGTAACTTAGACGTGTGTTATTGAGATTCACCGCTGCCTCATATAAACACACAGAGAGAGCGCTGAAGAGGAAGAGGTCAACAGCCCATTTGAACTCTACTGGTTGTTCTGTGCCAGCCCACTGTCTGTAGAATCACAAATGAAATTTGCACAGTCGCCACCGGAGACCTCAGCATCATTTGTATTCTTCATATTAGATGCGACATTCTCACAAAAGGCAACAGCAGACAAACACAATGGCCCTGAACTGTTAAAATCTGTCTGAAACACTAAAACACCAGAGATCTCCTGGAGTAGAGGTTTCAACACCTAAAACGCAAACCCGGAATGCCAAACAAGAAGCCAAGGATATTTTCAGATTGGCGTTAGACTGCAGACCTTACGTGTAAGACGTTCAAAGGGCCATTAAGAAGCAAACTTGAAATGACTGAGAATTGACTAATGACAGGAGTGGGAGAGATTCTAAACATGAGTCATTTGGTGTGAGTGTGTGTGTAAATGTATGTGAGAGAAGGAGACAGAGAGTGGGGGAGGCTGAGAGTCTGTGTATGAGTGCATGGCGGCGAGAAACCATGTTATTGAGAATGCTTATCAAACCGTAATTTTCGTTCTGACACACCACCCTCCTTTCCTCTCCTTCTCCCCCCATCTTTGTATGGCTCTCAGCCAATAAGAATGTGAACTCACTTCTATAGTAACCATGACGCCCGCTTAGGGGCTCATTCGGTCACCATGGCAACTGCATCTGTTTACAGAGAACGAAGTGAGGGGATGGCAGGAGATATGGATCTATAAGGGGGGAAAGAAGGAGGGGAGAGCATAGCATGAAGCTGTAGGAATGGCTTGAGAAATGTGGAAAGTTAAAGATAAAAAGGGACACAGATTCTCCTACATCCTCTCTAACCTCCAAAATGTCCAGTGGTTTTGTTGAAATGCCCATGTAACACAAAATCTGTTGTCTCTCCTCAAGATTATTGCGTTTGATGAGCTGCGCACAGACTTCAAAAACCCCATCGATCAGAGCAACCCCACAAGAGCGGTAAGGCTTTTCTTAGATCACGATTCCTTTCACACAGCATCAACTCAGTATCCCAACTGTGAACTGTGGGTTTCAGAGAAATTCTCTGGTATACGTGCATATATGTGAACACACGCAGCAACATGCATCCAAGCTGCACATTTACAAAACAGTTGAAGCATGCTGATAGAAATCTTATTGCGTTCTTCTGTATTTCCTCAGAGGGAAAGAATATTGAACATCGAGAGAATCTGCAACCTCCTCCGAAGGGTGAGTGAAATTGTGGAAGATCCATTTAAGTGTTAACATATGTAAGGTGGCGAGGACATGAAAGAGAAGCCCTTAAAACAGCTATTTTCAAACTTCAAAGAAGGGATGCATTGATATTACAATTCTGGCCGATACCCTTACATTAGTCTCGCATAGCCAGACCTTCAGACTGACGGCTACGTCAATTTAGACAACGTTCCGTGGGCGTGACGTCTGAGGCTGAGACTACCCTTACATAAGCTGACCATTTTGGCTAAATAAAATAAAAATAAAATCAGTTGTTTTTCAATGCTATAAGTGGATTTAGGCATCATAATATTATAAAATAAACAGTATGACAAATGGATATTCATTTTGAGATTTTATAAAGAATACAATTACCTTGTTATTAAATGATGTCGGGTGATGTCACTTATTGTTGACGTTTAAAGTATTGTCAAACAAAACAGTGGCTAGCTAGATCCTCCCTCCTCATCGCACACTAACCCCCCAAACCCAACCCCCAAGTCCTTCTTGTCGGTAATTGGCTGGAACAGTTTTATGTTTCGTGGAGCGCGTTGCCGGAGTTTGTTTTTGTTGCCATTTGTGGAGCCTGGGGTTTCTGCAGAGACCGCGTTTTTTACACTATGTTCAGGGGACAGGCAGCTAGCGGATAGTGAGGAGATGTTTGATGCACCGATGTGAAAATTGTGGCCGATACCGATATTAATATTGCTGTTATGGCCAATAGCCTACCGATATTTGCCGATGTAGATATCTCTATATAGAAAACACATAGCGAGGATTAGGGTTGCACGATATTGGTAATTTACATTGCGATATTTGATTTTTCTGCGATATAAAAACAATTTAACCAGATGACAGCTCTATTTGGAAAGAATGAATCATTCTAGAATGATTGGGGTGGTTTTGTCATGGAGTAAATCTGCATGCATTGACAAGTAGCCTACAAGATGTCTCAACACGGAAAACATTTCATCACTAGATAGATTTTTGTTTGTTTGTTTGTTTATTGAAAGTGTGTGGTTTATGTCGTCATCTGAATGGGTGGAAAGCTTTTCAGAGAAGATAAGGCAATGTTATTTTAGCACAATTCACAACCAATGGTAGTTCAGAAGAAAAAAAACTTTTACCATCGTGTACTCTCAAAGATATTCTGTCAATTCAATTCATTAATATGCACGAGGGGGAGAGAGAGAGCAAGACAGTTTGAAGACGGTCAGAGCGCGCTCGCACGCGACCGGGGCTTTTCGCTCTCTGTTTCTCTCTGTTAAACAAGCGCACCAATCAGTCATCTACATCACTCATCTACATCCACATCACTCACCGGTCAAATAAGGCTTTGGCTGGACAAAAATACGCCTGAGAGAAAACAACGCGCAAGTTCCAGTCTTCTTGGCTTGATGTTTAAACTGACAGGACTTGCGCTATAATGTATGTGCTCGTGCAAAAACAAACACCGCCCTCACATTCACATCTCACACACGTCAAATACTCATGATTATCGGTCTGTTCACATCGGCGCTATTTTGACATCGGAACGATACCGATGTGTAAAAAAATTACCATATTGGATTGCCTATTATATCGGCAGACGATATATCCTGCACCACTTTATCGTCCTATATTTAATATAGTAGGTCTACTGATACAAATTCATTATTTTTTTCTTTAAAAAATACATTTTTTCTACTCCAATGGTTCTTTGGGGCACATTGTATGTTACTTTATGTCACTTTTTTTGCATGCACATAAAGAATCAGAACTGAATGTGTGACAGTAATGATGAATATACATTTTTGCTTATAGTTATTGTAAGTACTTATTGTAAGAAACTATCCTCTGTCTTTCAGCTGGTGGTCCCAGAGTATTCCATCCACGGGCTGTTCTGTCTGATGTTCATGTGTGCAGGGGAATGGGTAACTCTGGGCCTTAACATCCCCTTGCTGCTCTATCACCTCTGGAGGTAGCCTACAAACTGTTCCTCAATTAACTGAAATTCCAAAATGGTTCCCCTGTATTAATTCCCTCTCTCATTTTCTCCCTCAGGTTTTTCCACCGTCCTGCAGACGGGTCTGAAGTTATGTATGATCCAGTGAGTGTGATGAATGCAGACATTCTGAATTATTGCCAAAAAGAGTCCTGGTGCAAACTAGGCTTCTACCTTCTCTCCTTTTTCTACTATCTGTACAGGTAAATCCTCCTCATTTATTCACCTTCTACCCATTTAAATATGATTTTTATGTTTGGATTTTATTAAAGGCATTGCTATTATTAGGGCTCATATGTAGGGTTAGGTATCTTAATTTGTACTTCACATAACATAATTTGAATTTAATGATCCCTCAAAATCATATGAGTTTTTGTGAAAAGGTATGTTTTCTAAGAGTCTAAGTTTTTCTAAGACTTATAATATTCGCTTGCTTGATAATAAGAAAACCAAGCAGTGTCTACAGAACAGAATATCATTGGATTGCACCACTACGCAACTACCCAGAACACCCTATAATAACCACCTAGAATATCCTACCAAATAATAATCACTCAAAACACCTTAGAAATTGCACAATAACACCCTAGTGACCCAGTGAAAATTATGCATGAGAGGAGCATCCATTTCCAGCAATCTTACCCCTGGTTTCTAGGCTTTAGTCTAGTCCCAGACTAAAATGCATTTGAGCTGTTCTAACTGACAGCAACTTGCGCTGACATATTCAAATATGTCAGTGCCATTGATTTGTCTCAAGATGCTCACCAGTAATGTTTTTATTTTCTAAGGTATTTTTTATAAAAGCTACTTAAATGCTAATCGAACTAAAGTCTAATCCTGACTTAATCAAAGCCCTGTCTGTGAAACAGGCTTCAAACTTAAAACTAAACACAGATTCCAAAATACAGAGAGGCTGAAACCGCTAAGCACATAGCAAAGACAATACAGGACAAACAACCGAAATAAACTGAGATCTAAGGGTACGTTTACAAAACAAATGTGTGCTAAAAACAGAAATATTTTTTCTTTGTACAGATGACAACGTCATCAAAACGATTTCCGTTTACACGGTGACACGGACCCTGTGAAAACGACTAATAACGCTGCATTATGCATGCCAGACAAGTTGTTGGCGATGTCACTTATACGCGCCTGCCCTACACACATACGCATCATTTTACTACAGTGCAGTCGAGCCTACACAAATTACAAAATGTACCATTTTTATGTCCGATTTTCATTCTAAGGATGTTAATCTTGATAATACTGTTTTTATTACTTTGTCTTCTGGGTAAATTTCATCTTCACAAAGCCAGAACCATTCACTGTAATCCCAATTTTAAAATCATCTCTTCTGAAATAAAGTCCCTTTTTCCTTCCTTTAAGAAAATGTCAAAACCTTTGAACATAAAAGGATTTTTCATGATGACAATATGTAATATTGTGTTTAATTGTGTAATTCTTATAAAACTTTTGACGTTATAAGAATGTTCAAAAACTTGCACTTTGGAAACCATTTTAAAAAAGTTAGCATTTGTCAGGCCAACAAAATGGACAGAACACACAAAAAGTCTTCCGTTTTTAGTTGAAAATGGTGTTATGCAAACAGCCCCATAGATACACAGGCTAAATGAAGACACAGACAACCCAACAAGACACAACATGAACAGAACATAACCATTGCATTTAGAATCTTGGCTATTATCTGGAGAACATAAATAAAATCATTTACATACCTATACATCTATTGTTCAAGTTTGGGGTCAGTAAGATTTTCACCAAGCAATACAAGCATGCATTAAATTAAACTCTTATAAATATCTTGGTGTCCATTAAACTGGACGAAGAGCAGAGAGGTTGTGTTCAAGAAGGCAAAATCAAGATTTATTATTCTTTTTAACATAGCTAAGTTATTTTGGTATTAGTAGGAAGGTTTTTTTTTACTTCTATCAGAGAATCATGGCCAGTGTGTTGTTTTATGCAGTGCATTGTTGGGGAGGTAGTATTACTGTTGATGACAAAAATAGGATTATTAAAATATTTAGGATGGCTGGTTCGGTTATTCACTCCGGATTCACTTGAGGCCATGGTGGAAAAGAGAACAAGGGCAAAATTAAGAATGATTTTGACTCATGAAGGGGATCCATACCTCTATTTGCTTCCTGTTTCGGTCGAAGCCCACAGTAGTCGATTGTCAAGTTCACACACGCGATCATTGGTGAGTATCATCTCAAACCTACCACTGTGTATTGCTCTGAGAACATCAACTCAAATGGATAGTTCATCCGAATCAGATGTTGAACACACGGAGGTGGTTTGAGATGATATTCACTAATGATTGCGCGCATGCGATCGACAATCGACTACTTTGGGCTTCGACCGAAAACAGGAAGCAAACAGAGGTATGTGAGCTGGCTGAATTAACATCATTTTTATTCATATCTTTCACATCTACTGCAGTCAGATTGACCGTGGTCACTCTTAATAACACCACTCACATGGCTGTGCATTCGTGACGACAAATCAAGGATGTTAAGAGGCTAAAAGCAGGTTTAGAACATGCCCCATTGAAGTCAACAGGGTGCGAATTTGAAAAAGACGATAACACAGTGTAGAAAATAGCGATTTTTGTTGTTTTATCTGTACTGACAGCACTCCAAATTTACAAAAAAAATGAGCTCAATGTTAATTTGAGAAATAAACCATTTTGAAATCATTCTCTAATATACTATATTCTTTGTAAGGGATATATTATATATATATATATATATATATATATATATATATATTAGACAGATATATTTGAGATATCACTAGCAAGTGTTTGCCACAGAATGTCTTGCTTAATTCAAAATGCTTGATTAAAGTTGTTTTTTTTATTAAATCTATCTTAATTTCTCTCCGTGTCTCTTTTGTAGTATGGTGTATGCTTTGGTCAGCTTCTAAGTGATCAAAAGAAGGAAAGAGGACTATGAAAGGAAGGAGAGAAACGACAAAGCAAAGACCGACTGTGTCGTGCTCACCTCTCCCTCATCCACAGACCTTGTTCAACTCCTCCTCAGATCTCCTGGGTGGGGATGGACGATGGACAGATGTAGAAAAAGCTCAAGACAAGGAGGCATTTAAAGCCGTCAATGTAAAGCTGCCTCAATCACTGCCATTACAAAAGAAAAAAAGAAAAAAAAATGAGTGCAATAGAGAGAGAGATATGTGGTGAACAAAAGACTCAGGCAGTGTAGATGTTTTGTAACACCGTTTGATTTCTCAAGGGCTGCTGAAATTTTCCGCTGCTCATAGCAACAACTGATCGGTTCTTTAATGTCTACAAAGAGACACATATGTGCCAACAAAGATCATTCCAGGATGTGTTACCTTGACTTTTAAATCAATAGACTGTGGACTTTATGTTGCGACGTCTTTTTCTTCAGATAACAGCCGCATTTTTTTGTGGAAAAACTTATGTCAAAGTACTTCATAACTGCTAAGTATTTGCTATTTCAGTATTTGTGGTAGATACCTATAAATGAACCCTGTATGTAGAGGTACAATATAATAATTGATTAAATTATTAATAAATGGCTCAGTTGTTGCAGGGTAGTTCTATTAGTGTCCTTAAACCGCACAAGTACAAGTATTTTTTACGCAAAATCAGATGTTGAAGTTTTCACAAACATTTCAACAAAGCAAATCAACCAATGAGATGAATATTACAAGCCGGAGAAACTGTTTGAGCAGCGTCACATCTTAGGACTGACACCCGATGTTTTGGGTTCATTCATCATGGGCTGCGGTGAGGACGAGCGGTCGAGCAGAACGGCAGACTCTTAATTGAGACGGGCATGCGGGACGGGCCGTACCGGAGGGAAGAGAGATCTGACCCCAACCTCTGCCGGAGTTCAAATACTCGATAGACTGTGACAAATCATAAAAGCACTTTCGGAAGGCCAACAGATGAACTGTAGCAAACAACAGAGGAAGACTCATTTGCGTCGAGTGGGCTGACGTGCACGAGACAGACGAACACAGCAGGCCGTGATGCAGATGATGGAGACACTGGTGTCGGTAACGTTCGCTCATGATGCTTTTGACAACAGACTGACGGTGTTGTCATGACCACGATGATGATGAATACAAACTTTTCAGGCAATCTTCTGTGTTGTTGGACTATACACCACATTTAACGCCACTTTGTTCTGTGTATTATAGGGCCTCTCAATTCGCCTCACTTGGAGTGTTGTGCTGTGTCCATCAGTCCACTAAACAAGTAGAATAATGATTATTTAACTAAGCTGTGTGTAATTCTGGCTTTGTAGATGAATAGAGTTGCCAAGCATATCACTCCTGAGCCACTGCACTAGATAGAACGGCTTCATTATTACACATACACACTCACACACCTCAAATTTCAGTACAATAAGCGAGTAATTTAATGATGACACAGTCCGAGTGCTTTTTAGCAATATTGCCTATCTGGTTCGAACTCCTGGGTCCTCTTTCCATCTTGGCTTTGACTTGATGTACCCTCAAAAATGTGAAAATATACCCTAGACAATCGCTATTAGCACAGGAATGTGGGCCGAGAGACAACGGACTAGGGTCTTCATTATAGACGTCATCACTGAATGTTTTTTTGTGATTAATATAGTTCACATGCAGTATCTACATTTAAGAATACCTGCATGATAATTGTATTTTATACATGATTCATTAATGTACGCTACAGCACCTTTGGTAACTTTACGGTCTGTATTCAGTTGAATACTACCGAATATCTTATATACTACAAAAGCAATTCCAGATGTTCTAATAAAACAAGGTTTCCGACGAAAAAAGTGAAAAAGTGTTGTTGATTTGCATCTTGGGGTGGGAAGTAAATATACACTACCGTTCAAAAAAAAAAGCTAGGATGCTTTAAACTTTCTAATAATGAGAGATGTTTCATGAGCATCAAATCAGCATACACTGTAAAAATGAATATGCTTTTTCTAATCAGTAAAATTGTGGCAACAGATTACAAGCAATATCATTAATAAAAATGAACAAATTAGAATTGTGTAATAATTTATCAAATTATTCCTTAAAAGTTAAAAAATGAGTCAAATTTACACCAAAAAATTAAACAAAAATATCTGAATAACAGACAGACAAAGATTAATTAAGAACTCTTTGTTTTATATTGCCAACATTGAAGACACCTGATGTTAACAAGCAGAATCACTGAAGGAGAAAACCGTGATTTTAAAACGTTAAATGTATATATATTTTTTTAAGTTTTACTCATTTTAAATGGTTAACTTTTAAGGAATTAATTTGATTAATAATTACTCAATTCTTATGTGTTAAATTTAGTTAATAATATTGCTTGTAATCTGTTGCCACATTTTTTTTTTGATTAGATAAAGCACATTCATTTTCTGAAGGATCGTGTGATACTGAAAACTTGACTAATGATGCTAATGAATGCTTATTTATTATTATTATTATCATTTGCCATCATAGTAATAAATTAGATTCTAAACTATATTAAAATAGAAAATAGATATTTTAAATTGTAATAATATTTCACCATATTGCAGCCTTGGTGAGCATTAGGGACGTTCAAAAACATAAAAAAAAATGTATTCCAAATGTTTGAAGTGTTTATATGATTAATATTTTCACTGGTGAATCAGCCCTAAAATTGTCTGTAAATTCACACATTGAAATCATTTAAAATGGGGAGGGAAATTAGAATTGAGAGGTTTTTAAAATGAAAAATAAGATGGTCTGCAAAAGGAGGAAATTGAATTCAACAAGAAAAAAAAATTGAAAGGAATAAAAGATCAAGACAAATGATGAAGGCCAAGAGATAACTGTTTTTTTTGTTTTGTTTTTTGCAAGTCTCAAGCAAATGTGAATGTGAAAGTGATAATAAAAGGGAGAGACGCAGAGAAAGTGCGAGTGCATTGGAGTCAATAAGAGGCTAACACAGTTTGGTTGCCATGGAGACACAAAAGGAATGAAATGCATTTTATGTCAGGCTTACTCCACCTCCCACCCCCCATGAAAATCAAAACCAAAAAGCCTGTCCAAAATGGGTTTTCTGTGCATGGCCACACAGCTGAAATATTTGCCAAAGCTTTGAAAAGCAATTTGATATGAAAATGGAGCAGGGAAATGGAACAGAGTGTAGATAAATAAATAATAATGTCAGGAAGAAAAAAAAACCCAAATTGCTGTTTTTTTAAACATGCAGTTTTATCACAGAGCACCAGAGTGCTGTTTATCTGCAGCGCATGCAGAATACACGCATGTAATCACATGCACTCCATTGCCAAAGTCTGTCTCTCTTTCTGCTCTTTCTCTTCAACTCTTGAGAGATGTTGCTATGGAAACTGGTTACAATTGATAAGTTTGAAACATGAGTGAGCCACAGACAAGCTGCTGGTACACACACACACACACATGCACGCATTCACGGACGCACACACACACACAAACACGCACCCACAGACCGACTGAGACATACACTTGTATGGAAATAATTCTCTTTTTGAAGAGCTGCTTTTCAAATCACCAAGATTTCCCATCCAAAGGAAATTAAATGTAGTAGAATCAGCAATTTAACCCTTTCCTTATACAGCTTAAGATGCCTTTTGTCAATGATGAATCAACGGCAAATTATATAATTCGGTCTGATGTCTAGAAAACCTCTAGGTGCTGTTGAAAGCATCCCTAAAATTGGAAGAGTCATTTCAACAATATGATGAAAAGACTGACAGAACATTAAGAAGGACAGAGGGAGACATGAATTATGCATCGGTGCAAATCTCAGTACAGAGAACCTTATCAGAAGTTTTAAAGTTAGGGGAGAAGGACATTAAATTAGAACAGTGGAGTGAGAACTAAGGAACAATGATAGATGAGTTGAGAGAACAAAGATGGGCCTTTGGACATCAGACAATGTCACCCGAGATATTTCCAGCACAAATGAGACTGGATCTATTAAATGCAAAGGTTAATTAATGGGATTAATAAAAAATCATGAGTACATAAAAACATATACCTGATTTTTCTAAATGAATTATTATATGGAAAAGGGGGAGTGTGGAATGATATGAGAGACATGAAATGTTTATGTTATTAATGTAACTGCACATTCCCTGAATGGGGAAGTTACATCAGTGGCTGACTTATTGGGATCTCGCCTGAGAGCTCAATCACCTTTGTAAGACTGGAAGAACTGGTTGATGGAATCAGTCTGACCATTGGTTTCTGAAGACAAAGGACCTTGCTTGCAAATTAACATTTGACCCCCTACCCCCCTTCCTCTGAGCACCTCATCTATTCTCTCTCTCTTAGTCAGTAACACTTGAATCTCACAAGAAATAAATGGTTTTAATGTGAATGTGGATTGCTTAGAATATCATTTTAAAGGTCTCAGGGTGACTGGTATAGATGTCTCATTCCCAAAGAAGTAAATCAAAACGCAATACAGTTCTTAAGAATACAGAAATATCTTGCACACATAAGGGTGTGTCCTTGAGCTAACACCTGACCATCTGTCTGAATGCAAATTACCACTAGCGAATAGGTAGACCACAGTAACTTTACATAGTGAACTCACTTTACATATCAAAGGAGGTCTGGATATATAATGAAATGGAACAGAGAGTTCAGGGCTGCTTTTTCTAGATCAGCCCATGCATCCTGTGCCTTCAAAGCTCAGCATTCATGTTAATATGTTGGGTAAAGTTCTTTGTTGTTTTGCAATGATTATTTTTCAATTGATTATGGAATTATAATAATATATTTACCTTACATAATAAATTGTTATATTTGATTAGCCCATTCTAACAGACTTTGACTTTATTTTCATTACAGTTGGAATAGTGAAACATCAATATGTATATACTAACTAACATGTAGCATATATTGTTATATTAATGTGAAAAAAGATGAACGTTGAATTTGGGAAGTACAGACTTTTAGGTAGGCCTATCCATTCCCAAACACGCACTCACACATACCACGTCCGCTTTCCACAGATGATTTATGTACAACAACACATACGCAAACTGTAAGTGTGAATTAGTGTTTGTAATTCCGCCGAGAACTATAAGTGGGCTCTGCTTCCCAACGCCATCCCAGCCATGATTAGCATTCATACTGGACGTGCTACTGTGAAATACCACAGGACCTCACCACACAGGTGTTGAACTGTGTTAAACGCCGTTGAGAACATTATGAAAGCATCGTGCATGTGTTCTGTATGCATAAAACAATACTGCATAGACAAGGGCAAACTATTGCCGCTTAAAAATGCAAAGCACACCTATAATCATCGAAGGTAAACCACACACAGTCTACATACACAGACACGCACATGAATATTTCCTTCAATGATCAGCGGTGCACCTTCGGGAAAAAACGGGAGTCATGGCAACAAGAGCAGGCATCTGCAAGCGTTACTGTAGCAATCAGAGAGGAAAGGCAGCCAGGGGGTTGGCGTGAGAGGTGTCATTATAGACTGAGTGATTTGGAGGGGGTGTGGGGGGCGCGAGAAGCAGGAAACGATTAAAATATTCAAGCAATAACGCAGCCAGTAGAAATTATCTCGCTTTCTGCTTCAGAACTTTAGAAGTTTAAAGCTCTAGCACGGATGGAATTCAGAACAGGAAAGGTGAAGGAATCACTGTGGTTACAACATGTAGGCTGTCTGAAAGTTCTAAATGCTGGAGGTTTTAGAACAAAATATATTTAAAATACACACACAGACACGCACGCGGCACGGGCAAAAATACACTGTTTGAATTTAAATGGGCAAATGCGTGAGTCTATGATTGGATCATTAGTGATAAATAATATATTTGACAACAGTTCTTCTAACCCTAAGTGATGGAATGTTAGCTTTTTATTTCTTAAACCATTTAGGAAGACTCATCATTGCCATACTGCAGGATGACAATGTAGAGGTTCATCAGGCTCAAATTGAAATGAAGAATCATTTTACATAAATTGGCACCTCTGAAAGTCATTGAGATGGAGTGTTGGCATTGTCAATACAAGATATTGACCACAAATTGATGAACCTCTCGATGGAAATGACATCACAACATTTATTTCCATCAAGAGGTGCAGCAATTTTTTTGTGTTGACAATGCAAGAGTCAAGCACTCTGTAAAGCCTAAACATATTGCACATTTAACTTTTCAACAAATTTTCTTTCTGATAGGATTCCTTTAAACTGCTCTGACTAAACCGGATGTAATCTATTTCCAGTAAAATGCAGGCTGTTATTGCTGTAGTTTAGAACTATAATACCATATATGAATACGGCATCCTCTTTAGAGGCTTTTAGAATCATCTTGGTTTTCTGCTTTCATTGTTATGGCAGTGATGGATAAAAGCAAGTTATCTTAGTTGTGTTGTAGTAGCTGCATCTTGTCAGGGTTCTGTCCCCTCTCTTTGTGTCTGGTTTGGTGACAAAGCTCTGACATTCTCGGTTTATCATGTGTTTAGTCTGGTTTGTTGTGAGCACATGGCTTGTCTTGTATTACTTGTGCAGTTACCACAGCAATGTTTCGTAAGGGATGTACAAAGCTCAACATCTAGCTGGAAAAATGTAGCTTAAAGGGACACTAATGTATACCTTCCTTCCTAGCTATCCATTTTGCACCTTGACTGTGATGGACATACATTATCAGCACTTATGTGCTTCTCTACACCCACTCAGCCTGCAGTGCCTGAACGGAAACGGCACGCACGCACGCACGCACGCACGCACGCACGCACACACACACACACACACACGATAGTATGTTAGCGCCATCTGGTGGAAAGTTAAATTAACAACTGTTCTGTGTCTTGCTGTTTTTTTGTATTTGTTTTTTTTTTTTTTTTTTTACTTTTTTTTAATTCAGTCAGTGGGCAGGTTTTTGACCCTTGAAAGATGACTAATATTTTAAAAAGCAATATTTCAAATTCAAGTATCTTCTGTTATATAGTCAATTAATGTACACCTGACTTAGACCTACACCTCATCACATCACATTCCACAAATAGTCTAGTGTTTGTCCTATTAGCATAGCCAAGTGAAAACCATTAGATAACTATTATCTAATAAACAATTCACCTAGCATGAAAGATAGCCAAATGTCTGAATCCACTGTCTATAAAATGTTGATTTTAGCTTGTCCTGTGTCAGAAGTCTTGACCTTACTATATCAAACAGTTAATGTCATTTTCACTAAATCGATTAAAATGATATTCTAATTGTTAATTATTATATTTTTAATTATTAGGCTAGCTGCTTTATTACCAAAACTATTATGCTGTGTCCCACATGTTGTGTGCAATGTTATATAGATAATATTAAATTACAAAAAAATTTAACAACTCCTAGAAATATGAAACCCCCGAAATAACATTTTCTGGAAGCTTTCCACGTGAAGGTTGATAATATAATTCAATGTTTCTACACAAATTGTATTGACAGTGTTGTAATAAATAAATAAACACAATTGAAAAGTTATAATTATTAGGCTATATTATATGAATATTAGGCTATATTATGTGTTTGTTGTCGTCGATAATTTCGATTATTTAGTGTTTCTAGTTTTACAATGTATACTCCAGGTTCTAGCTAAACAAATGATTGGAGAAAACCGAAAACAAAACTCTTATTAGCTTTTAACGTCATCTCCGTTGTATAGAAAGTGCGACTTGACGGTAAAATGTGATGCGAGACATTGAGAGTTGAAAGACTTAAAAGCGCGTGCGCCTTTTCATATAGCCAACACAATATTACAGACCAATCTCCAGTAGCCTAAACCAGTAACAGGTTAAAAACATTGTATAATGATGTACTCCCACAATGCACCGCATCGTGTCAACTGACAGTGCACACTGACCTTTTTTCGCGATCTAGGGAAGCTTGAGCCTTTATATCAAGCGAATAATTAAGAAGTTTGTCGTCCTCGCGGAGAGCTCGTGATCATCATGAGCGCCATGAGGACCATGTTGGCCTCGATCGGGCTGGTCGGAGTTGTCGGTGTCGGCATACGGAATGTGGGCCATGATTTCACCTGGAGAGGAAAGGAAACGGGAAATGTTGAAGGTACTGAAACATTGCAGTTTTATAAATGAGAAACATAAACCTATAAAGAAAATTGTCAACATAAGTCTTGTGGTCATATAAGGTTACACGATATCTTATTAACGAATTAATTTAAGCGGGGCCAAGTTTTATTACACTCTGGGTCAATAACAAAACAATCAATGAGTGAGCTGCATTGGTTGTTGTTGTTCCATTGTATTGGATAATAGCACTTAGTCATGGATTGATAACACCTTGTTTACGAGACTGTTTAAACAAATATTCTGAGGTTTTTTAATTTTCTCTGAAATTATATTTCCAATTCCTGATATAAGTACCTTGATCCATCTCCCCCTCTATTTTTCCAGAATCTGCCAGAGGCCAACCCCATCCGAATGGAGGAGAGCAGGAGGAGAAATGCCCTCATGCTCCAGGTGCTGAAAGAGGCTGCAGAGACCAATGAAAACATTGCACGTGGATTTGGAGGCCAGAAATGATGGAATGTGATTTCACATATCAGACTTTAACATGCTACCGGGATTATGTACATATGCATGGGAGGAAAAGTATAATGCTACAGTGATTTATTTAAATAAATTATCTGCAAATGCTCCATGTCCTCGGCTATGATGTTGGTTATTATATGATGGACATGGTCGTGAATGGCAGTGACAGATTTGTTTTGCTTTTGTTTTCCTTCCTGGATAAATAATCTTAAAATAGATGGTGTTTTGGACCATAAGTTTCAAAAACAACTTAAATTGGCATGACCTGCTATTTACTGGTTTTATGGCTGGTCCAAAAACCTGGATTATCCAACCGGGTTAGTGTTTTACAAGTAAAATTGTTTAATGTATTGTAGTGTAAATTGTACAAATATTTGACCGTACCCTTTATATTGTAAATCTCAATCGTGAATAAGTTCAGTGAATAGTGTTTCTAGTTTTCATTACGCTCTGCAATCGTGCCTGCGCAATATCTGCACACCAATGACTTGCACGAACGCATAACACAGCGCTAACACTAAACGCTTCCGGTTTTTAAGGTCATTGAAAATACGATCCTTTTCACAATGCGTCCAAAGTCTTGACATAGTTTGTGCTGGAGGATAGGTCCATGTATCAATTCAATATTAATAATGTTACCAAGTTATTCGGAAAGTAGAACGCGTCATTGTTTATAAACAGCTGAGAACAGTACAAAAGGAGCTTTGACAATTTCTCCAGAACATGTCAAATCCAACGCCACTACCGGCGAAGTCGAGTCAAGTCGACTGCTGGAGCTGTCGAATCCTCTCGGGCGGTGGGCTGCTGGCTGCAGGCGGATATGTGTTCATGCAAGCGCAGAAATTAAAGCATTTTGGACCCACATCTATGGGCAGAGTGGCTCAGATCATGTTCGCAGCAGGTGAGCTCATTAATGCATTCTCTGTTATGAGTTATGAAATCAGATCTGACTCTGAGACATTTTCTCTTCAGGTTTGGCTTCTTGGGGCATCGTGGTGATCGCTGATCCAGTGGGAAAGAAAACAAGAAAAGAATAGCATTGTATTTTCTGCTCCTACATTGACATGGACTTTTAGAATGAATCACCAAAGCCACATTGCATGATGCTCCAAAGTTTTATTCCAATGTACATTCAAACCGTGCTAATTAAATGAACCATATTGCATTTAATGTTTTTTTATTATTATTTGCAACAAACTATCTTTCTTTTACTATACTATACTTGTACAAAACGTAGCATATAAGGTGCACAAATTAGTTTTATGAATCAGTTAGCTTTAACATTACAATGTTCCTATCAACAAATTTCTTTTACTGATAAAGCAAAGAAAAATGCCCAGGAATGCAGTAAACATTGATAGTTGTTTTGAAGAGAAAATTATGAGTTGGCATTTGGTCCTTTCTTTTTGCCAAATGTTGGGACAACATTGACAAAGCGCCGGTTGTATTGAATTCTTCTCTTTGCCCTGCCTGTCTTTTTCTTTTTCTTTTCCTGCTTGTCCACCTGAAAGCATCAATATCAGTGCAATAAGTCAATAAACAAGTAAATTAGGATTTTCATAATATTATGTATATGTATATTGTTGAAAATTGCTGCATCCCAATTTGCATCCTTTTCATCTATTCTCAAAATTAGAATAAGTGTGTCCATAATCATAGTATGTTGAGATGAAGCTTGCTGGGAAAGGTTTTAAGTGAACAAAAATGATTGGAGAAATCCTTAATTGTGAACTTTTAAATGCAGCATTATGCAAAAAGGCAAGGAGTTTCTCAATATTATAGGCCCTATACTCTCATATCAACATGCTACTTCTCTCTCTTGTACATTAGGAAGACTTGTTGAATACAGCAAATTAAATGAATTGAAATGTGAAGTGTGTGTTTATGAAGACGTTAAAGGGATAGTTCACCCAAAAATGAAAATTCATTCATCATTTAATCCCCCTCAAGTTGTTGATAGATCCCTTTGAGTTCCACAGTAGGAAAAATAAATACTATGGAAGTCAATGGGGTCCATCAACTGTTTGGTTACAAAGACATTTAAAAAATATCTTTTGTGTGTGTTCGGCAGAAGAAATACAGGTTTGGAACAACTTAAGGGTGAGTAAATAATGACAGAAATTTCACTTTTGGGTGAACTATCCCTTTATCTGTGACAATATGACTGACAGAACAGTTTACGGTGACAGGATTTACATTTGCGGTCCATTGAAGACATCATTATGACATGGTAGTATGTCCCAAAGGTTGCCTACTTCACTGTATTCTTATAGGGAATAGTATAAATAAATATGGATAAAAAAAACATGTAGACTTACCTTGGGAGTTTGTCCTCTGACCTTTCCTGCTCTGGCCAAGGAACCGTGGACTTTGCCTTTGGGTTGGGAGTGGTTCATTTTATGAAAAAATAGGCGAATTAAAAAGAGGCAAATACCATTTACTCGTCATAAAGGAATATTTATAATTTCTTTGGTCTATTTTCAGCACAAATTATGTTTAAAATAATGAAATTCATCAGACCTTCCATCTACAACATAACCATGGTAAATGGTACCAGAGGGTAATAAAGCCATAGGGGTTTGATCCTTACCTCCTAACAGCCTCGAAGAGACCTCAAGAGTGTTGAACTCCTCAATACCAGACTGACAAACCAGTGTCTCATCCTGAAGGGGAATCCCGCAGTGTGAAATGATCTGATCATCACAGGCCAGACCCTCCAAAGCTTCAATCTGAGCCTGAGAAAACAAGTACAGTTCGTGAAATGCAATTTCCAATTCAAGCTTTTCTAAATCAACTGTATAAAACGCGCACTGTAAGACAAAGTACCTTGATATGGGCAATAGTCTCTGACCCATTCAGATGAACAGAGTGCAAAGTCTGGGCACGAACAAACAACTGCATAGTGTCAAGTCTTCGTAACAGAGAATAAAAATGACATTAGCTTGACAGAATTGTTACAAACGGCACAATATCATCACCACTATTACTTAAATATTAAAAGTAAAGACAAGTACTACTAACATGGATCGATATAGATGACTACGAGCTCCAAACACAACATCAAAAAGTCAAGTGTTTACACGTTTCTAGAAAATGCTTTGCGCATGCGCATTTTATCAAAGCCACTTAAAAGTCCCATGGATAGCATTTTAAGCACAATTTTATTATAATGTTGCGCTTTAATTTATTGGTACAAAGAAGTGAAAATAACATGTTATAAATATATATTTTAGTCAAGTTCTTGAAAATATTTTTTTTCTGTTGTCAATAAAGCTTTTCATTCAGACTTATGACGTAAGATTTTGCTGTCCTTCCTCTCTCTCGGAGAAGAGAAATGTCCGCCTCCGTCAAAAGCATGTCTTTGACAGTCTGCCGAGTGGCTTACAGAGCCTTTTATCCAGCTACACGTTCATTTTATTGTGGCGCTTGTTTAAGAGTTAGTATTACAATCAGTTTTGCCTTATAATTTATCATTGTAGTTTAATAATCGGGTGCATTGAATGTCACAATGTTATTTGCATCGGGATGATTTGTTCTTGAATAGTTGCGAGTGGTTCTGTGCAATAATAACTAACAATTTTAGCTTAATATTAAAACAGATGAGTGCTTTAACAAGACTGCTTTCATTTTAGACACAAAACAGCCCCGCTGAAGGATCAGGGGGCATCATTGAATCCACAGAAGAGTTCAAGTTTGTAGAGAGACTTATTCCTCCTTCACGCATCCCAACTCCTCCTAGACATGATGGTCCTGCACCGTCAGGATGGATCCCACCACCAGGTAGACACACTTTTATTGTTATCCTAGATGGGAAAATACATATAGTCTCTTGGCTATAAGGGGTAAACATATTGCATTGAGTTGTTGGAAAAGTATTTTGTGATATTTTCATTGATGATGGGGTTTAATTTGTTTTTATTATTTACACAGATACTCCACCTTCACTGCCCTACATGATCCGTCGCTCCAGAATGCACAATGTTCCTGTTTACTCTGACATCAAGCATGGGAATCAGCAAAGCACTCTCCTCAGAAAGGTTGAGGGAGACATATGGGTGAGTGTAATGAACAGACATGTTTTGAAGCACTAAATGTAATAATATAATGGTCCAAGATTATTTTGTTAACTTTACATCAATCATTTCCAGGCCCTGGACAAGGATGTTAAGGAATTCCTGCTGGGGCTTACGGGCAAAGAGCCTCCAACACAGGTCAATGAAGTCACTGGGACTATTAGAATTAAAGGGCAGTTTGATAAAGAGCTGAAGGACTGGCTTCTGAAGAAGGGATTTTGAATGCTGATGTGGTGAACAGTCACTGGAGTCTCAAAAGACACCGCTAATTAACTGAACTGCAATACAGAAAAGGCTGAGTGATAAGTTTGTCAGCTTGTTAACATTTTTCATGTTATCTCTGATGTTTATTAAAACAAATAAATGTAAGGTATTCTCACAAAATTTGATTTGTAATACTTGTGTCTGAAATATCTTTCTAATAAAAAAAATATGCATTAGCATTATGTACAATAACAATTTAATTTATTTTGGTCATCATAGACCATGATAATTTACAAAATATACATGGAAAAATGTGTAGGCTTAAGCCAGATGCTTATTATCCCTACCCTTTTAACATATTAGGAAGTGTCACGTTTCTCACCAGAGTTGATTTATACAAAATATAAATTTTTTAAAATATAAAAAGACATTTCCTAAAATGTACATACTTAACTAAAAAGGTACATATTTCAAAACATTAAAAAATAATTTAAATTCCATATAAACAAATTATTCATTTTGAGGTTTTTTTTTTTTTTTTTTTACCATTTTACAAGTTATTTGTTTTACCAAATTATTAAAAAATCTAAAATAATAATTACAAAGTGGACTACACATTCTTAATTCCTGTCACAATTATTTCAAGGGTTAACTCCTTTGGCATACATTTTTTTTTTACATTAATTCTTCCCCTTATTTTTTAAACACCAGATTACCATTAGTTTACTGACTTTCTCTCATTTCAAACCTCTTAATATAATTAGAAAGTAAATTATTACACACTTTATACATCCCCTGTGCAGTAAAAATTAAATCAACACATTTTAAAGCATGTAATTGACAAAAATATATTAGTTGGTTCAAATAATAAATCTGATTTACAATCCTTTTTGCTCTCTTTTGTAACATATTTCGGATTTATGTTGGTTATACGTACTTTCGTTCAAATGTTAAACATACAAGTATGAATACAGTAATAAAACAATACAAAAGAGAAAAAACGACATCTGGCTGTCTGTCAATCTGCACAAATATTGCGCAGCCTCGTCGTTTTAGAGCAAAAGGGGGTACGCGTCATCATATGGCGACGACCAACGTAATTCTAACGTGACGCGTCAGTATGAACGCATATTGTAAACACGCGCTGACGAAAATATCCACTAATGTTTTAAGTTTAATTTTGTGTGTGAGAAGACAAAGTGCGCATACACAGATTTTTCTCGGGTAAGATAAACACCAAAAAAACTTTTTAGTAGTGCTGTTGATGTGTAGTTGAATTAAACATGATTTTACGTTTTAATTGCAGATCATAACTACATGCATTCTCAGTAAATTAGCTTCTCATGGATCCCGTTGTTAGACGTAAAATCCCTGCGTGTGTTCGTTCATTACTCACCGATATTGCACCAAAGGAGGAAGAACACATAAGCGACTGGCCAGAAGCAGACTCTGAGTCGATTACCACCAAAGATGGGATTGCACTTCCCAAAAGAGGGACTTCTGAACCTCTCCTGACACCTGTTAATGGCACAAAGGACGGAACTACTGACGGAAATGCATCATTAGTCAAACCATGTGGGCTTTGCTTATCCAAACCGTCCTGTTACACTTGCCCAAGGTGTAACATCCTGTATTGCGGACTGGCTTGTTACAGGAGCCAGAATCACTCCTCATGCTCAGAGGAGTTTTACAAAGAGTCTGTGCTTCAGGAGCTCAAATCACAAGGTGCCACAGATGAAGAGGGGAAAAGGAAAATGCATGAAATTCTGTCACGGCTCAGACAGAGTGCAGAGAGTGAGGGAGGGATGGAGAATTTATTAAGGAACTTGGGAGATGATGAAAATAGTGTGACTGAACAAGACGCACATGCTTTGGAGCTGCTTTCTAGGCTGGCAGAGATTCAATCTGGCGGTGATGAAAAAGCTCAAGAGGTGCAAGAAATACTAGCAAAACTCCAAGATATTGAACACAGGAGTGATGAAGAGGAAGCTGATTTAGCTGAAAAGTTAACCGGGCTGGATATCGACTGTCTTTCAGAGGAAGAGCTCTGGTCGTTGTTGTCAGCCCAGGAAAAGGAGAAATTTGAGAGTCTAGTGAAAGGTGGTGGCATCGGTGGGCTGGTTGTCCTGTGGAGCCCCTGGTGGGAACGGCATGAAAAGGACACTAAAGCACTTATAGAGGAACTTCAATCTGAGAATCAGGACGAAAGGCACGATGTGAATGAGAAGAAAAACAAGCAAGTACAATCAGACAAAACACTAAGACGCTCAATCCCTCCAATAAGTGCCAAAATTCCCCCTCTTCACACGCTATCGTCAAAGCCATCTCCTCTAGTGCGATTCAACCTGATCAATGCTCTTTACGGTTACACCTTCTCCCTGTGTCTCTACAATGGAGACTTCTCAGAGGTTCTGCTAGAGTTTTGTCAGGCGGTGCTTGCCATCTCTGAGGGTCTGGGTGGCGGACGGGTCTTCAACTCGGTCCCAGAGGCGCTCGACGCTGGGATAAGGGCAGTATCTGCAGGAGGATACTTTGATTCTGAGGACCCTTTAGCTTCCCTTCGAGCTGTGGAAGCGGTGGCTCATATTCTGACTGGAGAGAGCAGAGAGGACACTGAGGGATATGCGCTGTCCGCTCTGTCCCAGCTGCGCACAGCTTTGAGCGAGGCAAAGGCTTCCGTTCCGAAGGAAGACGAGCGGACGAGGCGGCTGTTTTTTCAAGCTGGAAAGAAGTGCCAGTTTTTTCAGTCTTGGGTGAAAGAGAATCCCAGAGCTTTGAGGAGTCTGGCGGGATGCGTGTGGACGGACTATGAGAGAAGGGAGGCGGAGAGGACGACATTAGAGGGAGAGAAGAAACTCTTGGAAGAGGGACGGGAAAAAAGTAGAGGCAAAGGTGCATTGATAGAAGAAATTGAGTGAGATTGTGATTATTACTGTATAGAAGTAATAAGGCAATTGTTTTTTGAAAGCATTTGTGTAATGCAATTTAAAGAATTAAAAAATTGTGGTTGTTGACTATCCTTAAATGTCATTTATGCTTTAAGAATCAAAAGGCACTGATGATATTAAAATGCTTTTTAATAATTATATAATACAACATATTTTTCATATTTAAAAAACAAACATTTGAATGAATGGATAGACATGTTATGATGCAAAAAACAAAACAAATCTATGTATATATATTATCTTGGCTCAATGGATATCTGGTTCTCGGCACCGATGATGACATCCACCTTTGCACCTAAATAGTTGCACGCAACAATCTTTTGATCAGTCCGCATTAATAAATGTACGGGATTATTCTGTAGGGCACACGTCTGCAGTAGGTGTCCCATGCCAGTCCGTACTTGGCCCTGCATTGCTTCTCATCTCTGGCCTCTCGGTGGATGAGCAGAATGGTGAAATATATGACATAGAAGTAAGGCAGAATATGTGACATTCCTAGGGAAAATAGTGGAATAAACAAATTATATTGGAAGTATGATTTGTCTTACATTTTCTTTTATTTATTTTGATAGCTAAACATGGATAGTTTAAAATACAATAGCAAACAGCTAAGAAATTTGTATTTAAAGAGTGATAGTACGCCAAAAAAAAATATCATCATTACTCACTGGTTAATCTTTGAAACACAAATTAAAATATTTTGGTAAACATTGTATTGTGCTCTGTGTATGTGTGAGGATCATTGTTTAGATGTAAATGTCAAAATAAAAGCCTAAATAAATCTATTCATCATATAACGATCTTATTTATCACTAGACTTGAATATAAACCACTCGATTCAAATATATTTCTTTTATGACCTGTTTGATTTTAAGTGTTGGTTTCCTGGGTAGGGTTGTTTGTAAGTTCTTTCTTAAATTGTAACGTAAAGTCCACACTATAGGCTTAGTAGCTACTAGCTAGTTTGTAACTAACTCTGTACTTTATTCCATTGCACCATTTGTTTGTAAGGCAGAATATAGCTAGTAGGTCGTAAAGTAATGCGTAGTCGCATAATATGACGTTTAGCCTCGATGAACCAATAGCAGCCTTCAATTACGTGAGCAGAAGTTGTGTTGAAATGCGGTGAATTTCAGTTTATCCTTCATTCTAACTTCATTTGCCTCACATTAAGGTAAAAATAAGTTTCCATGTAATATGATACTTGATCATGAATAACATAAGTGTTTTTATATATAAATAACATTCAGAAACTGTATTTGAAATGAAATTATTAAGGATCAATAAATAAATATTGGTAGAAAAAAACAGGAAATTACATTTATTTCCATAAATAAAACTAGGCTAAATTTTAGCTTACGCACAGCTGGTGCAACCAGCCCCTGGACTTTCAATCGAGGGACAGAAAATTCTCAGGTATCAGAAAGTTGTATTGGTTTAGAATGACATTATGGTGAGTAAATGATCAGCATGTTACTGAAATGAAGGACACCAGTTATTAATAATTTGTTCATCACTTACCGCAAGGCAGGGACCAGGCCAGGGCCATGAGAAGGTCCCCCAAGTAGTTTGGATGCCTGACAAACCCCCACCACCCTGACACCAGTAGCCGCTTTCCTGTTGCTGTGGCAATAGTTTCCAGGTCTGCAAGTGAAAAAGGGTGGAAGAGAAAATTAATTTATATTTGTCCTAATTGTCTCTCCAGTAAAAATTAAGATACTGTTAGATACTGATAATGTGTTCATTTGATACAAACTCAAAGTTTGTATTAATTCGATTACTGACGTTGTACACTTTTATGTGTGGGGTCTCTCCTGAATTGGTTTTTCTGAGAGTTGGACTTCCGGAAAATGAAATAACCCATTCCTTTGAACGATTGAAAAGAGGAAAGTTAGAAACTGTTAAACGCTCAGATTGCTGCAAAACAGGCTGTAGGTTACCATTTAGAAGAATAATCCCTGCTGCCTGAAGAGCACTGAGTGACTGTGGGTGCACGACTAGAAACATGGCCTGAAGGCCATATGTGAAGGGAACCCAGGCCAGATCGCCAAACGCCAACATGAACCCAAATCCATCATGCACAATGTCCATAGTAGTAAGCACAGCCTCCTGCAGATGCAAGGAAAAGTCTAATGTGGGACTTTGTCTACATATTCCAAACAGTTCCTTCCACCATTATAAATGCATTTCATAAGTTTTCAGACTAGACTAGTTCTGTCATACTTCATTCCACAGTGCATCTGTTACATAGAGGAGCTGGAAGCCGTTGACAAGCAGCATGGCAAGAGATGGAGAGTCTCTCAACTCTACTTCTTTCATTAACATCCCCAGGTTAATTACCACCTGAAAAACAATGGAACAAAATTAAAAGAGACATAGGTAAAAATACTTTGGTGTTAATTTTAAAGTTGCATAACCTGAACCTGCATGTATACTTTCATTCAGCAAGGATGCATTCAATTACGGAAGCGTATTGCATTCAGTTGAGGAAACAAAATCTACTCTGTTTTTCTGTTAATCATCTCAGAATTATGAGATAAATTTTCATGGAAAAAAAGGTTTTGCTCCATTTTTCTGAATTAACGAGTTAATTATCTCAGAATTATAAGATATATTTTTCTTGAAAAAAAAAAAAAAGCAGAGCAAAAACTTTTTTTCCATGAAAAATTCTCACAAATTCTGAGATAATTAACTCGACAATTCAGAAAAACAGAGTTGATTTTTTCTTCTTCGAGTGAATGCAATTGATCAAAAGTGACAGTAAAGACAATTGTTATAAAAGATTTATATTTAAAATAAATGCTGTTCTTTTCAAATTTCTATTCAAATTTCTAAATATCAAATTTCTATTAAAATAGTTATCTTAAATTGTAAGAATATTTCACAATTTTACTGTATTTTCATAATAATATTTCACCATGTGGTCAAATAAACCTAGCCTTTGAGCATAGAGACTGTTTTCAAAAAGATAAAACCTCTTACCCAGCCTATTAATCCAGGTCTTAGTTCACAGAAATATTTCAAGTCAAAGTCTCCAATGCGAGGGTTGAGCTCTCGACCCATGAAGAAGTCATACAGAGGATTTCCTACAAATGACAAAGACACTGAATTGACAAATAGCAGCATATAGAATATCTGAAATAATTCTGCACCAAAGAGGTCAAGTGACTAAATGCATAGTGAAAAATTACTTATAGATAATACAAAAAACAAGTCTCAGAACTGATTATCTCACCTGTGTTTCCTCCAAGTGATAAAGCATGTTGAGGTGCCCAGAAAGAGCGGATATACAGATACATGGACAGCAGGTAAGACAGCCCAATGGCACATACAGCCAGAGGCAAAATGAGCTCAAACAGATACCCGAGTGGCATTCCCAGCAAAACACATACTATCAACAGGGCAGCAGTAATGCTCAAGGCATGGAAACCTAAGAAAAAATAAAATACTACAGTTCACATTCATATCCACACATATACACAACATTTCAAAAGCTCAGACAGTTTTTTGGTTTCATGGTTTCCATAAAAATATCAAGCAACATTGATGACAATAAGAAATGTTTCTTCTTAACCAAATCAGGACTAGAATAATGAAGCATATTATATTATATTATATTATATTATATTATATTATATTATATTATATTATATTATATTATATTATATTATATTATATTTTGAAGCACAGTCCAGACATAGGGGGAAATCGGAGATTACTGACGAATGGAATTTGAACTTTACTTTGTATATCATAGGTGGTAAAAAAGAGAAAAAAACAAGGACAAGGGGTCAAAGGCTATCCTGTTATAAATGTAAATCAGTCAATATTAGCATTATTTCTGTAACATTTCAGACCTACAGCCAGCCAATATTACCATTTATGGGATATTTCAATCTGGATCCATCTCTGAGGACCAATCCTTCAGAAACCTGTGAACAAATAAATTAGTGTAAATTCTGACATTCTTTCTTCGGAAAATGATCTAATGACTTTCAAAGAAATGAATGACACAGTATCTCACCTTTCCAATGGGCAGCAGGTACATAAAACTCTGCAGGGTGATCCAACCTACAACCAGAACCGCAGCCAAAGGGTCCCATAAATGTGCGGCAGGGGTTAAAGGAGGGGGCCACTGCAGGACACTGGCTTCTGGAGACCGACACACACTCAGGAGGTACAGAACAGTCAGAGGCAGAAACACAGGGATGCAGGTGGCACCTGGACAGGTGAGGAGAGCAAATTCTCTCAAATATTGCACAGGAGCCATAGGTAATCATACAGTAGATCCATTATTATTACAGATACACTAACATATGGATATATATAAAACAAATAATGGCTCACCAAGAGTACCCCCAAATTCCCTTTCAGCTGAATGTAATGCTTTGTGTTTGTTCGGCTTCATTTTTGCCTGTGTTTGGGACAAAAAATAGAGAAGATGAGAGCACTTACTTAGAAGACGCATTCGTTATTTCATGATTATTCTCAGACTTAAGCGAATCGACCAAACAAAACGTCAATATATACATAAAATAAACATAGCGTGTTTTTCTCTTACCTCAGTTTTCGACGAACTGTTATAATGAAAGTTAGCCGCTCATCATCATCACAGTTAATGACTGAGAAGGTGACGCCTGCGTACTAGTTCCGCCCAGAACGCGCTGTTTGCATGTCCCGTCTCTGACCAATCAGCGCGTACCGCCGCCATCAGAAGAGTGGGGAGAGACAACCAGGGGACCAATCGGAATCAGAGTAAAGCGGAAAAGCCCGCCCCTACTACTTTCCTGACCAATAGGGAGAACACTTGCTCTGGCTTCATATACCAGTGCAATGAATAACAGCAGTAACTCCTCCCACGCAAAGTTCTTTTTGTGCATTACGTTTATTAAATACATACCATCCAGTTACGCAGATTGAACAGCCTTCAAAGTTGATGAATACAGTAATCAACAATAAAATAAAAATTTCAAACATACCGAATTGTTTTATAAACAAATCATCTTACCCTTAATATATAGTGATTTTAGATAAATAAATGGCTTTTACCGTTTTGTTCATTTTCTAAATCCGGAAAAAGATCTTCATAATTGACCTTTTAGCACCCAATGTTCGCTCCCAAAAAAGTGCACTCTCAATCCACCTGTAATAGGGTTCAATAGGAGGTCACAGACTTTATATATTCAGTGTTTAAGCGACCAGATACAAGAAAAACTTCAAATTTAAGTATTAATATTGTCCACAATTGAGTTGAGTTTCACCTATGTGCAAACTAGACTGCAGTTTTAAGGAAAAGCACCCACTCTACCCCCTCTCACAGATGACCTCAATGACACTTTGCTCCATTGGAGACGGGTCTAAGCAACGATGGGCGGCACTACCCACAATCTCATCCAACAGAAAGTGCACCAAGTTCTCATCCGACACAAATCGCCACAGGTACATCTGCAAGTAGTGGCAGTCCACCTGGATTTGCTGCAGTCCGTATCTGCCAAACGTACGGAGACGGACACATTCAAGGAATGTCTTCAGACTTATCTTAATGATGCCAGTTAGCACTGAGACCTAGGAAAGAAAACTGATATTACAGACTGAAAACACTCAAATATGATAATCTGTATTGGTCAGTTTGATAAATGACAGTAACAATAGCTAGCTAATAGTGTTTTGTTTTCTACCTTGTTGAACTCCACTGGGCTAAATATATCGATCCTCTCAGAAAATAGTTTGTGAATGTTACTGAGCAAGTTTGTGTCCATTGGAGCACTGGAACAAAAAACAAAACATAATCAATGTGTGACTATATATTCCATCATGCATTTACAGGCATGTGATCATCTAGAGACAAAAAAGAAGGGGAAGACCAGACCCCCCCATCCCATTCAATACCGTACAATAATAATATTCAAAATATAAAATTATATAATATAAATATTATTCAAACTGTACAAATTAAACAATCAATCCAATAATACTGCAATAATATAATGCAATAATAATGTAAGTATTATTGCAATAATACCATAAAATAAGAAACATGCATTTAATAATAATAAGTAAATGTACAATATTAATATTCATGGCAGTCTGAATTAATTTTTTTACTGTTAAAACATGATGCAAAAATGGGAGGGAGGCCCTAAAGCTTCTATTTGCTTGACAACAGATTTATAAAAGCTTTTTATTACAAATTTGGGAAGATGGTTGACGCAGGTTGCATTTTCAAATGCACGTCATAACTTAGTAAAATGAGTGCAGTGATTGCGCACCTGGGTGTGTAGCTTGGTGCGTAGCGGATCTGCTGTCTTGAGCTGCTGTACACAGAGAATGTGCGTTTGCTGGAGTCACTGCTGTGCGCTTTCCTCACTCCTTCCTCATAAAGCAGTCCCACCTAGACAAATGCAGGAAGGAGAAACATTAGAATGGGCTAAGATTTTTTTGTATATGACGTTTGGAACAAATGTTCAATGCATCACCTGTACATCAATAGAGGTAGTATCTTCCACCACCCTCTTCATGACAGCTCGAACATTTCTAGGTTCAATAGTGTTCACCCAGTCTCTTGTTTCCACGCTCTTCCTCAACATTTGGCTAATGATTAACCCCTGAACCTGTAAAAAAACAAAACCAGCTCAACAAATGTTGTCCAGGAACAATCTTAGACCAAAATAAATGACTCAGGACAGCTAAATATTTTCTATGAATTACCTTAACATAGTGGTTCAGTAATTTCTGAGCTGCTTCTCTGGCCTCTGCACAAAGTGCTGTAACAGGAGTGACTGGAGTGTGGTGCTGTTTAGAGAGGAAAGTCAGCATGAGTAGTGTATTTAGAGTTTGTTCTTATCAGAATATAATGGATATGGAATACCTGTACAAGAAACTGTTCATCTGTGAGTGTGAGAATGTAGGAGATGGTGGAGGTCTCGTAGTCCAGACAGAGACGAGAGAGCAACAAGAGGAGGGCAGGAGGGGTGGATCCTCCTCTGTCGCCTGCACTCTCACAGTACTGCCGAGACGACTGGCAGATAAACTTAATAAAGCTCACCACCAGACCCTCACGCACACCCTGACTGCAAAACTCACCCTGAGAATAACACACAAGACAGGCATTAGACAGACGACAGTAATACTTTTAAAAAGGGTGATTATTTGTCATAGACAGCTATGGAAATTCCACGTCGACGCTTCAAAAAGTTCACAAAGAGATCGTAAAACAAATCCATATAAATAGAGCAGTTTAGTCCAAATTCTCTGAAAAATCTACCTTCCATTTATTGAATGTTACATACTATTAAATTAAACATTGTATAGTACATTGATTTCTTTTAAAAAAATTAAGCTTACAGTCTTCGGCCTGAAGTGTGTGAAAGGTCTGATACTAAAATGCAAGTATTTTAGTATTTTATAAAACAAATTTTAAAGTTATATATATAAGTTTCATTCTTTACCTTGAAATAAGGCTTGTTGGAGAATGTGATGTCCTTTGCTGTGAAGAGATGCACTGATGCTAATACAGACTTTAACTGATTCAGAATAAAGTTTGATAAGGACAAAAGCAGTTCTGGCAGACTGGGCGGGGCATCCTTGCTTGTAGTCCCTCCTACGAGAGCCCCACCTCCCGCTGCACTGGCCCCACCCACTGATATACGAGGGGCAGCCAATGCCTGTCTTACATCAGTAAGGCTGTCATGGTAGGAGGTCTGTAAGGCAGACAGGTACTGTTTGATTCTCTCTCTTGCTGCTCGCACCACTATCTCAGTTCCTTGGCTGGGCACTGCTGACCCCGGAAGTAGTTTGGATATGGCCTGTAATCTGCGATGAAAGCGATCCAGAGCTCTCACTAACAGAGAGTTATCTCCCACTCCCTTCTCTTCCTGTATCCTCCGCTCCACTAGAAAGAAATACCTAGCAGCTAGATTGTCGACAAACACATGTAGCTTGCCATTAGCCATCTCTGGGATGTTCTTCGAAGCCAATTCACCTTCTTGGGGGCGGTTGATGAACAACTCTTGATAGGAGGCAATAACCAAACAGAGACTGCTGACAAACTCATTACACCCGCGATCTATGAACTCTAGAATGTCTGTTCCGGCCGAAGGGGAGAGGAATTGATTGAACGCAGTGGAACTAGGAGATACGGGATTTGATCCAGGACTTGCTTTTTGGGCCGAGCCTCCACCAGTATCAGTAACCGCAGAGTCTTTAAGCTCCGCCTCCAGTCCCTGGAGATCCGCCTCCAACCGAGACTGGGCGTGGCTGAGGAATTTGTCACAGAGCTCCTCCGCTGGCTCGTCCAACTGCAGAAGCAGCTCAACACATTCAGAGAGATCTTTAGCACTCGAACCTCCATCCCTGCAAGCAAATATTACCATTACATTAATGAAGAACATAACATTAGATTTGAGGGGAGCCATGTACTATAAAAATATAAATGAAAAAAAAAAAACACTTCGTCCCAGTGTTATAAAAGTATTAGTAACAGTATATACTATTAATATTTAGATATAGCTTTTCATTTTATATTTTCAGTTTTTTAATAATAATAATAACAACAATTTGTTACATTTATACAGCGCTTTTCTGGGTACTCAAAGTGATATATATATGGCTTTGTTTTTATTTAATTAGTTTTATTTTTTTATATTTCCATTTACATTTTTTAAATGTATTTTTAAGCTTTATTTCTAATATTATCATAATGAAAAATATGAATATCCTGGTAACACTTTACATAAAGGTCTTATTTGTTAACATTAGTTAACGTATTAACAGACGTTAACTTACAATGAGTAATATATATCGGTTACGGTATTTTTTAGTATAATAATTAATATTAATGTGTGATTAGTGTATATAAATACTTAATTTTTAATTTAGATTTATTCATCTAAAATATCTTATTTCAATTACTCAAAATGACTTATAATAGTTTTATTTACCAATAGCAACACTGCTTACCCCATTTCATCTTGGTCATTGTATAATGTATGGTAGAAGCATCTCAACTTTGATTTGGGACCACATTTCTTAGCTTCTTGCTAAATTATAAAAACTAATCAAAACAAATACAAATATACAATGACAACCGAGAGAACACAGACCTGAATTTCTGTCGCAGTTGTTGAGCGAGCTGCTCCATAATGACATGGCAGTCGTCTTGGATGCCCCTGAAAGAGGGCATATGACTATACTGCTGCAGTACACAACGTGCCTTCCGGTGGGCACTCACTGCCTGGGCAAAGGCTTGCAACTCCAGACACTTATTAAGCCTGGCTGGCAGCTCAAACAGAAACTGCAGCTTACGGAGGAGAGTGTGAACACCTACACAGAAGGTGAAAGATTCATGACTTGAGCAGAATTCTTTCAGAGCCTTTAGATCAAATGTATACGAGAGTATTTAATGTGGTTTAAAGACATAATGGCTGTTATACTAGCAATGAACCAGTCATGGATCATACATTTATTACCAGTATTCATTTCATACCTGATAGTTTAGTTATCTGTGCATGCTGACCCTGCAGCGTCCCACTAATGGAGGCACTAAACTCTGTGATAGCGGCCATGTTGGCTGACAAGCAGTCCATTTCGTCTTCCATTTTCTTGAAGTCATTCTTCATTTTTCTGATTGTGTCTGTGGAAAGACAAATACACTTTTAACATTATCAGAGAAGGGTTATGAATGATACAAAAGTGTGATTAATGTCCAAACAAAACCATCAAAGGAACTAGAAGACCAGCCATGCTGGAGAAATGTCATTAAGTCAGCATAACAGAAATTAAATTGTCTTTTTTCCCTATGTACATCCAAGTGAAATGGCTTATATATTTATCATTTCATCCATTTCCTAACCTGTGGCTGAGATGAACTTATTGTAGTTTTCATAAACCAGGGTTTGCATGTCACTGTCCAGAGATCTAATCTGCTTCACCATACAGCTTTCATGATCCATCAGCTCAGCCAGAGAACACTCCTGCCTCAACTGAGAGATACAAGACATTTAAAGGTCAAACCACAATACATTTTAACACAGTATGTATTGGATAAAAATGTATATGTGGCATATAAACTACTGACAGCATACTTCCATGCCAAATTGCTGACGGATGTGTACACACCTCTACATAACAAACCATAAACACTCACTGTTTATCATTATTCATCACAATACCTTATTTAAATAAATCTCTGGGTCGAAATGCGGTCCGTTGATATCACACGGACCCAGAGACTCGGCTTGTTCTGCGGCTTTTCCTTCCTCATTCAGGCCGTAGTAGAGCTTCAGCATATTGTTGTAAGGCCGTGGACGCTGAGCCGGGTCCGAATCCGGTGGGGTTGCAGCTGAACTCATTTTCACCACAGCTCAACTATAGCCTAATGTCAGAACGAATAGGACTTTAATTCATGAATGAATGACAGATGTCAACAAAACATCTGTTGCAAAAGCTCTGGTTGCTACCTGCCAACTGAGCTGCTGCCCTGTACCAAAATGGCTCTCCTGTAGACTGTACTTCAAAATAAAAGTCCCGGACGCGAATTTGTATAATAAAAGCAAAACTTTCCTATTTGGCCCATTTTATTTTTTTTCTTAATGTTATTTCAATTAAATTTGAATACAAAATGTTTTTTTTAAATATGGTTTAATTTTAATTAAATAGCAATACAAAACGCCTTTAAAAACTATTGAAAATTTAAATCTTGTTACTCCTAATATACATAAAAATATGCTATTATTAGCAGATAAATTTTACTCCTGAGGATATAATTCTGTTAATCACATCAAAGACCTTATTGCAGGGATAGCTCGTTTAAATAAAACACCAATATAAAATCCAATATACATAAAGTTATTTACTGATCAGTATGCCAGAAGTTAGTACAAAGCAGGAATAAAAAGGTTTAATGTTGCATATAAATGATTTCAGTTACTTTTACAGTCACAAATCTTGGTAGAGAAATTTGTGTATAAAAACTTCACAAACAACAAAAGGTAGTGGAGATACAATTTCAAGGGACGGATGACAGCAAAACAACAACAACAACAACAACAACAATAGATAAAATGTTTATGTAAAAAAAAAGGCACTTTAAATTAGTATTGACAGACTCAGTATTTTATAACATAGATGTGACTATCTACAGTTATGATGTGCATGACAGATGTTCAGATTGAAACACAAAAATGGGATTAGTTTTAGAACAGAAAATATTATATGGTACATAATATCCGGGATTACGCATTTTAGGATTAACATCTTGATGACAATGTAAGCATTTAGCATTAAAATGCAGTAAGATTTTCTGATTTCAGTGTGTACTGATGATTTTACAGCATTCAGCTGGCCGTTTTCTTTTTACAATTCGAATGTGTAAGCAGATAAAAATGATTTACAAACATGCACACCACAAAATCTATTTAAGACAACAGATGTCATGCATGGATAGATACAGAATTGTGTTTGGTAACTGAAGACCAGTTAACGCAAGGCTTGACATTAAGTGTGTACAGAAACCTGACCGTTCACGTCACTTGTAAAACAACAGTGAAAATTAATACCAAAACAGGATGCATGAACATTAATTCAATATTTTTTGCACAATTCAGACAACTGGTAAAACCTTGTATCGTCTGATGATGCCACAGGGAGAATAACTCGACAGAGGACCAGATGTTATGATCAGATAAACTATGACACCTGATAGTTAGCGTGACACTTTAGTTACCAGATCAAACAACTTCCTTTAACATATTTTAGCAATTATCCTGAACAAACATTAATGTCAGGCCCTGCATTGCCAATAATTTAGTAAGAAATCAGATACATTTCATTTAGTTAGGTACATTCAAGCTCTGAAAGCCTGGAAATACAGGACAATGCTTAGGATATCATACACTGTTTGAAAAGCATTACTAAATAGAAATACGGCACTGATTGACCATCAAGCACCTACACAACTTGTGATTTGATGTATTAATTAAAGTTCTCTCTGCTTTAAAAAAGCACACCTGTATTGTTTTCAGCAGAGCATTACATTGCACCAATCAGAAAGGCGTGATTTCCAGAGCAACAAGGAAGTGAACAACACTCAACATGTTTCATGATTTAACTTTGGTCACCAGTGAACACAAAAAGAAAAAACAAAAATCAATTTGACCTTGTTGCTCAGTAGAAGTCGGCATATGCAAACAAGCCCAATAATAATCAGACACATTCAGTAGACAAGTAAAGCAGAACGTCATAATCTCACTCTATGCCGTCTTTGCAATGCTTTGCCACAGACTGCAGCCCTGGTTTAGTGTATAAGAGCGGTCACCCTATACTAGAGGCATTGACTGTTCGCTTTGGTGCAGGTCTAGTTTTAGCTGTATTAGTGGCATGGATCAAAGTGCTGAACTGCTGTAGTCTTGATTTACAGCCACTGGGATGTAGTTTGGTTTAATAGTTGCATAGTAGAATCTACATTCAGAACAGTGACCCAAGCAGAGCTTTCAGATCTTCTCGAAGCCTTACATTTGCACCGTAATGTCCATAAATTATTATACATAACTGAAGCAAATTTCACATTCGTTTTTTTAACAGCCAACAACGTTAACTTAAACCTGTGACATAATGCTCAAATCATCTATAAATAGTGGTTTAGCTCTTCGGTCTGTGATCTTGGTCCGATCTGTCCATTCAGTTGGTTTTGCACTGCGTCTCTAAGGATCTCAATGGACAGATGTAGTTTTGGTCACCGGGCAGAAGAGGGCAGTGTTGAAGCCGGGGGCTCACCCTTGCTCTAGACTTTCAGTCACCTGAACAGCTGAGTAAGTGGGAGGCTGTGCCTGTCGCGTGAAGAAAGAAGCAGCTCTCTTAGGCTTCAAACGTTTAATCTCCTTGCCTGAAACAAGAGAGGTAAATAATACGGTGCTTATTTATTGCAGATGATAAAAGTTAATGGGCATAACAAATGAACACTGAGTCTATCTATGCATGGACACAATTTTAGTCCCTCACCGTCATCAACATAGCTGATGGTGTTGAGTGAATGGACTCGACTACAGACCACGCTGTTCTGTCTGCGCAGTTTCCCCTGACGGCGCTCTCGAGTTTTCTCATTGGTTTCCTGACCCGTGGGTTCTTGGGAAGGCGTGACATCACCGTCAGTGCCCGCGGCTGCTGACTCACCAACAGAGCGTAACTCCACACAAAATTCAATGAGTCCACTCATAAGTTCGGCCTAGAGAACAAAAGGTATATAGGTAAATAATGCATAAGTATATTGTGGAAACATTAAAATTCACATTCATTTATTAAAAGTATAATAATTAGGGATGTCAACTCAAAACGATTAATGGCGATTAATCGCATCCAAAATAAAAGTTTGTGTTTACATAATATATGTGGGTGCACTGTGTATAATTATTATATATATATATATAAATATACACACATGCTTGTATATATTTAAGAAATATTTTCATGTATATTCTGTATATAGATTTATATTATATATAAATATTTTATATATAAATAATATTTTTTTCTTAAATATACATGCATGTGTGTTTTTTATATATATACAAAATAATTATACACAGTGCCCCTACATATATTATGTAAACACAAACTTTTATTTTGGATGCGATTAATCGCGATTAATCGTTTTGACAGCCCTAATAATAATACTTAATTAGAAAATTAATTCTTTTGCATGCATTTTAATATTTTATAGCTATAATTCAAAACATTTGAAATATATGCTTGCTTACACTGTCATATATAACATTACTTGTCATTCATTTATTGTGTGCGCACCTGTTTTGAATAAATTTTTAATAACTTATTGACATGCACGCCAGCTTCCTCTCCATCAAACTCCAGCCAGAGTATATGCGAGTCTCCCTCTGTCTCTGGATAGCTGTGATCCCAGGACAGCTCACTGAACTTGAGACCCAGGAGGACATGCTTCTCTTTCACATCCATGACATACACTCCTTCCAGACTGATGCCCACACTCACAGCCTTACGGCCACCTCTGTGAAGGAGGCCCTGGGCTGGCTTGTCTATCTCACCCATGAAAAAAGCACATCTGCCAATGCAAAAATAATCAAATTTAGACTTCAGTCACTTCTTGTGTGAACAACGTTCCACTTGCGTCATTCGTACCCGTAGTAAGGCAGTGTGTGGCAGCTCTTGAGGTACTGGTGCAGCAAAGCAACAGGCTCCTGGCTGGGTCCGGTGGCAGCAGAGGAGCAGACCATGTGATACTCCTTTATGAGATTATGCTCCATCTCGGTGTTCCGGCCTCCTCTCCCCCTCAGTGTGGACAGAAAACCTCCTCCTCCTAATGCAGCGTGGGCTGGAAGAAATGAGGACAGCTTCTTCTCTCTGGAATAACATTAAGGAGTGAAACTTCAATTAATTACAGCAGTTCAGGATCAACACCTTTACATTATCCTCATTTAATCACCGATATGATTTAATCACCTGATTGCCGCTGTTAGAGCCTGGTCATCCAGCCCAGTCCCCAGCTCGACAGCACAGGACAACGCTCCCAACGTCAGCCAGTGTTCAGGGTCACAGGGGTATCGACCCTCCAAGATATTCATCTTTGCCTCGTCATAAAGCAACCTTAACACTCCTTCATCTTCAATCTGACATTACAAAATGAAAATGTTACACAACATGAAATGAACATAATCTTATACCAGTGGTTGTCATCCAAGGGGGCCTCAAGATGACTAAAAATGTATATCGAGGAACATTCAGTTCACAAAACAAATCATGGTTAATTTAATATATCAATACTCCCATTTCTGTTACAATTTTGAAAACAAGCAGCTGCATGATTTTGTGTGTCTATGATTGATATGCAACACAAATCTCTTATGATTGCACTGAAGAATAATGTCATGCCAGTCCATGTCATGACCTCCACTGCCAAAGCCAAATGACCCCAGAGACAAAAATGCTGTCCAAGGATCAAGCACAAAGTCTTACGTAAGATGTATACTGTCTGACATGAGAGACATTTGATGTTGCAGATGAGCCTAGGATTTTATGCAAGATCACTCTGTGGTCATATTACACAATCTGAAAAGCATCAATCGTAATAGACAGAGAAAAACGCAATTTTTCGTGTTTATATAATGACAAAAACGCAATAAAGTGTGCACTGAGCTTAAAGGGTTAGATCCCCATAACAAACACCATATACTCAACCTTATGTCATTCCAAACCTGTATGATGCACTAAATTCTGTAAAACACAAAAGAAGATATTTTGATGGATTTCTCAGTACCCATGTATCGGCTGCAATACCGTTTTGGACCCCACGGACTTTCAGTGTGTGGATAAAACAGCTGATGCATTTTTTTATTTCAGTCATGCAAATTTGGAACAACATAATGTTAATTTGTGGGTCTTAATCTCTTTAAAGACACAAACATCTAAAACATGTTCATTACCTGAAGTTCTTTTGACCTGGGACAAAAAACATTTCTTTTGTACATCAGAACTGGCTCATCTGAAAAACACAGAGATGTGCTTTTGTAAGACACTTAAACTTTCAGGTGAAGTGAAGTATGCAAAATCCAAAACAGACAAAAAAAAAAACAAAAAAAACACACACCTTGAGAAATGTCTTCGGCAGGGGCCTCAGTAAAGCGGTACAGCAGGTCCTGCCACTGACGACACAACTTGTAGGGAAGATGTTTCGGCTTCAATTGCAGGTCTGTTTAAACATTTCACAGCAGAATGAGGCTAAAGGCGGGAAATGATGATGATCAAACACTGACTAGAGCATATTTCCTTTGTTAATCAACAAACACAATTTTTTTTAATTGTATTGTTTTTTATTATTATAACACAAATAATGCTATTATTAGAATATAGGTCTAAATAATCATCATAATAGTTATGGTGTGGTCACTATTCTCATCGAATTAGAATAAAAAAAAAATCCATATTTGTCATCCTTGGTGTGAACAGGCCTTTAGTGTATGATGCCCAGTTTTTCCTCTGTAGCCATTACAAAGTTAGCAAGTGTGTGATGCTTAGTATTTTCAAATCTGTTAAGATATTAAAAGTTGTGTGGTGTATTCCAGCCTTCAATAGAAAATAAGTAAAATTATGCCTTTGTTTAAAGAGACATCAAATAATTAATAAATGCCAGGTTGGTGGCATTAACATTCAGAGGACTTCCTGAAGTCCCCTCCCTACCATTCACTTGCAAATCATCCATAGAGGCTGTAAATGCCATCATTGTGTCTCGCTTTTCTTCATAACCAAATATGAATAGGTCATACAATTTTGAATCAGTCTGACATCAGGCCAGTACATAAAAGAGCATTAATTACCAAGCAAAGGAGAGCAGAACCAGAAAGCAAACACATCTACGGCAGAGTTGGGAATGTTGAGAGCCTCCCGGACATTGCGGCCGAGCTCCTGTGCATTCATGCAGCCGAGACCCTCCAACGTCAAGTGCACTGCACTGTCACTCGCCAAGTACACCAACAATTCCTGAGCTGGAGAAACACAAGAGTGACACTGATCATTTCAGGTCAACAATGATCAGATCTAGATCTCCAGTCAGATCCAGAGAGGAACCAAAGAAACATTAAGGAACAGAGAACAAACCTCTGGTGACTGAGGAAGCCACACTTCCTCGCTGGGACTGAGAGTCCTCTGATGGCTCAGGGAGGAAGTCGCCATCATCTCTCTCCATCTAATCCAGAAACAAACACAAGTAACGTTAATGTTACTGAATAGGAAACACAAGACGGTGTTATACAAGAAACTTCTGCTACTTGTTGTTGGGATATACTTAATAAACAAAGGAAAAACGAAGTCATAATTTCGGACAGTAGTTTTCATAGCAAAATGATCAGTCATTCGCATTAACAAGTTTAAATAATTATTAAAGGCTAACCCAGCAACTTCTTGAAGTATTCTTTAGCATGTTTTACAGTTGTTGCTCAATTGTACCATATCATACAGAATCGATTCAAAAACAATCATATTATTTTAAAAAGTAGAGAAATTAAAGACAAAAAAGGAAACACAGCTGACGTCCCTTTTCTGACCAGCTAACGTTAGCTTGCTAACATTACTCCAGTAACTAACTGGCAACCAAACCACAAACAGCAACATACCGAGACACGGTCCTTAGTTTCAGAAGCTTCTTTCTCGATCAAAACAGACAGAAATCATCGATATTTGAACGGATTAAGTTACATAAAAGAGCTGAAAGTGTGACGGCAGCAGAAGCGCATCTGGATAATGTTCTCAAAACAGCGCCCACCAGTGAAATCAACAAAAACCTGGAACAAGCCTCATGTATTTTGAAGTGGCATACTATTAATAGCCAACAGAGGGCGCACCACCATTGTGAACTCTAGACTATTTAGTAAATGTATCCTGAAAAAAATATAATTTTATAAACTAGAAATTTTGAAAACTTTTATTAGTAAATTATTTTAATTTAATAAATACAAAAATAAACTAAAAATAAAAATATCTTGCATATAAAACAACTGGATATAGATGTTTAAAATCCTAAATTATGGCGCAGAATAGGCTAAATGACTGGTCATACATTTTAATAAAACAAAATATTTAGTAAGAGCGGGACTAAGCCTATGGCACCATATTCTCCCATTCATAAGTAACTGCACCGTCTTTGATTAGCTTCATACATCTATGAGCTTCATACTATTAGGACAATCTCATCTCCTCTCTAGGTTTTAATAATTTCTGTGCGGCGCCAAAGTGGTCCACGTGATTTCATCATTGGCATAGTCCCATCTGCTGCTTCTTTGAATTGTCTAAACTAGATTATAAATATATTTTTGAGGACAGTTTTAATAGCCATTACATTCATTTTATATTACATTCAATTACGAATTCGCTTTTGTACTGTGGTATTTTGGGCAACATATACATTCATACGAATCTACTTTTTGTTGTTGTTGTTGTATATATATATATATATATATATATATATATATATATATATATATATATATATATATATATATATTTACTTTTAAATGTAAAATGTCAATTAATTTCGAATGTTTAAAAAGTAGTTATACCGAATGCGTTTTGACTAAATAATAATTACAAAAATTAGGCCTACAACATCTTCATATCTTTCATTTTGTTCACAACCTGTCTAATTTCTTCTGTAGAACACAAAACCTGATATTTAGACTTTCCCCCATATGGTTTAGAGATTTAAGATGAAAACATTTTTGTATTAATGTTTTGCGTTTTTGACAAAAGAATGTCATAGCCTACCAGTTTGGAGCGACATCTATTATGACTTTCTTTTTAGGCAAGATCCCTTTATATAAGATAATTAAAATAGTCACAGCCACAGGCGTACACACAAATAAAAGGAGAAACTAATTAATACACACAAAACCACATAGTTTAGTTTATTATCACAGAACCACAGTAAAACTCCACATGATAATGCTAGAGAGTCACTGCTTTACCATGCTGATGTACAATGACCACTCAACCACTTGATCTTCTTCAAAGCATGAACAAGAAAAGGCACCACTTTAGAGTTGCGAATCCCAGTTCATAGGTTATGAATATTCACACGATTGGATCAATTAATTGGATCAACTATTAACACAGTGATCTGGACATTTTTCACCTTCATTGAATCAGAGAGTGTGTCTGTGCTTTAATCTTATTTTCAAACACAACGGAAATGTGGGAAGAGCCATGAATGCTTCTTTGTTAAACAATAGTAATGATTTCTGACTTCATTGAGCACCATGTAGGAGAAAGTCTGTCATTAATATCCAAATTGGTCATCTCTACACAATACTCATCAGTGTCCCGTCATGCTCATCACACTCCTTGGGAAAGTATGCTCTAGCAGCATCCGCCACCTGACTGTTTCACTGGGGTGCTTTCGATTTTAAGATCAGGTTTATCGGAACCCCCTGAAGTCCCAGGTCTCATGCGCTTCTTTATTTCCTCTGCCATGGTCATGAAGGCCTGCTCCACGTTCGTGGCATTTTTGGCACTCGTCTCAAGGAACGGGATGCCAAGAGAGTCAGCAAACTCCTGTGGAGAAAAGTTTTTATTTTGAAAAGTTAAAACAAAGGCCTGGTTTCAGAGAAAGGACTTAGATTAGCCAGGACTAGGCCTTAGTTACATTTAACAAGCATTAGCATCTTGAGACAAAACAATGGCACTGGCATATTTTAAGAAATGTCATTGCAAGTTACTTTCAGTTGAAACAGCTCAAACATTCATTTTAGTCTGTGAAACCGGGGGAACACGTTTGGCATAGAAATTAAAGGTTCCATGTTTATATATAGTGTAAAGAGGAAGTTTATTATACTGCCCTACCAACCAACCTTAGCTGTAGTGTAGTCCACAACTTTTTTTGTAGTGAGGTCACACTTATTTCCTACAAGTAATTTGTTGACATTTTCACTCGCATAGCGATCAATTTCCTTCAGCCACTGTTTCACGTTGTTGTAGGATTCCTGAAAAAGCATTAGCATAAACTTGTCAAAAAGTGTCGTTTAGATTACATTTCAGTTCAGCTCTAAATCTTCAACCAAGCAATAGGCATAAATGATGGCACAAACCTGATCCGTAACATCATACACAACAATGATCCCGTGAGCTCCTCTGTAGTAGCTGGATGTAATTGTGCGGAATCTCTCCTGTCCAGCCGTGTCCCACTGTAAACATGGATGGGACTCAGTTTATCTGTGGTTGCACATTAAATAACACACTTAATTTGAATTGTAATGTCTACAAACTCACTATCTGCAATTTAATAGTTTTTCCATCCAACTCAATAGTTCTGATCTTGAAATCCACTCCGATCGTGCTGATGAAACTCTCAGTGTAGGTGTCGTCCTGGAAGAGAAGAGTCAAGAAAGAACACAAGATCAGATATCGTTCATATCCAAAAATATCCAAAAATGCTGTTGAGAAAACACTTACTGCAAAACGCAAGAGAATGCAGGATTTTCCAACCCCAGAATCTCCAATCAGAAGAAGCTTGAATAAGTAGTCACTGGAGAAATATGCAAAGATAAATATAGTTTCATTACAGTTGATATACGTGTATAGGTGTATCTTGAATAAATAGTCACTGGAGAAATATGCAAAGATAAATATACTACAAATACACAGAAATATGCAAATATAAATATAGTTTCATTACAGCTTATATACGTGTGTATATAATACAGTCCTGTTTAATGAATACCTATCACACTTTTATTCACAGAGCAACTGACGACGTTGCAGTCAATTTATTATTTAATTATTAAAGAAAATGATCAACAACTGCAAATAAAATTTGATTGATCGGTCAACGAAAGGTTTAAAATATTATTAGGCCAACATAGATGTTCATATATGACGGTAAGAGGACTTACTATTCAGGGTTCATGATGTGACAGCAAAGGGATTGTTATTGTTTGTCCAGCTGGTAGAAGCGCTCTGGGTCGCTTACTGTTCACCGGCTGACCGCAGTCTCTGAGCCAGTATTTAGCCTGGAATAGTAGCAAAAAAAGAAAGATTATCTTTGATAAGCCTTTGTGCGCCGTTTCCAGATTTCCTTGCAAAATTAACCCAGTCTGACTTTCCGCCACCTCTCTTCTCTCAGGTTTTTACGAGCCGCGCAGGTGCGGCAGTGACGGATGAGGATGCGCCGCTTTTCTTAGCCGCTTTCGCCGCCTAGTGGTAGGATCCCTCCATTCAAATATAATGTTGTGTAGCCAGAATTCACATAACAGAAACGTACAGTTTGCTTGTTCTCTGTGGTTATAAGATATGTTGGTTTTGTAAATCAGCTAATACTCGGATCAAACGTATGTCTGCCTGTTGTTTTTGCCCCTAACTGGTTTCCAAGGAGCCAAAGAGGTTAGCTGCTATTTAAGTCAAAAGATCCCCAGTCTCAGGATGATTTGATGATCCTGACTATACTCGAGCTGCAAACGTAAAACATTAGTTTGTTTAATTTGTCGTCAAATGGGATTTTTGTAAACATACAAACAAACAAAAAACTATGTGTTTTATTCAGAAACAAAACAATTCACTTTATACAACACTAATTCAAACATCATACAGCCTTTATTGAATAAAACACTCTCAATCTTACAATAGGAATGAACATATTTAAATATCAAAAGAGTATAGTCAGACAAAATACTTTTTGTATCTATAAAACAATCCATAAATATGTTTCATTTTGTTATCTTTCAAGGTTTAAAACTGAAAAACACAGGCTTCGGTATATATAAAAAGCCCCTTTTCAAAAGGTATTAAATATCTAAAGGCACTACAATGCATTAAAATTGTATGAATACATTCATTTGGAGACACATCGTCTGATAAAGATCAGAGAATACAATTTGCAGCTAATACAAGACAACAGCCCAAGAGATATTTTGGCATACCGGGAAACAGCACGCTTAAATAAATAATGTAAAAACAGCAAACTTTGGCGCAATTCTCTTTGCCTGTTTGATACATCTTTAAAGACAGTCAAATCATCTTAATCATCTCGAGCAAAGTTAAAAAAAAATTGACAAGAAACAATACTTTACCAATAAAACTTAAAGGAGAAAAAATCCTACTCACTGCTGTAGAAGAATTATATTGGTTATTGAGCACTGTTTTGCTCGCTTCAGCAAAAATGTATAAAATCCTGATGAAGGTCACACGACAAGTCTCAATAAATATTTTTATTTTGCAATCTACAGCACTATGAAGGATTTTTCTCTTTACTCACTTTTATTTATTGTGTTCAGTTCAATTGTCTGTAACCATTCAGGTATGTGAAGGGTGTTTGTTGATAGTCCAATAAAACAATAAAGAGACCTTTTTAGATTGAAAGTAATATTGCTTATAATGTCAAGCTCTTTAGCAATGCAACCTGGAAGAACCTTCAAATCATTGTGCAAACCTTCAGGGTATAACTAGTATGATCCACACTGGACATGTTAACTATTATGATCCACACTGGACATGTTATACATCCCACTGATGTCACTGAGATCTTGAAGATGTTTTGAGGAAGGGCTTAACGTTGAAGCCAAATGTCGTTGAAATTTAAAACAAGGCACACTAATGTCCTGGTATAGTCAAAGTCATCTAGATTGTCTCTTGTGCAGTGAGCCTCAGTTTTCATATGAAGTCTTTATTGAAGAACACACTTTTCCTTATTGCTGTATTTTCTACGTCTTGCCTCCAGACCTTTCTGCAGTCTTTCATCCTCCTCCAAAGCTCTGCACATACAAAATACATGAAGTAAAAATTAAAAATCACATAACCTATTTATAATTTTCACCATGCCTGTGCACCAAAACACAATCACTGCATTGGTAAATCGACCAGTCGAGAAGTCCCCGGATGACCTACTACTCCTGACGAGATTCTGAAGTGTGCATTCGATGGACACTTTCGTATCCCATAAGGCCATGGGAGAGAATTTATGAACGGCAGTGAAGCAACGTAACTGATGCTGGAAGGTCACATAATAATGACAACATGGCGGATGTATTACATCTGGATTACACTCATAGTACTCACATTCATACTATATAACATACTTTTTTGACGGTAGCTAAGTAAGTTCAAATTCAAAGGTAGAACCTGTTCAGAGAGTATGTGATTTCAGAGGCACAGAGTAGACTCACCCTCTCTCTTTAGCATCCATGTCTCTAACCAGCTCGTCCCGCTTGTTGACCAGTGACACCAGCTCCTGCAGCAGTAGCTGTTCTCTGTGCTGCTGGGCCTGAGTCTTCTGCCAGTCTGAGTGTGGAATATGAATGTGAGTGATGAAATACTGACAACTGAAACTGCAGCCACAAAGGAATTAGGCAAGTAAAGGTTTAACGTACTAATAGACCAATATATGGGCCAAGCAGGGGAAACTTTTACGTTACATGTGAAATGTGATCGATTTGACAGCACAAATGAAACGGACTGATTTCATTTTTACAATGCTTTATTTTAAAGGGATACTTCAGGATTTAGCATTAAGCTTTGTATTAGTAGAAAACGTGTAGTATTTTCGAATTACCATGCTTTCCACCCTCATATACCCCTTTTGAGACAAGAGATTTATATAATGAATTCATTCTGATTGGTGAATCTGAATGTGGTGTTTACTTGAACGCTAAACAAGTGATCGGTTGATGTGTTGATTGGTTAATATTGCTAAGAAAATTCCTGCTCCTCTGTGAGAGATACGAGACCGGTGCGTCTCACAGGTGTCACTCATGGGTAATAACGCCATCGGCCTCGCGCCGTTCTCCCTCGGCCCTCACTCGTCCTGCTCGCCATAGCAAACATAATGAATGGCGACTGTAGAACGCAAAAGCCGAATCCCGAATATTTTGGGCGATCTCGAAACACACTTTCGGGCAGACTCATCATGGAGACTCGCTGGTAACCTAAACTTGTTGTTTATCTACTGCGCTCTGTTACCGGTAGGCGTGGCCTCCTAGGGCAGCGAAGCAAGTGCATTCTGGGAGTTGTGGTCTTTCATCCACATTGGCCAAAAATACATTTTCTGGCTTTTCTCAGTCTAGATAGCTCCAAATTCTAAAATAATTTCACATTTCTTCTACATAAATGACCCATTTTAAATACACATTTATCTTTCCAGAGGTGAAGTATCCCTTTAATTTAATGTAATGCTTATCTATAATGTCAGCCATGTATTGATTATCAGCCATAACTAATAAATTATTATGGATTTTTATTATTAAAATAATATTATATATTAGAATTATCAACATCAGCCAAAATATGAGTGTATTGAGTTGCGAATGTCCAGCGTTTCCATCTTACCTTCAATAGCCATCATGGCTCTGAGCTCTCGGTTTAACAGCTCAAACCTTCTTTCTAAGTCCTGCTCTTCTTGCCTGCAAGGATAACATCATTAATGTTTATCACTGTGGACTGACATATCACTTGTGAATGCGAGTAAGATTATCAGGACATACAACAGCTCCAGATGGTCTTGTCTCCTTATCAAAGCATTCTTCTTGTTGACCAGAGTGAACCACTCCTGAATCAGCTTCTCTTCTTCATCTTTATCACTTCCTGTTAAACAGACAATCATGAAGTATCATGCTGCATTCCAAGAGTTAACTTGAAATCCGTTTAACTCTCTTTCTATGTGAGTTTTTTTCTTACCCGTCTCCATGAGCTTTCTGAGTCTTTTCTCCACGACATCAGCTCTTCGGTCTATGTGCTTCTGTTCGGTTTCCAGAGCCTGGAGTTCACTCAACACATACTGATTGGTGTCCTGCAGACACTGACCAGGAAGCACCACAGGGAGACATACATAAAACCAGACAAGAGAGTATCGCAGACAGAGAGAGAGAGAAAAAGAAAGCGAAAATGGTTGGAGATGGGGAGGAAGAGAGATGACGCACAAAGATAATGGAGAGGAAAGGACTGGCTTGATTTTACTGGATACAAGGAAATTAAATAATGGGATGGTAAAAGCTTGTGAATCAGGGGCCAGATTCACTAAAAAGAAAATTCTACAGATACATTGTAACACTGTCTACACCAGATGCAAGTGGTGTGAGTCAATCTTAAAAAAAAAACAAAAAAAAAAAAAACACTTGACTTGATTTTTACGAATGTTTTGTGAATCCAGCCCCAGAATTTAAAGATGAAACACTGAAATTCTCTCAAAGACAGAGGATATACTGACCATGGTCTCATTTTCGGCTGATTTAACATCATGGTTTACTTCGTAAGGTTCTGGAAATGGCGAAAAGAGGTAAATTAGAGTGTCTAATAAATCTTTCCATATTCAATAATTTTTTAGGAAGATGTTTAGGTAGGTTACCCGTTTCAGCACTTTCTCTAGCAGTTGTTGAGCCATTTGTTCCTTGAACTGTTGTATCTGACTGTCAGAGGTTGGTAAAAAAAATATACTATTAGATTAAATATTGAAACATAAATGCGAGGAAAGGGAACATTTAATATCCTTTACCTCCTTTGGTGGCTCCTTTGAATCAGGCTCATCCATGGATTCACTCTTCAGCCGTGACCGCTGTTTCTTCACCAGATCCGCATCTCGTATGTGCCCGAATCCTGATCTGGAAGCAGCTGCGTTTGGTCGTGGCGGGGCCACAGGTGTCTGCGCACCCTCCTGTGTCTCCTTACTGCCCTTCTCATCCACCTTTCCCGCACGTTTAGTCCGAGGTGGAGGAACAAGACCTCCGTTGGGCTTCGCCACATTATCACTTCCCTCCTCTCCCATTGAGTCCTTGCTGTTATTGTCTCCTGACACAGATCCAACCTGGAGCCTCTCCGCACAGAATTTGGCAGCTGCGTGCACATCCGCCTGCTGGTTTGGCCCGGCTACTGCGTAGCTGGACTGACTGTTGTTCTGCTCAATCTGTAACACACTCAACTCCTGTCCGGTGAAGTGAGCACGGATTTGGCACAAGTACGTCATGACGATCAAACGATCTGGCACAGAGAGAAGCACCATGTCTGAGGGCTCCAGCAGACGAGAGATTCCCTGTAATGCAAAACCATCAAAAGCCTGAAAGAGAAGAAGAAAAAAAATAGGTAGCAAGAATGATGAGGTTTATTTTGTGATAGTAGCTCAAAATTGTCCATGTGGAATATCTGCTTAAAACAAACTTACAATTTTGTTGTTTTGCTTTATGTTGTGAGGCTCTAATGCATCAAAGTCACTGGAAAACAACAACTGGGTCAGTACATAATAACAAATTCATTCAATCTGATATGTTTTACAGTGTTTAATGGCGACAACAAATAAATAATTAAACCTTTTAAATTCAAAGAATTTTTGAACCCAAGCAGTTAGTTTTGTTTTAACATCTGTTTTTGGGAGATTCATTCAAGTAATCATTTTATAATTCATTTGAATTAATTCTGTAATTGTTGTCATATGAACAATAAGGTAAGATTCTACATTACTTTGTATAAATAAAATGTATTCAAATAAAATCAATTATTTTAAATCCTGCAAGTTAATTTAGACAACACAACATTATATTGTACAATATAAACAATGGATATTCATTTTGAATTTGCCGAAGTTTTTAAAGATTTTAAGTGAGTGTTATATGATGGCAAAGATCAAATCAATAAAAAAGAAAGAAAATTAACATGCAGAATTAGGTAGGCTGTTACATTTAAACTACCGATATTCTACAAATACATAGTGCATCGCTATTTTATGTATTTTTTACTTGTAAAAAATCCCTGTTAATTGAACCAAGTAATCTATAAAAGAGTTTGTTAGGTTGTTAAATGTTGAATGTTGAAATGTTGAATCATTCTAAGAAAGAATAAGTTGGGTATGAAAGACCTGAAACTCACATTATCTCAGGGTGGAAGTGATGTAAGATGGCACAGAACGCCAAGCCATTACGCCAAGAGGTGCTGAAGTTTGTGATTTTTACTCCCTTATAGTTCTTCGTGATCTCTTGACACCACTTCAGCAAGGACTGACTGGAGGTCACCAGACCAGGACTGGGCAATGGACTAGCAAACTGTTAGTGACAAAAAAAAAAAAACTTAAAAGAAAATACAAATAACAGTCAACATTTAACATGCACTTTAAACAGCAAATGCCACTCACATCACATGCAGGCACTGCTGAACCCTCTTTATTTGATTCATCTATTTGTTTTACTATAGTGAGGTCCATAGGTGGTGGAATGATTTTCCTTTTACTGCGCAGTGGGGGCACAATCACGTGACCTGCGTCTACAGTGGTCTGGCCGTTAACTTGCACACTGCCTCCGCTACTAAATGGTGTCTCGTTCCCTTTAGCCTCTGGGGTTACATTAGAGGAATCCTTTTCTTGAGGATGACCAGTCCTGCCAAAACGTAAATATGTTAGACATACTGACATGACTCTGCTACAATAAATACAATTCCTCATTGTTTTTGCTTCACCGACTAAAATAAAAATGAAATTGTTCTGCCATGCAAAATGTGTAGTTTGCCTCTGCAATGCTTTTTGGGTGTTGGTTCAAAGGTTGATGAAAAGACATGCAAATATTAATCTACACAGTGTTCAACAATATAATATGGTGCTCAAACAATATGGTAAAATAAGGCTGAATTTTAATGTTTACACGCCACTCAAACTTACAATTCATCAGGCACTGATGGTGGTCTATCCTGCTCTATTTGAGCCTCTCCACTTCTATCAACACTTAAATCTGGTTGTTCCTTGTTCTTAGTTTCAGCTTCTGAGTTTTGTGTCTGGTTTGTGGGCTTAACAGCTGGCGTATCTTGGCACTCCCTTTCAGCTGCCATACATTCCAGCTGGACATTTTGTTCTTGCTTGTTTAACTGGACATTATCATCTAAAACAGCACTTCTAGCTTTGGCTTTTCTATCCTCTAACTGTGGCACAGAGGAAGTCTGAGACTGACTGATGTCAATTTCCTCATCTATCTCATCTTGAGAAATCACTGAAGGTTGAGGTCCGATAGTATTTGTGATCTCAGTCTGATCTAAATGTGTCTGTATCTCATCCATGGGCAGTTTCATGCTAGACTTGAGTTCCAGGGGAGGAGTTGGAGGAAGTTCGAAATCAGACTTGCAGGGGATCAAGCGTTTCTTAGTGCGTGGAGCAGGAGGTGAAGGCTGTGTTGTCTCCTCTTCCACCATTTGACAAATCTTTGCTAACAGAACATTCTCCTCTGAGAGGTCATCCTTTAGACTGGAACTTTCTGTACCTTTTGTTGGCTCACTGTGTCTTTCAAGTTTAGGAGAGGGGAATGGCCACGGGACCACAGAGCTTCTCGGAGAAATGTCCTGCCCGGAAATAGCATTCTCATCAACGTCAATATCTGTTGGCTTCATTATGGCCTTAGTGATGACTGTGCTGCTCTCTTTTTCCATCTCAACTTTTGAAGTGTCACCCTCTTGTGGTGATATGTTATTCTCTCTCATCTCTTTTGCAACATCATCGCATATCTCAGCAGTCTTTACAGTTGTTGTTTCTGTAGTCACATTTAAAGGAGTGGTTCCTTTATCATCGTATTGGGGAACCACATGTTTGTTATCCGCTGCACCACGATTGTTTTGATTGATGGCATCAGGGCCGACTTCCTGTAAAGGCACTGGGGGTGGTGACTGCATACACTCATCTTGACAAGGAGGGATAACTTTGTTAACGGGTTGGGAAATAGTTTCCGTTAGTGTAGTGTCTTTTAATATGGACACAGATTCTGATGGAAAAGCAGGCTGAGGTGCTTCTAGTGTTTGTATGGCTGTGAAATCTCTTGGCTGTGGTATTGGCTGTATTGAGGATTCCTCTGGTCTGTGAGAAATGGGACACCAGAACAAAATATCAAAATGTTGCACCTTACCAATTTGGTTATTATAGCGTGCAAATGTTTTTTTTTTCAGTAAAAAGGCAATTAAGTGAAAATGGCACAATCAGTTCCAGCAAGGGGCTGCAAAGTGCAGCGTTAGCCCGCAGTCGCTGTGTAACGTTTTCTGCAAATAATTTTTTGCAAGCTTGCAGTTGCAAAATAGACAAACAAGCTGCGAAATTGCTGTTTAGTCCTTTTTGATAAACCACAGAAAGCTCAAAACCAAAGCCTACACTTTAAAAAAGGAACCAACACAATAGGTTTCATGCTCATAATACACTACCACTCAAATGTTTGGTGTCTATGGAAATATTTTTTTGAAAGAAATGTGTTATTCTCACCAAGGCTGCCTTAATTTGAAAAATACTGTAAAAAAAGCTAAATTTACAGCAGTGATTACTCTAGACTTCAGTGTCACACGGTCCTTCAGAAATCAATCTAATATGCTAATTTTGTGCTCAGGAAACATTTCTTATTATTATCAATGTTAAAAAAGTTGTGCTGCTTAATATTTTTGTGAAAAATGGTGTTTCTCAAAGAATTTTTTAGGATCAATAGAAAGTTCAAAAGAATGAATGTCTATGAATGTCTTTACTGTCTCTTTTGATTGTGTCCTTACTGAATGAAGTATTAATAAACAAATCTTTGACCCAAAGTTTTTAGTGGTAGTAGTGCATCCAAACCCACCTCTTGGACATACGATACATACTGCTTTGTCACACACAGACACAACCAGCCCATGTCACAGACAAATACGAATAACGACTAGAACGCTTGACTGTCAGCCAGACGGAACATTGCCAAAATCGTGCCGATCATTTAAGGAGGGTCATAAAAATGAGAGGCAGTGCAGGCAGAGGTCATGCACTTACCCTGCTCCATCCATATATAGCTCAGCAGACCACACTGTCCCTAAGTCTTCATGACCCCGTTCAAATTCCAGCTCCTCCGCCATAGGACTTAAATCTGCTGTCTTTATCTTTCCAGGAGTCTTCTTGCCAAGCAGAGGTTCTCCATGTTCATTTATTTTTGGGCTTTTGTGTATTTTTATTTCCTCATAGTCTGCCACCAGATGATCCGTTTCCACAGCACTGACGTTTTGCACCTCTTTCTTAGTAGGTATGCTAAGTTCTTCGTTTGTGGTTTCCAAAGGTAAGCATGTCTCTTCGTTTATCTTTTCATTGGATATCACACTCTCAGACTTTACTTCCATCTTCATGCTTCCTTCATCCTGGGCTTTGAAATTAATGGATCCGCTTTGAGTTTCTCTGGCAGCCAGTTTCAAGCATTCCACCAAGCTCATGGACACCACATCGGCAGTTTGAATATCTATCTGTAACTCGCTAGACTGTAACAAATCCTTGATTAGGTGTTCCTGGGGCTCATCGTCAGTTGGATGCTCCATTTTGGTGTCACAGAAGGGCTCGGGAGGGAGAATTTCAACCACAGATCCATCTTGATTGTCCAAAATTGTGTCATCTTGAACATCGGTTTCTGCAGCACTTGGCTGCTGTAGTATAGATGTCACGGTCTCATAACTAAAGGACGAGGACATTTAAATGACACAATTACATTACACCATGACAAAACAAATGGTTTCCGTTCACAAAAAGGCTGTTTTTGATTTAGCCGCGAAAATCACCAGCCAGTATTTAATCCATCAAACAAGCAAGCTGCTTCTCATCACTACAGGACACCCTAACTGTGGATGCAAAAGCTTCCTTGTAAATGCACAATCACACCTGATAACAACCTTTCAGTGTTTCGGAGAAATTAAATTATAGCCATGCAGATGCCAAGGCCAAAGAAGCTCTGTGCAAGTCTCAGAATCGTCCCACACTTACCCTTTGTACAGAACACCGAAAATCCCCCTTATGAAGCCTACAGATACCTCTTCCTGATCAGAACCAGAGTCAAGTTCCTGTTTACATGTGTCCATGGTTTTATCTGTTCCTACATCAATCTCAAGGCCAAGTTCAGTCCCTGAACAGACACCCGCCGTCCTGAGATCTTCTTTAGGTCCAGCTTGAGTTGTCCAAATTCTCTCACTGCCAGTTTGCAGCAGCATCTTATCTTCTGAATCTTCCACTTCAGGGGTCTTCTCTTGGTTTTTTTCTCTCTGGCTCTCTCTGATAGCATTTTTATTCAGATTGTGGTGGAAAGGGGACAAAACGAAGGACTCCTTTTGCTCCTCCTGCTTGGTTTCTGATGTTTCCTGTTCACGTTGGCTGCCATGGACCAAAAAGTGTTGAATTTTAATATTCTCTCGCTTACATCTCAAGTAAACATCTCCCAGCAAGTAAAACAAATGCTTACTTTAAGAGATCCATTAGAAGCACAGGCAGAATAATTAAATAAATTGTCTATGTTGTTAATAATGTCAAGATATTAACTGTCACTTTTGATTCATTTATTGCATCTTTGCAGAATAAAAGTATTAACTGTTTTAAAAACAAAAAATCATACTGACTACAATAGCATGGACGAATGTATGCAAGCCCAGTTTGCAGTCCACACAAAACTCCATGCAGTGAGATTAACAAACCTCACGCACTTACCCCCTATCCAGGACCTCTTTTTCTGGTATCGACTTGGCCATGCTAACAACCTCATCACTTTTTTCTTTTGTTTTCTCCTCTACTGTGGCCCACAACACACTCTCAGTTTCAAACGTCACCTCTTTCTTTAAACCATTTTCGTCAGACTCGGTATCCAGAGACAGGTTGGGCGTCAGAGGGCAAAGTTCCTCCAGATGCAGTGATGTCCTGTTTTCCTTTGCAGGGACAGCAGGGGAGATCACAGGAAGTGAAGGCTTCATACGGACCTGTATACTGACTTTGAAAGCTTCTTTACTTTTCTCCGTAACGGTCTCAGCTGGTTGTGGTTTTAAGACATTGGAGGGCTGCTGGGACACTGGTTCAGTTAAAATGAGATTCTCAGCACCTTCAATTCGGTTTATAGCGTTTTCTTCACTGTGAGGGAAGGAATAGGGTTTGACACATTTCACTTACCTTGTTTTGATCAAAATGAAACTTTATCCACACTCATTTGCATGCTATAACACTCAGTACCAATATCAATATCATTTTATATCCGTTTATATCCAAATCATCAAACATGGCTGGCCAAACTCCCTCTTGTTGACGCATGAGAGTGCACAAAAGCCCCAATTTTAACACACTCATTCATATGAGACATGTGACAACTCAAGCATGCAAGCACTTGGCTATGGCTGAACATTAGAGACCATGTTGAGCACTGTCAAAATGTCTCTTACCCTCCATCTAAAGATTTTTTTGTGGACACGTCAGCTTTATTTTCTTCTTTTGGCATCTTGTGAGGCGTTTTGTGCTTATTTATTTCCTCCTCCTGATCTTTTACGTTCTCTTCCAGAGAACTCCAGATTGGCACTTCTGCTTGGGTGACCGGAAGTGAATGGACCTCCATGCTTTTCTGAGTTAGCACTGTGTTGTCTGACTCCTTTACAATTGGCTCTGGTTTAGCTGGTTCACTGACTGCTGGAGTTTCTTCTGAGATGCATTTAAGGACTTTGGGCTCCAGGGATTGGGGATGAATAGGAGGAAGCTCTTTGGGCAGAGCTGTTATCTGAGGGGCAGCTGCTTTGAGGCTAACGCTAGGCCTGTCATCTGAAGTGAAGGCCATTTCATTTTGACTGAGAGAATAACAGGGAACAGAAGAATGAGACAGGAAGAAAATAGTTACAGATAGAGAAACATAAGGAAATTAGTGTTAAGTAAAGAGTTTAGAAAGTTCAAATACAAATTTCTGGAGAATTGATGATGTAGTCACTTGTGGTTGGCGAAGAAGATATAATAATCCTCTCTGTTCATACTGAGGTCAGTTAGTATATTTAAATGTGTTATCTATAAAACAGAATTGTATTTGCCTAACTATTCAAATTAGCGTCATTAAAAGACAGATGAGGGGCTATGTAAACAGGAAGTAGCACAAAAGAGGAAAGTTTAAGTTTGCAGCAGTTTGGGAGTGTAATAGTACCAGGCAAGCAACACACTCACCTTTCCACAATAGTTAAAATCTTGTCCAGCTGATCCTTATGGGACTTTTGCTCTCTCAAACTACTGTCGACCTTAGGTGCAAGGACTTCTTCCACCCACACTTGACTTTTTCCCCTGGGAAGATCCGTAGGTTCTTGCTGTTGAGGTGATGAGCTGGATAAAACGTTACGGATATTTTGTTCAGTAGGGGTAACCACAGTTGAAGCAAATTTCTTGATTATCTTGTCCTCGTCTGACTTGTTGAGGTCGGCACAAAGCAGAGCACCCTGCTCATTCGGTTCCTCTTTTGGAGGAACGTCCCCTGCTGATTCAATTATAGTGTTTTCTGGTTGCTTTAGCAAGTCATCATCGGTTATTGGACAGGGTTGAACCAGGCAGGACTGCATTGGCTGTTCAGTGTCAATTTTGAGTGGTTCTTTCTCAGGGTGACTGCTAACAGTAACATATTTAATGGGTTGAGAGGGCATGATCACTTTATCAAAATCAGCCGATTTAAAATCAGGCTCTTCCTCAGCCAAAGGTGGTTTCTCTGCAATAAAAACGTGTTGATTTTTCTTTGTAAGGGTGGAAACCACTGTTGAGTGCGGTATTGTTGCTGGAGCAGAGAATGGATGTGGAGGAGGGACAGTCCCTGTGTCCAATTGCTCAGATCTGGGAGCTTCCACAGGCTGTACACCAGATGTATCTAAAGATGACTTGCCAACAGGCCCAAGACTGGGGGACAAAGATACTTGGTGTCAAAGGTGGCAAATATGGGGTGAGAGGCCAAAAAGCATAGCAGTGTTTGGTAGGATTAGATGCTGCTTTTCCTTAGCAATGACTTTGTGTGGCAGCAATGTTAGTGGCGAAAGAGATGCAGGATTGGAGTGGTGAGGGAAAGCAATGGAGAGTTCAAACATTTACACAGATGGTGTAGGCAAATAACATGGTCTGATTATGATAGGCTCATCACAAGGTCATGCATTTCCCCTATTGTTATTAAGGAACAGTTTTCTCATTTAAAGATTTAAATGCATATTCATGCAGAAACGCTTTATAAACAAAGCGAAATACTAAATTCTGAATACACCTCTGCCAATCAGTTGATATTATGTTAGTTTTTACTGAATTCTAAAGTTAAAATGTATGTTAGTGAATTATACTTGATGCCAGACAAATAAAATGTTTAGGTGCCCACCTTTTAACAGCTGTGGCAGGTCTGAGCTCTTTTCTTTCAGAGCTGCTGGTTTCAGGTTGACGGACGGAGGAAGGAGATTGTTGATTCGCTAGGCTGATGCTACAGACTGTCCGATGTTGCTCTTGTTTGGGCTCGGAGGTCTTCAGTTCTTCAGCGAGTAAATCTGTGGATCATTATAGAATAATTATTTAAATAAAGTAAATAAAAGCTAAACAATCTTAATCTATTTGGGTTTCAATGATTTTAAGCCTTTTACATCATTAATGATAAGAATGAAGAAGACTTATTCACCTTGTAAAAATGGATTTGTTTGATCCTCCTCTGTAAGTGTGTTGAGCTCCCTGGGTATTTCTGGAAAACAATTAACATACAATAAAAACAACATTTTTAAATAATTGTATTAATGTATTATGAGCTTTATTAAGTTTTAATTATTGAATTCATTTTCAAAGACAACGGCTGATTTGAGATGACATGATTGGAAACGCCATTGCAGAGTTTTATGCAAATAAGCAATCTCTAAAGTGGGATTTTGGACCAATGAGAGTTCCCTGTGGTCGAGACTATTTAGCGGTGTGGTGGTTGTAGCTAGTTACAACAAAAGGCGTTTACGCGACACAACAACTAAAAACATTTTTTTTTTTATATACATTTTGGCCGTCCATTTACATGACAACAGCATTTTGGGGGTCTGAAATGCAAACTTTTGAAAACTGGATTCAAAGTGCAAGTTTTTGAAAATGATACTATGATGGTCTCTGTGTAAACTACAAAGGCGCAAATTTGTGGAAACGGTGATGTCATGTTCAAGCGTATTATGTGTTCATTTTAACAACACTGTGGTCTGTAAGCGAACTTTTTAAAAGCGCAAAGGAAAAACTTTTCTGTTTTTAGTTCATCATTGTTGTGTAAATGTACCCTTAAATCGCAAAATAAATCCTCTAGGACATAATAAAACCGTTAGACCTATCGCCAGACACACTAGTTCCTATTACGGTCTCTTTTCAAGCAAACAATAGGCAGTTTAGTACCTGACCGTGCAGAAGAAGATTGAGGTGAACAGCAGGGGGCATTTGTGAGAGCTTCACTGGTTGACAGGGCAAAAGCAGAGATAGAGGAGGGGACAGTTGCTGGGGTAAAAGAGACAGGTAGAGGTTTGCTAATGGGGTAAGAAAGGGAGACAGAGGGAGGTGAAGGTGGCTTGGGGAGTTCAATAGAAGAGCAAGATGTTTCACAAAGAGCTTCAAGATCTGGTTTGCTCAGCAAAGGAACAGCAGGTTCATTTAGAGGTACGCTGAAGAAAGGAGATGTAGAAACCGCCATCGTCTGCTCATTTAGCTCTGCAAAAGCTGTGAGAAAAAGATGGAAAATATATACAAAAAGTAGTAAAACAGGCAAAGGAAGTTTTTAGATAGATCAAATTAAATAACAGGCATTCCTTGATCAAGTGTTAGAAACAATATATATTTATCTGAAGCAAATATTGATCTAAAAATCAAAGTAGGGGCTTTCAAACTTTTTAAGGGACAATCACATATGATGATGATGATGATGGAACCTTTACTAAAGTATAAAGGCAGATATATATTTTTATGTATAATAAAAGCATGTATACTGTTTAGGATAAATAATATGATACAGTGCATGCTTAATTATTATGCAAATTGTTATTCTGATCATATTTTCACAACGCTTCCGCTTCTGATTCTTATTAAGTCGGGGTCATATTTTAGGATTGTTTCCCTTAGCAATGTCTCTGAGAAACTGACACTTTACTCTTCTGGAGAACAAGTAGGTTCTGGAAAATGGTGGCACTGGAGACTAAAGGGTTCGTGATGGTTTCATACCTAATTCTTCACCATTAGTCTTAAATGGTTAGTTCACCCAAAATTTGCATGTTGTTCCAACCCCATAAGACTTTCATTCATCTTCAGAACACAAATTAAGATATTTTTGCTTAAATCTGAGTGCTGTCTCACTCCTCCATAGGCTTCAATTGTAATTGAAACCTGACGGCCCAGAAAGTTAGTAAAAACATATTTAAAATAGTCCAAGTGACTACAGTGTCTCAACCATAAGTTTATCAAGCGACGAGAATACATTTTGTGCGCAAAAACAAAACAAAAATAACGACTTTATTCAACTATTCATCGTTAACGTAGTGTAACAGTGCAGCGCTACTATTGGCCGATGCTGGTCATGAGTGTGATGCTGGCCAATAGTGAGCCTACGTTCTGACGACAACGCTTTTACTAACTTCCTGTGTGGTTTTGGAATTGGTAAAATGTGCTTGGAAAAAATATGAACAGAATATCGACTTGCATAATAATCATGCACACAGTTTGAAGACAAACTTAAAAGATTTTTAAATGTTTTTTTTTAAAATACTTTTACTTCTATAATGTCTTAAGAAAGCAAAACTGAATATATTCCAATTATTGTAGTAACATTACATTTTAAAGTAAATTTAAATGAAGTGATTGTGAACAATTGTTCTTGTTCACAACAAGTGCACTTGTTAACTGTAATTTAGTATCGCTGCCTCTACTGTTTACATGCAGTCTGGAAGATGTCTCAATACCTGGCACACTGCCAGCAGATGGATGGTTAAGCGTTTCAGAAAGAGAGAGGGAAGAAGTTTTGGGTTCGAGGAGAGGGACAGGAACGGGGGATACAGGGCGAGCACCTGGGACAATCTTGGGCTTAAAAACATTGGTGCGAGGTGCTCCAAAAGAATCTGAGACAGAAGTGCAATGACACAAAGAGAACGCAGACCACGTGAAAGAAGAAGATTAGTCAGAGATGCAGGAAAAGTGAGAACAAGAGACAGTGGCTTAGAGGAAATGAATCTGACTTCTCCAAAAGCTATCTTAAAGTTTCCTTTAGAGTCAGGCTAAGTGTTGCTATTCCTATTAGAATTACAGTAAATGTGCTCTGACTTTCATTTAGTCTGTGAATGTTTAGAAATCACGAGTCTTTACCTTTCGGGATCACAGTGGGAAGATAGGGAGAGTGAGAGAGGAAGGAATCCGAAGGGGAAGAAAAAGAAGCCAGAGGGAGTTTGAGCAGAGGATAGTCAGAGGTCACCGGACCCTCCAGAGGGGCCTCGGAGCCTGACAGTCTTCTTGGAAAAGGCACAGGAGCTGGTCATAATCATAGAGGGATAAATAAACAATATGTAGTGCAGGCTTTGTCGAGAAATACACAGATGCACAAGCACTATTAGAATTGTTTCTCTGGGTGATGACTGTAAAAGAACACATGCATGTGGATGTCAATGAATTCACACATGCACACTGCAGCTAAATACGGCTCTCACTCTTCTTTGTCGTTTTTAAATGCGGTTGTCACTATTCAAAATTTGCAAGGTGTATATTTGGGCATAGTGAATTTCAGTTCTCAGTTCTCTGAAACAACTTCTTACGCACCACATACCCAAATTTTACAGCCCTACACATGCTTCAGAGTGATCTAAACAAATTTCTAAAACTTTTGGCCAAATACTCAAATGTGGACAATACAGAAGGGAATGAAATTATACCACATGACCCTGGTGTTTGTCAAAAACATTATGCAAATCAGCTAGGAATTTTCTCATGAGTGGAAGAAAACTACCAAAATGTATTTAGATGGCAATAAAATTACCGACTACCAGTAAATGCTGAAATGACTTCACTGACCTCAAGTGAAACAATTACCATTTGTGCAGTGCTTTAGACACATTTTTATGAAGAGATGTAAGACTAGCAACACAAAAAGGTCAATAAATATTCATTTTCGTTGAAAAGTTTGGAGTCTCTTATGCTCACCAAGGCATTTAATTATTTACATCTATTTTATTTAATCAGAATACAGTAAATATTAATATTAAGTAATATTAATACGATTAAAAATAACTGTTTTCTATTTTAATATATTTTAAAATGAATTTTTTTTTCCCTGTGAAAGCAAAGCTGAATTTTCAGCATCATTACTTCAGTCTTCATTGTCACATGATCTTTCAGAAATCATTCTAATATACTGATTTGCTTATTATTATCAATGTTGAAAACAGTTGTGCTGCTTAATATTTTTGAGGAAATCATGATACATTTTTTTCTCAGGATTCTTTGACAAAAGAACAGCATCTGAAATTGCGGAAATAGTCTTTGCTGTCACGTTTGAACAATTTAATGCATCTAATTTGGTATTGTAGATGAGATGGTGATTTTATCAGAAGAGAAGAACTTCAATTCCAATTGAAGTACGCGTTGTTGAGCCATATAACAATACATACAAATAACTGTAATCAAGTAGGAACGTCAACTAGCAAGCAACAGTATAGCAGGTGACTTGCTGGCCTCAATCTATGGTACCTGAGCCAGGGGATGGCTGGAAGACTTTGGGCAATGCTGGGGGGAGCAAACCAGTAGGATTTTGCTCTGTGGGGGAGTCAGGTGGGGCCTGTAGCTGGGCAATGGGTGGTGGACGTGGTGGTCTGGAGCGGGCGGGTGAGGGCATGGTGCGAGGGGTTGGACTGGGTGGGGTGGGTAAAGGTGGACGCGCTGGGAGGTCAGGGTTACGGATAGTGCCAGACGCTGGGCGTGAGAGGACGCCATCAGCAGGCCTCTCCTTACCACTGACTGAGGTTAGCATGAAAAATGGAGGGAAAAAGACAGCAATAGAGTGAAAGAGAAAGTATTGAGGAAAAGCAATGAGGCAAAAGAGGAATATAGAGGTGAGAGCGAGAGAAAGGTCATGAATGTATCATTAAGGATGGTGGTGCATCGTCATGAAGACATTTGAAGGGTTAATATTATTTTCTCACCCTCATGTTATTCCAAACTTGTACGCTGTTATTTTTCTGTGTAACACTAAAGGAGAATGTAATGCTCTTTTCCAACAACAGTTCACAGTAGCCATGTCTGTCCCAAAAAAGTATTTTTGTAAAAAGTAAATTGCCAGGCCCTACTTGATTTAAAGATGGTCATTATTTCCCATTTATTACATATGACAGATTTCATTTATTTTGCAAATCTATTTCATCATTAAAAAATAAATGTATACTACTGTTCAAACTCTGGGATTGGTAAAAATTTGAAAGTTGAAGAAGTTGAAATATTATTACAATTTGTAATAAATATTTTCTATTCTAAAACATTTTAAAATGTAATTTATTCCTGTGATGGCAAAGCTGAATTTTCAACAGGCATTACTCATCTTCAGGGTCACATTATCCTATATGTTGATTCATTTATCAACCTTGCTAAATAAAGTACACATATTTTTTTTTTTTAGATATTAACTGACCCCAAACTTTTGAACAGTAGTGTACATTAACTTCGTAGCCAAGAATTTTCTTAGAGACGGCATGATGTATCCTTTTTTCAGGAATTGACAAATGCAAGTTGTCTTTCCAGATACATTTATGTCGTTTGTCATTGTCAATATTTTTGGAATTAATTATGCACCATTCTACAATAATCTAAACTAATCAAATCAAATCGGACACAATTTCAGATTTCACAATGCATCTCAATAACGACGTGAAGCATAAGCTTTTGTTTAGAAAAAGAGTTCTGACAACAACATGAGGATGAGTAAATGATGATTTTTTTCATTGAGAGGTAAACTACACCCTTTATATGAGATTAATATATTTTCATGAAATTCATGATGAAATGCAAGTCCCTTTCAATTTTTGAAATGAGGACAAAAAATGAATGTGATAATCATATGCAGCAAAACCACATCAATATTTCTGAAACATTCTAAGAATATTTCAATTAATTGGATGTGGTTTATATGAACTTAATTTTTATAAAGAAAGAAAAATAAATCAGTATGATCAGAAGCGTGGTATGACTGAAAAGAGTGTGAAGAGAGAATATGGAAAGAGCATTTGTAAATATAAGTACCTATTGCTGAAGGGTTCTTTAGAGATGCAGATCTCTTTTCTTGGGAGCGTGTTGGTCGAAGAGGAAGGTGGGGTGCTGACAGAGAGAGAAAGAGAGAAGGAGAAGTTCTAGCATGTGAGGAAGTAAGGGTTACTATGGTAAGAGAAAATATACATGCATCAATAGTGATTCATGCAAGAGGGCAGATGAACAAGGATATAAGATAAAGAATACAAGACATGAGTATGCAAGTGTTTTATAAATACAGTGGGGTCCTAAAGTCTGAGACCACAAGTGAAAATGCATCTGTATTTGTGCAACTTAATGCTTCGAATTTTCATTACAAATCATATTATCAGCCATAATCCAAAAAGTTATTTCCAAGTTTAAGATGTATTTTGAATCCCAGATTTTCAATGTGGTCTCAGACGTTTGGTCCCCATTGTATATGTTCATCGTTTTTTATAATACCTGGAGCTGCAGTACTGAGATTAAGCCCAGCACTGGATCTCTTATCCTCCTCTTCATCACTCTCATTAAAGTCATCCAGGTTCCCAATGTCTGTTGGTTTTACACTCATCAGACTGGCAAGACTCTGCATGTCCTCGTCCCTACAGAGGAAACCCACAACTGGTCAAGGAGATGTAAAGGTTATTTGTCAAGAGGTGTAGGCACTTCATTGAACCAGCTGTGAAAACCTTACTATGTGAATTGTATTTGCGTCTTTACTTCCAGAAGCTATGTAAAGTTATTTGACCTAATGGAGATTAGCCACGAAATTCTTTTCCATTACATCCTAATGCAGCATCTCTACAAGGCTGTATTGTTTTGGAAATTTCTGCTCTGCATGTTTCTTGACCTGCACATCAGGAAGGAAACTCACACCAGTGTTCAACAAGAGCAAACCATTTCTCTTGTTGGATTGAAACACTCCAAATAATTTTTACTGAAATCTATTTTTTGCAACAATTTTCATGCACTCGGTTTTGGTGCAATCACAAAAAAAAGATTTGCTATGGTCACATTCCCACATGATTGAATCTAGATAATTAAACGCCACATGCAAGTGTCCAAGAACTCCATGTGGATGAGGTCAACAGGGAGAACTTACGTAGCTTTACCCTCCTTGAGGAACACACAGGATAAGGAAAGCTTCAGCGTGGCCTCCACCACCTTCACCGACAGAGGCTTCATTTTGAGCATCAGGTCCGTCTGTGAGTGTGTTGCACTGGCAAACTTCTTCATGTTCAAGTCCACAGATGCCAGAACTTTCCGACTGCCTTTAGCTGTCTCCTGTAGAACATCAGAGAAGGTAACTTTGAGAATAATTAAAGCAAATTTTTCACATTTTGTTCTTGTTTGCATTTTTAATTACAATATATATATATATATACATTTACACATCACTTTCCATTTAATAAGGTACACCTGTTCTTCAGAAACATGAAATTTGAAGAAATGAAAATGTGATTTAAGTGACTTTGAATGTAGCATGGTTATTGGTACCAGACGGGCTGGTCTGAGTATTTAAGAAAATGTTGATCTACGAGGATACAACCATCTCTAGGGATTACAGATGGTTTGAAAGAGAGAAAATATCCAGTGAGCAGCAGTTCTGTGGGAAAATGCCTTGTTGATGCCAGAGGTCAGAGGAGAGTGGCCACATTGGTTTGAGCTGATAGAAATGTAACGCAAATAACCACTGGATTTCTGTTGAGACATTTAAATGGTAGGATCAGGATTTGTTGTAAACAACATTAAAGAACGGATCCATCCTGCTGTGTATCAATGGTTTAGGCTGGTGGTTCTTAATTGGTGTGAGGGATATTTTCTTGGCACATTTTGGGGCCCCTTAGTACCAACTGAGCAGAGCCTAACTGAGTATTGTTACTGACCATGTCCATCCCTTTATGACAACAGTGTGCCCATCTTCTGATGACTACTTCCAGCAGGATATTGTGCCATGTCACAAACCTCAAATCATCTCAAACTGGTTTATTGAACATGACAATGAGTTCACTATAACCAATTAGCCAGATATCAGTCCAAAAGAGCATATTTGGGATATAGTAGAATGGGGGATTCATATCATGGATGTGCAGGCGACAAATCTGTGTGATGCTATCATGTCAATAATGACCAGAATCTCTAAGTTTCCAGAACCTTGTTGAATCTATGAATCAAACTTGTTTTAATATATATATATATATATATATATACATATACACAGTATATATAAACTCACATTCTCAATGAAAAATGTCCATTCTTTGTCTTCAAACTCATCTGCATGTGGGTCCTGTGAAACAAAAGCATTTTCAAAAGATTTACTGACACATTAATTTTAGTATAGGTTAGCATTTGTCAGTATCTTTAACTAGTTTGTGCAATATATATATATATATATATATATATATATATATATATATCGTATAGCTAATAAGATGCAATGTGTCATACCCTGTAGAGTGTGACGGTAATATCCACATTCTCAGGTACGGGCCACACCACCATTCCCCGGTAGGGATTTTTGATGCCCGGCTGCCATGCATGAAGCTGATGAGAAAATAACACTGTCAGTTATAATAATCCACATTGTACAGCAGTTGTAATCATTGTAAGCACTTGTAAATCACTGTAAATAAAGCATTGTAAAACATAATCATTTTCGATGAATATCAAAACTGACTGAACGCTTGGGAAGAAAATCAACTTGAAAAGGTGGATTCCAGGACATGCATAGTCATAAACTAAATCACCTTTGCTTTCATGAATAATTTTGTATCTAGAACAAGACTTATATTTTATAATATTTGTATATTAATTATAAGGTGTGTCAATAAAACATTGATTCATATTAAATAATATTACTTATTATAGACAAGGCAAGTTTAATTATACAGCACATTTCATACACATTGTAATTAAAGATTAAGATTCATAAAATAAAACACTAAGTTTTGGTGTGCTCAAATCTAGAATGGAGGAAATCGAGTCAGGTTTGGGATTTTATAGACAATTAAAGATGGTTTATGTTTTTACCTTGGAGCAAATGCGTCTGTTCCTCCTTGTCCACACCACTCTCAGTTTGTCTGGTTGCCTATAAAACAAAAATAAAAGAGTGCTGAGTGGGAGTTGAATAATGGGCCCTTTACTATTGATAAAGACTTCTACATTAAGACTATCACTTTTAATTGCTTAAAATAGCAGGAAGTAGCAAGAAGCCATTGTTGCATTGCTTGTTTATGTGTCTACAAAAAGCTACAGGCAGTGAAACAGATCTTGGGATTTGGTCTCCCAGTGTTACCCAGAGGCAGAAAGGAATCAATAAATGCTGCCAAATGATTCAAACCCAGAACAAAACAAGAGCACATGATGCAAGGCCTTGCATACAAGACGAATCCAAACTGGGGGAAGCTTTTACTCACAAACAAGCACCAAGAACAAATAATTGAGTGAGGCTGAGGCAAGAAACGTCTTTCTAACTAAAAAAACAAATGTCAATTCGGTGTCATTTGGGAGATGTGGTATCTATTACATGTACTCCCCTGCATTTCTATCAATACTGCCTGATGAAAATGTAAACAAGTTAAAGAAAAAAAGCTTTTAAAAAGTTCCCAGTATGTTTATTGAGGTCAGACAGCAGCCTGTAGTCCCAGATAAGCCTTATATCTGATATACATAACATTATGATGATATATTGCCAGAAACAAAATGCAAATCAATAAGTGTGGAGCTTTAAACAAATGAATGGAAATCATATTTACCAAGTGTACAGTGTACAGATCTGCTCTGGCACATGTTTCCTAAATAAACATGCCCTTTTGTGGTGAATTGTTCAGATGGGAGACCATTGTACACCTCTGAGCTGTTCATTGCCATACTCACTGCATTAAGAATTGGAGGAAACTCGGCAAGGTCACATGACCGAGCTGACTTTGGCTCACAGCACAAGGGGTGTTGGCCTCTGATCTCACTGTGTGTTTACCAACAGCTGTTCACATTTAATAATGGTGGCTTATATTTTGGGATATGAGGGTTGTCATTAAGCATACAAAAACACTGAAGGGAACAAAAATAATAATATTGTGAAATATTATTACAATTTAAAGCAACTGTTTTCTATTTTAATATATTTTAAAAAGCAAATTATTCTTGTGATGTCATCTGTACTTCCGGGTTCTTCCCAACGCTTTCGATTTCAAAATGGCGGCTGCGTGAAATCAGCGTATTACACAGCTTCAAAATATGTTTCCATCCAAAGTTGCAAATTTAACTTTTGTTCAATATTGGAATATGGGTTAAGATCTGTGAATAAGCGAGCGCTTCCATCCCATGTGTTCGAGAGAACAAAATTGTCAATTCCTGGGAAAATGGCCCAAAATATCTGTAGTAAACTGTCCCATTACTTGACTTGCATAAAAGACGAAATGCAATCTATTATTTACATTACACTCTAAAAAATGCTGGGTTGTTTTAACCCAACTTTGGGTCAAATATGGACTAACCCAGCCATTGGGTTAAATTTTTACATTACATTTTTAACCCAATATTTCGAGTTTGTCCATATGTGACCCAAAATTGGGTTAAAACAACCCAGCATTTATTAGAGTGTATAGTTATTACACATTGCAAAATCATTCTGATGACAAACTTTGGTTGAGGTATTTCAGAAAGATCAAACAGATGCGGTGCAATGAAATTGGTCCGCTGGTTAGTCTAGTTATCCAATCACATCCTCTGTTGAGGAAAAGTCATGTGAGTTTTTTGTTGCGCATCAAGGGATTTTTGTGTTTTAATGTTTTTTAATCGTAATTCGTGTGCATGTCTTCTTATCAGATACATTTTTTTATCTGACTCAATTGAGCGCATACGTTTATATCCGCATTATTGGAATTTCTGCACATCTTGCCGTTTTTTTAATGTGATGCGCAAAAAAATAGGTGGGTGGAAACATAGCCATTGTAGCGTATGAGTCACATGGACCACTTGTAAGATATTTTTATGATGCTTTAATGAAAACCATGACCAGCTACTTTCGCATTCCAGAGAAGAAGGTCAAACAGGTTTGAAATGGCATGAGTTTCAACGAAGGAAAAAATGAATAACATTCCTTTAAACAAACCAAGAATATGATTTTTAATGAACGTGCTCCATGTAAATGTCACAGTACAGCTGGATCATCTATTAGGTCATTATAGGTAATGTGTGTCAGTAGCAGCACGAACCGCTACACAAAGAGAAGCGAGAAACTCTTACTCAGGTTACAGCTAGTAATAGCAACAGGGCAGAACGGGCTAAAAGGATAAATTAGGAGGAGAAGAGGGGGAATGTGGGTAGAGCGCGGATGGACGTAAAAATAGATTGCCAGCCTGGTTCTCTTTCTGGAATTCAATCCTAATTTTTGATCACTTTCACATGTAAAGTAACTGTCAGATAAACACACACCCCGTTCAAGTTATATTACCCCATCATAAGCAACCGCTGTGTCATTTTCAGCTGTCTGATATCTCCTGCTCACACCCTCCTCAGCTGTGGCGTAACATCAACAGACTTTGGCCCACTGGCAGTATATACGAAAATCACCCCTTTGAGCTTCACAAGATCAGACGTGCTTATAGAAATAAGTAGTTAACTACACATTCTGTAGTTTCTTTTCACCTTTAGAAACACTACCTGCTCTAGAAAAGAGATTTTAAGAAAGCTGTACTATGATACATGTTTAGGTCAGCAAAAGAAAGCTCTGGAAAAGATATACAGGAATTTGTTTCCTCGGTGTTGCAAGAGAATCTAGGACATAGGCCTAGCACATCAGCTGTAAGCTCATTAGGTGATAACAACAATTACGACTCCTCAAGTTTACTATTACCCAACCTTTTTTTTCCAATAACAATGTTGAAAGTTGGAACATGAGTCCATATTAAATAAGAAAGAGTAACTAATTTCTAGAATATAGAATTGGTGAAACTGAGATCATTCAGATCACCAATAAGATGATTCAGGTATTCTATGACAGAGGTTGTGTTAAATCTCAGATAGTGCTTAACTCTAAAAGGCAGAAATTACAGAGTGATTCAGTTCTCCTTAGGCAGATGACAAACACTGAATAACGAGGGTTGCTTCATTTGCCAGGCCAAGACTTGCTCATAGAATATTGTCAATAGTTAATATCAGCAAAATGATTAAAACAAATTATCCAGTTCAACAGAAACATTCAAGAACATGTTAGCAAATTATGTGTGTTGTGCATCTTAAATATTGTCTTAAACTGTCATTATTACATGACTGCAATGTTGGCGGATGACGCACTCAATATTTCCACTCACTGTTGTACTTGTTGAAGTCATTTGATTTGATTGCTTTGATTTAAAGACACCTTTTTGTCTTTGCTATATACTAGTGATTGAAAAACAGTATCTTTTTCAAATCCAATCAGACTGAATTCTTCCTGATAATGCTGTCTTTGATCATAGATAAGAACAAATAGGCCATATAAGACACGTGTCATTAATGAATGTGAGGACAGAAACACTCCCTGTCTGTGTCAACAGCTGTCTCTTGATCAATACACTTATGATAGACAGCAATAGTAGAATTGTTTCATTATCTCACCTCAACACGGTTTATATGGAAAACGTTTTTGAAAAAAAAAAAATATTGCACAAAACTTATTTGAGTTTTGTATTGGAAAACAACAATAAAGTATTTCCCCGACTATTTAAGGGTTAAGTCCATGCTTGAAAATTACATGGACAACACCCAAAAAGAAAGAAAAAAACAACACCACTCAATTTGAAACAATTATAACTCCCTCTTATGTGAGTCAGGAAAATTAAAATTGAAAGAAGCAGCAGCACTGCTTAGATTATCATGATGGATGTTCATCATAATATGTTCAGTGTTGACAGCACGAGTGATGGAGGCGGAAGTAGAGGTGTGTGTGGCTGTCAACGTTCTCCAATGCATTTCAAATACAGTCTAAATATCGAGAGCTGTATTAATTGTTCTATTCACAATCATTTAGATTAGCCTGCCAACGCTAAATTAAAATAAGATACAGTGTGTGCGCATTACTGTTTCAGTCAGAAGAACCGCCCTTCAGCACTGCGTATTTAGGAAGCACGCGCGCTATAACGGAAAAGAAATCATAACTTACCATTTCTTTGAACATTCCAGAACAAGTTCTTGATACGAAGCCACGAACTGAAATTTAGTAGCCTTTTTGCCAACTCTTTGTAATCTTTTCCACACTGAAGTCATTCTTCTGTAGAAAATGCAGTATCCGCGAAAGGAGTCAGGCACATGGAAATTATGTTTTTACCGTCCCGCCACTGAACAAAAAGTAAAACCTACAGAAATATACGGCTGTCAAGTGGCTGGTAAAGTAAAATGTTGCTGGTGAGGAGCACGAGCTGCACCTCATGCGGCTCAGTACCACCGTACTGTCGCCATCGAGTAGGCTAAAGACCATTTACGGAAACTACTGCATCACGTTACACACCAGAGCGAGAGATTGTCAGTGAATTGCCATTAGTTGCCTTGGAGCAAAAACATTTGTGGAAACAGAATCTTGAGGGAACTCACGAGATACGAAATTATTCTAAAAAGCAGCTGTCTGACCATGAACTGATGAAAGTGGACGAAGAAGTGCAGGAGTTAGTGGGAAGGGTTATGCAAACACGCATTTGATGCTGCAGCTCTATGCAAAATCTCCTCATTGTATTCCGTACAGTTGGCTACTAAAGGTACTAATGACGTGATGGATCAGGGGTTACATCCAATCATAGGGGTCAGAAGAGGACGCACTCTATGAACACGTTTGAATAATTATCATAGCCCTATCTTAGTTGCAAAAAAGATAAAGTCCAAAGTGATGATTTTCTAAAAAGCACTTAAAAAAATAAGTTCCTAAAACTGTACATGCGAATACAAAAGAGGGGTGAGGGGTGGAGGAATTATGAATTATGGACTTGCAGTAGCCTATGGCTAATACAAATAAATAAAATTGGTCTGTGACTTAACAGCGAAATAATTCAAAGGTAAACACACGTATTCATGTTAATGATTGCTCATTTATGTTGTCTCCAAACATTTTGGGTAGCTTTCACCACATTTTACCAAGTTATGTTGCAATTTGACAATACACAGATAGATGGATAGATGCATAGATAGACAGACAGACAGACAGACAGATAGACAGATAGACAGATAGATAGATAGATAGATAGATAGATAGATAGATAGATAGATAGATAGATAGATAGATAGATAGATAGATAGATAGATAGATAGATAGATAGACAGATAGATAGACTGATAGATAGATAGATAGATAGATAGATAGATAGATAGATAGATAGATAGATAGATAGATAGATAGATAGATAGATAGATAGATAGATAGATAGATAGATAGATAGATAGATAGATAGATAGATAGATAGATAGATAGATACCTTGTAAAACTGTTGCTGAGAAAAACATAATGTAAATTCAGTGCATTTTATCAACATAATGATCTGGAGCAGCAATGTGAGGCTGTCCAGTCCTTGATCACGATGGATATTTTTAGTGGACATTGGGAAGGGGATTTTTCAAGTTACACAGGATCTATTTTAGAAGGCTGGGAGCGAGGGATAAATAGACAGAAGCAGCTGGAGGGATGGAACGAGTAGTGCCGCTTGCGTGGGTTATGAGGGGGAGCACAAACGTTTGGCTCAGTTGATGACCTAGAATCTAAATCGGTGACCCCTTAGTCATATTTCTGTGTGACACTAACCTCTTCCTGTCTGGTGTTTCCACTCAATCAACCCCACATTACAATTTCAAAATACAAAACAAATTCAAAAACTCTTCAATGTTCAATGATATATGCTATATTCATTTATTTATTCTACCTTATGTGCATAAATGATCAGCACAGGTGATTACTGACAACTACATGGTTTGTTTTTGAGAGTTGTTGAATTTAGTTTGCAGTCTAATTTCAGCCAGCTCATATAAAACTTAGGTTAGGTTATAGGTTAGGTCAACTTCATTATTCGCAAGGAGCAATTTGTTTTTACAGCCAACAGTAATCTATTCAATCAACAAAAAACTAAAACAAACACACAGCACAACTTCCAAACTTAACAAACAGACTTAAGTCTACTGGGAAACAGCGATTTGTGGTCATGACTATGAGTTTCCAAAATGGGCTCCTCCCTTCACTGGTCATCACAAGCTGTGTTTGTAACTGGGCAAGACATGAGCTCACTCATAATACATTCTTACACACTAGGTGGATCAAGAAATGCCTCATCCTTATAATGACGTGCCACACCACCTTATGGTAAAAAAAAAAAACAAGGGCCTCATTTATTTGAGAAGAACATGAAGATGACACACTGTTCTCCTGTTTCTTGAGCATTAAATCAGCATATCAGAATAATTTCTAAAGGATATGACAATGAACACTGTAATTATAGTAATTAATACACATAACACACTAATTATGCTGAAAATTAAATTCAGCTTTGCCATTACAAGAAAATTAGATTAAAATAGAAAACAGTTATTTAAGATTTTAACAATATCTTACAATATTACTTTTATTTTTACTATATTTTGATTAAAAAGTAGCCTTGATGAGCAAACATGTCTTAAAAAAAAAACATTTTAAAAAATTTTACCAACCCCAAACTTTTGAATTGCAAAATGCAAATAAATTCACATTAGAATGATAACGTTAGAATGGTAATGTTTTTTTTTTTTTTAAATGCTTATTTAATAATTTCTGACATAATATTTATGCCTTAAAGATTAATCAAAGGGCATATTTTTCATATTAATGTTATTGAAAAGATAGCAGTGAGACCTTTAGTTTACTTTTAACAGACATTCCTTGTTGAGATATGGTATCCAACAATATCTTACATCTGTATTTTGTTTATAGAGCTTTCTAGAGAAATGCCACATCGTTCACCACTTAATCACTCCATCATACCAAATATGTGGAGTTTGAGATGGTCTCCCTGAAGAAGTATGCAATGTGAAAACAGTGTGTTTCAGCAAGATTTTGGCACATGACAAATTCTCAGTGCTGTAAGACTGCCCAGAGCTTTGTTCTTGTTGTCTACCTGCAAAGACTCAAAAGTACGAACACTTAGCCTAGAGCACCAGACGGAAACCTTTAATAACTGTTTGCTATTCTTTGGAGGACAGACTCTGACATCAGCTGCAGTGAGCATGGAGAACCATGACCTCCCCGAATGGCAGAGTTTAGACAGTGTGGTTCATCCACCTGCTCAACTTCAACCCAAATAAATGTCAGAGATTAAACCAATGGCTATAAATACAATTTTAAAATGCTACAGACATAGACTTCATAAAACCTAAAGCTACGATGTGCAGTGTAATTTTAATTCTGCAAATATGTCAAATTTGTGGTCATGACAGAGTTTCCAAACATCCCCTCCATTTAAATTAATTTGAATAATAGAAAATGCTATGGTATATTGTTATAGATTACATTATTGCTATTTCTGTTATGACAAAGTGTTTGGCATGGAAATTAATATGACAATGATATGTCTGTTTTTTGTGGAATAGATCTACTACACTGCTGCAGAGAAAGTACGAGACTTGCTAATGCCACACTGTAAAAAATATTGTTGGTTTAACTTAAAAAAATTAAGTAACCTGGTTGCCTTAAAATTTCAAGTTCACTGAAATGGAAAAATTGAGTAAAAGGAGTACTTCACTTTAAAAAAACTTTTGCTGATGATTTACTCACCCCCATGTCATCCAAGATATCCATGTCATTCTTTCTTCAGTTGAAAAGAAATTAAAGTTTTTGATGAAAACATTCCAGGATTTTACTCCATACAATGGACTTCAATGGGAACCAAACGGTTCAAGGTCCAAAAGACAGTTTCAGTGCAAACTGTAAACTGTTCAAAGGGCTTTAAACGATTCCAGACGATGAGTAAAGGTCTTAACAAGCGAAACAATCACTCATTTAAAAAAAATAACAAAGTTTAAGTTTAATAAGCTGAAATGGTCGCCTTACTCTGTTCTGTGATGCGCGTTTGTGACTCTCCTATTCAAACTCGTTCATCAAAATGAACGAATCTTTCCCGAGTCATCATTGAATGAACCAAATGACACGAAAAAAAGTTTTGTTCACGAGTTCCAACAGGAGAGTCACCAACTCGCATCACAGAACAGAGCAAGGCGACCAATTGAGCTTATAAAACTTAAACTTTGTTGTTTTTTTAAATGAGTGATCGTTTCGCTTGATAAGACCCTTATTCATCGCCTGAAATCGTTTAAAGCCCTTTGAACAGTTTGCACTGAAACTGTCTTTTGGACCTTGAACCGTTTGGTTCCCAATGAAGTCTATTATAAGGAGAAAAATCCTGGAATGTTTTCATCAAAAACCTTAATTTCTTTTCGACTGAAGAAAGAAAGACATGGACATCTTGGATGGCATGGGGGTGAGTAAATTGTCAGCAAAAGTTTTTTTTTTAAAGTGAACTACTCCTTTAATACAATGAAGGAGATTGATTCAATCATCAGAAACTCAAAGTATTATGTTGTCTGAACCACATAAATAATTTAAGTTGATTTGAAAAAAGAAAAAAATGTTGTGATTACAAATCCTGAACACACACACACACACACACACACACACACACACATATATATATATATATATATATATATATATATATAACATTTTTTTAAGTACTGCCTGGCCTGTGTCTGAACTTGTTCCTCCCTTCTCTCCCTAATGCAATAGAAGCAAGCAGTATTACCTAATAAGCACAAGAGCAGCTGGAACCATTTGTTTATACTTTCTGCATAATGAGTGAGTGGTTCAGAAAGATCCGATTAAAACAAGATATGAGTGTTGTTTTAATCGGATGGCATGTACTATATCTGGTCTGACTCAAAGATAAACATTATAGGAGAAGAAACTAGCAATCTTCTTTTGCTCTAAACGGTACCAAGGCAATGTTTACTCTAATATTCTTGACATCATGACTCTAAACAACATCGATTTGCAAACTTTAGGAAGGAAACGTGTGCCACCTAATGGCTGATGTGTTCATATCTGCACTAGACAGCCGTTTTGAACGTGTTGAGCATGTACTTTGAATTTGTTTTGAAACATTGGTGGATAAAATATCAGACAAATGAAAATTTAGCTCAACTATAGACCATTTCAAAAGATGTAAACAACACTGGCCCAGAAGCACTTCCTGTTTCAGTTTGTAACTGTTTTCTTTATTTCACATGTAAAGAAAACATCTTAAAGATGTTTGTTTAACTCTTTGATTCAGTTTTAAATGTTATGTTGGTTGTATTTTATCCCAGCTTTAATGTAGTGTTAAAAAACTGAAACAGGAAGTGCTTCTGGGCCAGTGTTGTTTACATCTTTTGAAATGGTCTATAAAGAAAACAACCCACTTATACTGTAGTATATTACTGAGACCATTAGCAAAAAGGAAAGGTTTGACATGTTTTATTACTTTTTCATTTTGTACAAAATGCAAGTTTAACTTACAAATGGAAAACAATATTCACTAGGTGGTAAATAATATTGTATAATAAAATAAACAGTATCTCAAATCCTGGTAAGCGATAAAGAAAATAGACAAGTGATATCTGACACATCTATATAATATAATGAAACTGTGACTTGATATATCAAAAGAGAGGATAGTAAGGCATGTCTTTAATTAGATGTTTGATGTAAGCTATACACCCTTTAAAATAAGTAGAAAAACAAACCTAGACTACACTGTTTCTGGCCATAACATCCTCTTCCTGTCAGTCCACATCCGGTCTTTATGACTTCACAGGAAATAAAAAGGCAGTTTTCCATGGTTCCCCTTAAATAAGCTTACAATCACCATTGTAATAGTATCCTACAAAAACAAAGGCCTTGATCATTTTGATGCCTATAGAATCCTTCAAACAATGGGGTCATGTTTGTCACGGTTTACATCGATGAGGATCATGGGAGATCAGATCTATAACTAAGAGAGCGCATGCTTCATTCAAATGGGGATGTGGAAAGAGTCTTTGATCCACTGATCTCGGGAGTTCTGAGTGGGCTGAGGAAGGGATAACAGCGTCTCACCACTCTCCCCTTCATTTTCATCTTCATCTTCCTCCTCTTCATCTTCAGAAAAGCCATTTTCAGTGTTGAAGGAGCTCTCACACAAAGAAGATGAGATGTCCTGGAAAGCTCCTTTGTATTCCTGTATGGACTCGTATAGAGACCACAACTGGCACAGCAAGGACATGTCTAACTGTCGGAGACCAACCTGCAAAAGACATGAGAACATATGAGCTATACAGAGTTTGGATACATATTTGTTATATATGTATATGTGTTCAGCTGTTATGAGATTGCACAGTAAAAATTTAACATTTTGTCAAGAGAAGACACTCCCTTTAAAGAAAAAAATAGACTATAAAAAATTATTTGATCAACGTTATAACAACATATGTTTTTACATTGCCGTAACTCATCAAAATAAGCCAAGCAATTTTCAACTTTTTTTTAAGTTATTGAAGATTCAACTCATTTTTTAAGTCAGTTTAATGCAATTTAAGTTGAAATGACTTGAATATCCAAGTTAGTTGTACTTAAAAATGTAAGGCAACTTATTTTTAGCTTAACGTTGCTTTCCATTAAACTGTCAAAGAAATGTTAAACATTTATCAAAATGATTTCAAACTTAAATAACTGTCACACAAAAAAGATTATTTAATGATTATCATGTTTTTAATTTCCTAATTAAAAGTTTTTTATTTTCTTTTGGAGCTCAAGTCAAACATGTCAGGGTAACTGTCCAGAGATTGTAAAATAATAAATAAATAAATGAAAAAAAATGTATTCAGGTCAAAAGGAGTCAAGCTAAAAAGCTTGAAGTTCTAATATATATATATATATATATATATATATATATATATATATATATATATATATATATATATTAAGTGTTTTTTTTTGGAGCTCAAGTCAAACATGTCTAAGTAGAGTAGGCTAACTGTCCAGAGATTTTAAAATAATAAATAAATATTTATAAAAATAAATTATAAAAATAAATAAAAAGAAAATAATGTATTCAGGTCAAAAGGAGTCAACCTAAAAAGCTTGATATTCTTAAAAAAATACTTTTGTGAAAAGTTTTTCAAAAATGTATGAAACTAGGCTACAATGAATACGATTACAAATTTAGCCAACATTTCGTTTACATTTTCAAAAAAACTTAGCAAATGTTTTTAAACGAGACTTTCAAAAGATGTACTTTTTAAATAATCTCTGACATTTGTCTTTGACCCATAAATAGCTGTCAATTTAGCAGAGAAGGTCACACAAACACTGGCACATTCCGGTGTTGTCTCTTACCATCTCTTTGCGCAGCACGGCCAGCGCTGCGTCAAGGCTAGCTGGTTTACTGCGGCCAAGACAGTCGCTCACTCTGGACTTGCTGATGTCCGCTTGGATGCGTGTCCTCTTGCTGTAGACCTTTTCAATGTCCCTCCATGATCCCCCGCTCGAGTTTAGGATGCCACTCAGTCCTTTGGGTAACGGAGGCAAACCTTCAATGGAACAGACGCTTCCAGCCGGACAATCTGCTGGACTGGACTGAAGCCCGTTCATTTCCGATTTCTCTGTTTTCGCTTGTAAAATAAAATCCTGGTTTGAAACTTTTCTAGGCCTGGTGTTGTTATTTTTCTCATTTACTTTTTAACACAATTAAAAATATGCAATTGAGATGAAATGTACAATCTTTCTATAAAAAGAGAAGCTAAAGCTGAGAGCATGAACTCAACTACAATCAACTGTCACGTCTAAAAAACTAACTTCCGGAAAATAAAAAGAAAAGTCATATGCGAATGCGATATTCCTCATATGTAACCGCTGGTCTAAACTAAATTATAAATATAACAGCTCGTTTCCACCTTATCTCTTCGGGAGGCATTTGATTTTCCGCTCTTCCACGTTACTTGCATTTCGTCGTAAAGCAGCGCATTTATTCTACATCTCCAGATGAAAACAAATCCCTGCCCTTAGATATAAGAAAAACTGGTCAGGGAACCCTGGTCGGGAGATCAAGGCGCCCCGCTTTGTTTTCGCTTAACGTTTTCTTTTGTCTTGTGCAACTAAACCTCGCCCACTCAATCTCTCCGCCCAGTGCGCCGTTTGGCCACAGTGAGGCGCTGTTTCTCATTTCCAGCAGCAATCTGCAGGAAAAGGCTTCATCTGAACTCTCTGAGGGAAAAACTTTCGGACCATTCGAAAAGATCCGTGTTATTTTGTCTAAAACGCGAAACAGAATAGTGGAATTGAAAAAAAAAATGCCTAGAAACGTGCAAACTTGAGCACTACGTTTTTAGAGTATTGTGACAGACTCAAGATGCAGCAAAAACGCAAAACACAAGTCTGTCCAGCGAGTGTTTATGCAGAAAACCAAATAAGAAAATGAGCCAATGAGTAGAATAAAAAAAAGGCAATGCCAAGAAACACATTTTTTTAAAAGTTGAACTTTATTAGCACTAGCACAATGGTCACTTCTGTCTATTGCTTTACAAAGAAAAACGATAGAAAAGCGCCATAATGGAAGGCAAAAACAGGTTTTCCCCATTTCCATTGCCTACATATCACTTTTTTTCAATGCAAAACATGTTCTATCTATTTGACTGCCGTCAGTTGGGTTTTTTTAGTTTCAAAAACACCAGACGCAAGGCAGCGAAATAAAACAAAACGTCTGCATACATCATTAAGGCTGCTTCACTTCAGTAAACTGACCACAACATTCAAAAGTCATTAAGATAATACAACAGTCAATTTTATAATAGTTACTATTCTGAAATAAGACATCCTTATGACGTATGCAGACGACGAAAGGGACCGGAGGACGCGGTCCTCGAAATGAGATAGCTAGTATCAAACTTAAAATTACCATGACAAAGCTCATAGCACCAAAATGGTGCCACTGTTGTAACATTTTGTCACAACGGTCAATTCAGTGCTTTCAGAAAATATGGATTTCATAAAGAAATGGGGAAAACAATAAAGAGCTTTTGCAGCAAAAGCAATGTATTCCAACACACAACAGTCACATGCTGCTTTGGAACAAACACAACTGAAACACTCCATTGAGGATGTTACTATATGTGCTGTTCATATTTCCTTTTATATGTGTGTGTGCTGTTACAGCCCTGATTATATAGTTCAGTCTTAAGAGAGCTGCAGCTCTTTCAAGCTACGCAGGGATTCGGCACAGCCTCGGATGAGATTGCAGAGCTGGATACTCGCCTCCACTGACGCAGAGTGCTGGAGCTCCTGCGTGGCCCATCTGAGTTTGTGTAGCACTGCCTCCTCTGCGCTCGACAAGGCTGCGTGCTGGAGGGTGTTACCCAAGGACCCTGAAGGAGGTGTAGTCTGGACAGGAGGGTTGGCAGGTGGTAGGAAGGATGCGCTGGCAGGGGAGGCAGAAACAGGAGTGGACTGTGTGGTGGGAAGGGGACCTCTTAGTCCAGACGCGGCCCCCTCGCAGTGCTCCGGCCGGGGCTGGCCAGTAATGGACAGAGGGGGTTCGCTGGATGAGGGTCCGTTCAATTCAGGGACAGACTGACTAGCAAGCTGACGCTCTCTTACCTGTGACAAGGCTGCCTGGGCATTCAAAGCTGAAAAGGAAAGCGAACAAGTTAACAGAGATAGACAAGAGTAAAGACTGTACATTCATAAACAAAAATTCAAGAGGCAGCATCTAAACGTACCTGGGTTGTCCTTGTCAACATCGGAGTCCAGCTCTTGACAAGCAACACAGTAATATTTCTTCTGCTTATCTTGTAGCAGAATTGTCTGCAAATATGTAGGACAACTCATTGCACTCCTTAATTCATAAATATTGTAATCAAAAATAAATATGAATTATTATAATGCCAGTGGTCTAAACACATGAGAATGCTAGTACAATGCTCATGTTTCTCTCCCACCCAATTTGAAATTACATTTATCAGCATTTATAATTTCAGTGAAGACGAACTGACTTTTAAAATAATTTAAAAAAGAAAAGAGGTTTATTTGAAGGTTTAAATCAGATTTTTACTTTTTTATTGGTATTGGCAGTTATTGGATATTTAATATTAGATTATCTTAACATAACAGTAATATTGTGCAATATTATTGCAATTTAACGGTTTTCTAATTTAATGTTAAATTTAATTTCTTCCAGTGAGTTTCAGCATCATTCCTTCAGTTTTGAGTGCCACACAATCCTTCCAAAATCATCCTGATTTGTTGCTCAAGAAACATTTTTAACAGTTGTATTGCAAAAAATATTTGTGGAAACCGTGATACTTTTTTTTTCAGGATTTTAAGATAAAAAGTACAATAGAAATATTTTTGTTTAATTTAAACATACATATATATGCCCTAATATTACAATTATGGCAAATAATATACATATAAAATTCTGGCCAGAATTTTATTAGGGCATACTTAGAGTTTATAAATATGGTACCTCAATATGTATGTGTGTGTGTGTGTGTGTATGTGTATATATATTTATATATATATATATATATATATATATATATATATATATATATACATATACATATATATACACATGTATATTCACAATAATGACAATAATGTTATGAAGTCACTGATGAGTGAATGTAAGGTGTTTTTCTCTCACCCCACACAGCTCACAGCAATCCCCCAGCATCTTATATCCCTTCAGCAGATAGTCTCCCATCAGCTTGCTTATCTTGTCCTGCCGCTCCCGTCGAGCCTGAATCACCTTCATCTCCGCCTCGGAGGGAGGTTCCCATTCAAAGTCTTCATCTAGATTCATCAAAGCACATGGATTCCTTAGTGTGTGTCATTAATGTAACGTTACAGATGACAAACAGCCAGCCAGCTAGCATCCATGTGTTTGGAGATTTCAGACAGTTTCACGACTTTAGGTTCGGTTTTCCATAGACTGTATAAAATAAGTTTGCCACTAATAATCACTTATGATAAAGCCATTGTAAAGACTTAGATATTTCGTATAAATTAAAGCTACACACCAATACCGACAGACATTGAAGCGCTAACCTGCTAGCGTGAGATGTTATTTTAGCGCGGCTGCACGTGCACTACTTTAGCAAGACGGAAGTAAGTGAAGTGACACAAGATTATTAAGAGATATAAACATGGAAGTCAACAACAGAATAAGCAAAATATGACTTTATTAAAATTTTACCTGCGTTAAGGGCCATGCTTTCCTCATCAGCCGCCTCACACGCAGATAACGTTTCCTGCTGCTCGAAACATCAGCGGTGAAATGTGTGTGTAAAGTGATGAGAAAACGGAGTGACGCCATCTAGCGAGCTGAATGTAGGTCCTGACCACAGGGTCCTGACTCAAGCTGTTTTGTTTTCTCTTTTATTGAATATGTTGAATATTCAAAAATGTAACATACAATTTATTAGAATTTTTCTTTAAATAAATATATAAAATGTACAACTTGTATTGGCTTTCATTTTGTTGATAACACTTTACAATTCCATTTGTTAACATTATTAACAACATGAACAAAAAAGGCACGAAATCACAATGAGCAGTTGTATTTTTTTAAATTAATGTTACCAAAGATTAATAATACTGTAACAAATGTTACATTCTCATTGTTATGTAATGTTAATGCATTAACTACATAGGCTACTAATGTAGGGTTCTATGTAGAACATAAACATCATTTAACTTTTTTTCTAAGAGTGTAATGTCAACTAATTAAACATTATTGTAAAGTTTAAAGATTTTTTTTTAATTATAATCTTTCTTATTATCTTACTACCATTATTGAATCTGGTGTGTCAGAAGCTGATAAAGACATTTTCAAATTCAATCAACATGAACACAGAACTACAATGTAAATAGTTGCATTTACACATCAGACACACAAAACGTTTTATGATGTAATCAGACCAACACTCAATTGTTCTAATAATAGTCTCAGCTGAGTGCCAATATGGCCGGTTTGGGTTTTGCTCGTGCAATCCCAGCGGGGTCCCCCACAGACTCCTCTCCAAGGACACTGTCCTCTCGCCAGTTTCCACGCCACAAAGTGCCGAGCCAGCGCAAAGTGCTCTCATCCCAGTTTTCTGGAAGCTGCAGCATGAGATACCCTGCTGAGATGATGCTGGCTGCTGCTGCTCGCACATGGCTAATGTGCAGAGTTACGGTCACAAATGTATCTACAGCTTGAAAAAGAGAGAGAGGGCGATAGACTTGACCATGGAAAAATATGCAAGGTGCAAAAACAGAAATTAAACGAATAAATGATGAATAAAACGTATGAGAATCATAAAAATCTTATTTCTGCAATAATCCAAAAGCCAATGGAGCCAAAGCCAACTTCTACGAAATCACTGCAGCAGTCTATTTCACATGTTCGTGAGGCTTCAGAAGGTCTATTTTTAAGATTTATTTATGTAGAAATACATACCTGCACTCGCTGGGATGGTCAAGAGAATTCCCAGAGAAATTAAACTGGGGTACGTAAACATTCCTCCCAGATTTACCAGCACATTGAAAACTTAGGAGAAAACAGGACAAAAATTAGTTAAAAGTTATATGTCGAATAAAAATCTGACCTGTTTTGTTTTGAATATTTAATAACATTAACAATAAATTCTGAAATTATAAAAACTTTAATAACAATAATATCATTAAAATATCATCGAAATACAATCAAATATAACACAGAAGTATTTTAAATTTTCTGACTTCAGAACTTATAAACATTTAATGTGCACAAACATTATTACAAAGTGGATAGTGGAAAACAAAAGCATAAGTTACCAAGCAGTAGAGAAGCCATGACACAGAGTTTATCCCAAGGGATGTGCTGGGAGGGAGGCCAGTATTCCACATGTGTGAAATAAAGCAACACACACACCCAGGAGTGGAGGACGAAACTACACAGACCCACGCAGGATAGTAACACACTGGCAGGGCCTGGATGGACATTCCCTACACGCTTTCTGAAAAGCACCTGAGACATGAAGCCACCAGTTATTAAAGTAAAACTGCAGAAAAAAAAATGTTTCAGTTGTTTACGCACTTTTAGGTTTAAATTAATTTCTTAACCTCACAGTCTTCAAGAGTTTTGTAGTGAATTAGTAATTTTAAGAACGGATAATTCTTTCAGTTGTGAATGGCTCAGATTTGGGCTAAATTACTCAATGACTCGTTCCACTTACTGTAACTGAATCAGTCACTAAACGAAAGTGAACGTTTCATAAAGAATCGTTCTGATAAACGAATCCTTTTCGGATTCAAAAGAGTCACATGGGATGAATTAAAATCCCCACCTCTAGTGCTGACCTTGAATAAAGCAGAAGTTGAAGCTGAGCCAACTCCCAGTGCCACTCCTGTGATTGAGTCGCTGTGAAAACCATCCCCATAGACCAACATAACAATGCCAGTGATGGACAGGACGGCAGCTACTACCTAAACAGAAATTAAAATAAATAAATGAATATTTGTGATTGCCTCAATGAATTGCCTTTCACAGACACACATCCTGTTTGATTGCTCACCCTGACACCCATGAAGCGGTCCTTGAGTCCGATCCATGAAAGGAGGAAAGTAAAAGCTTGGCTGCAGCAGAGAACGGCACTTACATCTACTTTGGATATGCGGCAAAGCGCCAATAAGTACAAATAACCAGATAAACTCCATAGCACAGAGAATGGAGCTGCTCCTTTCAGAACAATCCTCACGGTCAGTTCTTCACCGAGGAACTGACTACATTTTCTGTATGTCAAAAGAGAATAGAAAAGCTACAGCAGCACGTCACATCAAAATGATCCCACAACAGTCTCAGTTCTTTCAGAAGAGACATAGGGTGGACTGGGGCAAGTAGAAGCTTTATCTCAGTCACACTCTAAAAATTGGTTGTTTTAACCCAACTTTGGGTCAAATATGGACAAACCCAGCCATTGGGTTACATTTTTAATTACATTTTTAACCCAACGTCTGGTTAAAAACAACCCAGCATTTTTAGAGTGAGCCTAATCCAAAAGTCCAATAATACAACAAAGCAATAAGCCGTTGTTAGGCACGACATGGCTTCACGGGGCCTATTTGCTTTTATAAAATGGTTAATCCATAAAAATACTTATTTTGGTGTATCTTTGTACACTCTAAAAAATGCTGGGTTGTTTCAACCCAAATTTGGGTCAAATATGGACAAACCCGAATGTTGGGTTAAAAATGTAATTAAAAAATTTCCAGTTGAAAGTGAAAGTTGAAGTTGGGTTCAAATTTGAAATGACATTTTTAACCCAACATTTGGGTTTGTCCATATTTGACCCAAATTTAGGTTAAAACAACCCAACATCGTTTAGAGTGTAGAGTAATTTACAACACACCTCAACCAATCAAATCAAGGACCAGAATTCTCCATTTTATGAATGTGTTTTCTCTAGCAGAGTGTTTGTAAAACTTCTAATTTGAAAATTAGGGTTAGGGTTAGAAGTACATGATCCAAAATGTAAACAATGCTTAAAATGTGCATGGGTCAAAAATTCAAAACAATGTCTTACTATTGGGGCATGTTGTCGCAAAAGGTCAGTAAGTCTGAAAATAATTTTGAGAAATATTAATTGGAGTAAAAACTTGCCCCTGTACCCTTGTCAATTAATTCAAAGGATGATTTATTTGCATGTGAATTTTCTGCATCAAAAACCAATTTATATTTCACTAGTAAAGATGAATGGAGCTTTATTAATAGAACGGCCTAAACCCCATGTGTAAAAATACAGCTTAGTCAGGACTCTGAGCATGCACAGTACAATTTATAATAAAGCTTTACCCTATCCCCAAATGATAATGCTGACGGTTTTACTGTTATACCAACAGCCAGCCAGTTTCAATGATGACTTTGCACTCATTATTACAGCCATACTGTAGATTCATTAATAAAGTGGCAATTTGTTTAGCTGCAACTAGAAGCTGGGAGGATTAGGGACTGAAAGCAGCTTGCACTAAACAGCTTTCAGAACATTAAGTCAAAATAAGAATGATACAGTACAATAATGTTCATTTTGCTTAATTTAATTGCTTAAGCACTATATGACAAATTTATACTGGACTGCGCAACACTATCTCACGACCAATTTGTACGAATTCGACGAATGATTAAAAAGTGTCTAATTCGTACGACCTGACTCGTACGAATTCGTACGATTTGTCTAAACCCACGTGATGGGTAGGTTTAGGGGCGGGGTAAGGGGTAGGTCATTCGTACGAATTCATGCGAATTGGCCAATTCGTAAAATATGTACGATTTAGCAAAATCGTTCTAATTCGTACAAGTGAGGTCGTATGAATTGTTACGAATTAGCCACTTTTTAATTCGTCGAATTCGTACGACTTGGTTGTGAGATCCAACATGAGCAAGTCATGAAGATTATTTTAAACAATCCAGTGGTCATTTGAAATGTTTTCTTCTGACCTGAACTCGGTGGTTGGCATCTGCTTCTGTTTCTCCGTGAGAAGATGACACAGATAGTAGAAGGGAAAAAAGAGAATGTTCCAGATGCTACAGAACCAAATGATAAAGAATGGGGTGGGATGTTTTATCAGAGTTTCTTTCGCACTGTGAGTACCCCAGGCCCAGGAAACAGCCACACAAGCCCCTAAAACGAGGCCACAGGTCACCCTCCGCACAGCTCGGAATGGCCATCGAGTGCAGCAACGTCTAGATGGTCTTTCTGCATCAGATTCATCCTCAACTAAGTTCTGTTCCTGGGGATCCTTCTCACTTACTAAGAAAAACAAAGACAAGCCATTTAGAGAATTACAATTGTCCTTACTTCTACATTTGATATATTTTCATGCACTCTTAAAAATATAGATTCCAATAAAGAGTGATGCCATAGAATAAACTTATTTGGTTCTCCATATAACCTTTAAGTGAACAGTTAAAACAACATTACCTGGTGTTGGCAGGTGAAGTGTGATGGGTAGCTGTCCGGAGGAAGGAGATATCTTGGCTGTGAGTTTGTTCATTGTTTGTTGTGCTCTCCTAAAAAAACCCTAACCCTTAGGTCAGGGTTCTCAGCCCCTCTCTCATACCAGTAATATGCTTTAAGTAAACCCATGCTAAGTGCAGATTACTACAGATCCACCTGTGATTAAAAATCTAAGGTTTAACAGCTTACAGCCCCACATGCTAAATGCTGTTAAATCACGATGAAGAGTACTGTCAATGCAGTGAAGTTTTGCATTGACAGTTTTAGTATAATAATGGATTATATAGATATTAAAAATATTATAGTATTCAGTCTCTCAGCCACCATTAACATTAAATTGACATCTGTTCTATAATCCGCGTTTTGGTTGTAATTGTAATTTTTAAGAACAAGATTAAGGTAAGACAATTTAATTATGTATCTCTAGTCTCCAAACTAAATTAACACTGTGAGTATGAATTACAGTATATAAACTCTGAGCAGAGTGTTAAATGAACACTGAAGCAGTGTTAAAGTTAATGAGATAAGTGAATAATTGAGTGATAATTGAGCATTATTGAAGACACCTAACAAGCAGAATCACTGAAGGAGAAAACCGTCATTTTAAGTCACCATTATGGTGATCAGTATTCACTTTATTTGGGCTCTTGACCCTTAAATCATTAACTTCATATTTTGTTTGACTGCTGTACATGAGTTATAACAACCAGATGTGAATAAATAGAAAAGGTAATACCATCCGATGTCTTCAATAATATCCAATCACTCATTAATTTTAACACTGCTTCAGTGTTCATTTAACACTCTGCATAGAGTTTATATAATTCTATATATAATATAATTTATATAATAAGCTCGTTTCGTGTCTTAGGCCATCAATGTGTACTTACATTTACGAGTCATTAAATCATGTTTAACTTGGACTTCTCTGATGCTCTTTGAGGTGGTGACCATAGACCTCCATTATATGACTGATAGACACGAACAGTTTGACCTAAAAATATCAAAATTGAAAATACTGTGGAAACAAAGACACCTACATATTGGATGCCCTTGAGGTAAGCTAAAACATATCAAAAATTAATTTCAAAGTGAACTATCCCTTTAACTATTAACTAATCATGAACAATAAACAGCATTAATTAACCTTTGTTAATAGGTTAATTAATTAACCTATTAATGTTCACATTCATGATAGTTAATGTTCACATTCATGATAGTTCACAGTGCATTAACTAATGTTATACATCTTCTGATCTTCAAAATGTATTAGTAAATGTTGAGATTAACAAATGAAGTAGAAAAATTCTTCATTAATGTTAACGAATGATTCACACGTTTACCATTTAGTGTTTTATCATTTATACCAATCCATATAAACACAAACGTACCTGAAGGTTTTGGAGGTATTTTATTTGGTTTAATGACTCAAGAGTCAAAAATTCCAGACATGACAAAACAAACATTACACAAAGTCACATGAGTTTCTGGGATTTAAATGACTACACACTAGGCAAGACAAGTTAACACAAGCATACACAATGAAGTGATCAAACTCCATACATTTTGAAATTCCTCACTCACACACACTTTGTAAACTATGGGCTAATGTATAGGAAATATGATGACCATCAGGGAGCACTTTCTCCAAGAAGCAGTGTTATTATATACTCCTGTCATTGTCTGAGACACCTTCTTTGCTTAATGGGGAGACGTGACTTTTTCCTGTGCTGTCTCGCTGTGAGGGAATGTACTCGAGGGTAACGTCTGTCCTGTGGAATCTTACACGGCATTCAGTCTGTTATAATCAAAGAGGGAGACAAAAAAAAAATTGGGTGAGATACTTAACGGCACAAAAACACTAGTAGACCACGTTTGGCCATGGCAAGAATGAAAAAAGCAAGTGCTTGATTACCTTTGGGTTTGGGGTGCATCAGAGTCAGAGGCAGCTCTACTGTCACATCACTGTAAGGAGAAAACAACAGGTTAGAAAAAGGCCATTTATGATTTCCCATAATGCATTTAAAAGGTTTTCTCATTTTTGACCTACCTTGCTGTTAGTCCTCCCAGCAGACTGCAAAAAAGGATAGCAGAAACAGATATTTTTACAATAATAACAATTATTGTGTGTTTGAATGTGTATCTAAATATATGTGTTCATATAACTATTATTATTGAAACAATAATTTATTTGTTTTTGTGAGTTTAGCATAAACTGAACAGACATCTCAAAGAAAGAAATCCTTACCCTCCACCTGATACCATGAGGTTAACTTTGATCTTGTAGGACACCAAAATTCCCAAAACTTCCTTATCCATTCCTGCCCTCAATCTGAAGAAAGGACGGAAAAGTAAATGAATAATTAGCAGAGTTCACAGAAATGAATGTGCTGTATTAGGAGCATTACTCATTTCTATTGGGCGTTCTGTAAAACTCAGTTTGAAAATCAAACAATCACTCACATAGTGGTTGAGGCCAAATTGGTGTCTTCATCTTTAAGCCTGCCGTCCAGTGCCAAGCCACGTTTCTCCTTGTTGCTTGACAGCAAAGGAGTGATCTTGAGGGTTTTTTCAAAATTTGCACTCCCTTCTATAGTTTCCCTGGAGAAGAAATTGAATCATACAGGTTAGATACCTTACAATTGATAATCAAAGAGACCATATCACAGTCAAAGAAAATGACACTCACCCAAACTCTTCATTCAACACATTCTTGGTGTATTTGTCGGCTGAGTAGAGAACGACGTCTGTGGTTTGGTCAACTAAGACAGTAATGGATACAACATCAGTTCGTTCAAATATACTGCTATATTTATTGTACCCCCAATTAAAATAACTCAAATCAATATTTGATGTCCATTTATTGATTAATTTGGAAGTAGTGGTTTAATAGGATAATATACAGTCAACTGGTCATTATAGCAAAAGAAGTATGCTACAGCAACCCTATCAGGGGTTATATTTTGTAATATTGACATTACCTGTTACACATACAGCTTGTTAAATCTCACCTGTAACCTTTATTTTCTTCACAACTTTGTTTGTCTCGTTCTTGACCTTAATGTTGATGGGGATGGGATCACCATGGTAGAAGATCTGTCATCAATGGGAAAAAGACACATGAATTTCTCGTCGATTTGGTAAAAATCAAAGCATACAGTTTGTGAGAGTTTACACACTTCCTTGTCCAGAGAGGCTTCGAGATGAACAGGCTTATCAGACATCATAAAGCTCTTGCAGATCTCAGCTTTGTGTCCAGAACCTGTGTTATCGGGAGCGAACTGGATTTTACGAATGATAAGGCGGCAAGTGTCCCTGAAAGAGACGAGAGAAAAAAATTATTTGTAAAAATGGTTAACAAGGGGGTTTATGTGCGAAAGAACCTATAACACACTCACTTCTTGTCGACTTTCTCATCGGGGTCATCCGCTGATTTGGCCACGTAGGCCTTGACCTCAAAGTCAACACCGCAAGCCTGCAAAAACAAAGCCATGAGCAAGACCATTCAGCGCATTTCCATTTGAAGATCATATATTGAATTCGCTCTCACCTTTCCTTGGTCATCTGGGCCAGGCTGAAGTGTAACAGAGCAGGGGAGGTTGGTAGGGATCTGAAAGGAAAAAGACAGGAAATTTTGACAAATGGTGTACAAATAATGTTTCTTATTTATGAGGGGTTTGTAAAATGATTACTCCTCATTTTTGCCTGTATTATTTTGCTGCTTTTCACAGATTATTCGGTTGTTAGTGCTGGCCGATGACTTACATTAAAGGTGAAGGGGTGGCCCTGCTCTCCAGCTTTCTTTAGGAGAGTGTTGTGCATCTCTGTCAGGGCAGGTTTGTGGCCTGCATCAGGATATAGCTGTATGTGCTGAATCCAGATGTCTTTTCTGAAGGAAAGCCCAATCACATCCAGATCTTCACGACCATAACGGAAAGCGCAGGCCAGCTGAATCCAAACTGCATGAAGCAACAATAAGCATTGTTTTTTATTTGTTCTATTGTCTTAAATTCATTTTCAGCCTTTTTTTAATGAAAAAAATAACAATCATATAAATGTGTTATTAAAATGTATTATTTATGCTTTTTATTTAATATATTTAATTATTATTTTATATATTATATATATAAAAACTTAAACCTGACGATACCTTTTCTGTCGTCAAGGTCTGCAGGGTCGATTTTCACTACACCCTCTGTTTAGAATAAGAAACGATTGATATTTAGTTGTTGGATATGACCTGTTGTCTGTGTTTCAAAAATAAATGCAAGCAGTTTCTCACCAACAGCGTCGACTGAGTCAACATGGTCAACAAAGTCTCTCTTCCCCAGGTAGAGAGTGAGCTGAAACATAAAGAGTGCATTATTTATTTCCATGTAATGAAATAGGAAAAATTAAGGAATTCGAGGAATTCAGTTCAAAATCAACTGAAAAATCTTCAGTCGTACCTGGCCATTTCCGCTGGTCTTTTTGTAAACTCTGAAAACACAAAAAAGTAAATTGTGAATAAGGAACATACATTGAGAGTGTATTAAACACTGATAAAACCAGATAAAATTAGCTCTGTAATGCCTGACCATATATAAACACATTGCAGAGGGTGTCAAGAGGAGTGAGGTCCTATTAGTTCTATACCTCAGGTATTAACCTCAGCAATGTATTTGAGTTATCAGGTTTGACCTTTTTGCCCTGAGCAATCCTCACGTTGTTAAAGCTTAGTATTTTAAGACACTTTAAGGCCAAGGACTGAAACACCCTTTGCTATTAATCCAGGCTTCCTAAATGGAGGCAGCTTGTGTTTACTCCAAAGAGGATGCCTGGTAATTGATTGTGACTGCCGGCTTATGACACGTTTATGGACGCCTGAATCAATGTTCAATCTATTCTAAACTTTCAAGAACATCCTCATTGTGGCATGTAAAGTAATTGTTTTTTTTTCTCTCTTACTGTAAAAAAATATTTTCATGATTTGTAATCATAACATTTTTTTAGATCATTTATATTGTTCAGATAACATAACATTTTGAGTTTCTGATGATTAAATCAATCTCCTTCATTATATTAACTCAATTTTTCAATTTCAATTTCTTACTTAATTTTAAGAACTTAATATTTTTTTTACATGTGTATGTGATGTGACTGCTGTAATGTTGGCCATCCTATCCTATCATATCCTTCTTAGACAACACATATAAAGGGATTTGTTCATTTTTGATTTCTCAAATGATTTTTTTTTTTTTTTGCACTTTGGATTGACCCTTTGTCATTTCTTAGACATAACCTGACGGGCCAATATTTAACAAGCACAGAAAATTGGAAACTGACAAAAAAAAAAGCATGCAATATTAATAGAAAATATATAAAGGATATAAAAATGAGTTACTCCAAACTAAGCACTTGGTAAATACTAGTGAAAAGTATGATCCAGCAATGTTAGAGTTCAGCAGGTTGCTTTGAATTTGCTTTTCAACTTTCTCCAAATCTTTAATAAATTGTTTTGGTACTGAAAAGCACAAGTACATAGTCAAGTACAAGCACAAGTCTAATGCTAAATAAAACAGTAAAATGTGTTTAAAACTTTTTTTTTTTGGAATGTGAACAGTGTGACAATTCTCAAAGGTGAAAGCAAAAGGAAAAAAATACTTACTTTTCAGCCATTGCAAAAGGATTTTCCTGAAATAAATGAAATAGGAAAGTTAATTTTATGAAAAGTGATATTTTTATACAAATGGCTTTCACTTTATGTTATGTTTATGTGTGTATGTCTCCCCACTCTTTATTGCAAGACATGATGTGTGCTTGTGAATATAGTTACAGTACTCTTATTTTTCTCTCAAACAGATCTTGGCACATATACCCTGTACGGCATTGCTCATCCAGTAAACTCAAATACTTTGCTGTAACCCTCTCAAAATATGACAATTAATGAGCCTTAAGCTTATTTCTAAATGCAAATTGCATGGACAGGATATATATTTGACTAAAACTAACATGAAGAGAAATCATATAGGTTGTGAGCACAATATAGGCCTATATTTCAAATAAAAATGATCAAAATAAAAAAGAGCTACTTATAGGCTGTCAATGTGCATATACTATTATGGCAAATGAACCATGTGGAGACCTTTTAGATGTTTTTGCAAAAATCTAATTTGTCTAATGTCTCTCGTCTGTAAAGCTCCAATGCACATCATGAGGTTCTTAATGCTCATCATTGTCCAATATCAATTTAGTTGATTGAGTGGCTCTTCACAGGAAGTCTGAATGCAATTAAACGTTGGTTGTACAAATGTAGGCTAAATGAATATTCACAAGGCGAAGGCACAGCTGATAATCTGCAAAAGAGGGCTAAATGAACTCAATGTAGTTAATTTAACTGTACTAAACACAATAGTGTCCTGCTTTCTTTTGTAGGATGATAGGTATTGTTACCAGAATACTGAACGTTTTGATGTAAAGTCATTGAGTTCTTACCTGTTAGGGCGATCTGCTCCCTCTCTCTGTGGTAATCCGCAGCCTGTCTGGTGTAGTCAGAGAGTGCGGTTGAGTCTCAGAGGCGAAGGGTTTTATACTCGGACCTTTGCTCTGATGGCTTGTGCTGCACTGATTTAGATGCTGTTGTCTTTCTGTCAATCCAATTAAACACTTTACATGCTATTTTGGGCTACGCAATGTTTATAAATACAAATAAAAATGGGGAATTACATCAAAGAAATACAGGAAGCTCGCAAAGTTTTAGTCAAAAAATATAGGAAGTTTCTATCCTTGGAAATAAAAACATTAAACAAGAAAACAAGAGAAGAGAATTATGAATTATGACAGAACTGTGACTGGATTGGGACAAGGTTATACATCTCAATTAGTCACATTTACAATTGACTTGAAGGAACAAATTGTTTTTTGTTTTTACTTAGTTTTTGTATTTTGCTTTACTTTTCAGTGTATTGTTGGCATTATATCAAAATGGTTTGTCATAGCCCTTGTAATAGGTTATTAACAAACAATAAGCACATTTTACATATTTTAAAGATTAAAAAGTCACAGTGGTGAGCATTGTCTTCACCAAACCATCAAGTTCAACTTGAATTTATATATTATGTACTCTGATTTACTCACTTTTCAAAACCTAAACAAGGGGAAAATGGTGCATGTATGAATGTACAGTGCCATCTAAATAAATTATGGTCAAGTATGACTTTATAATATAATATAATAAAATATAATATAATTTAGTCATATGAAATGTCCATCATCACCTAATTTAGCTTTTTACTTAACAAGGCCTCACGATATAAATGTAAATAAAATATTTCTATAAACGTCAAAGCAGCTGGAGTGCAATTAGAACATGAGAACGACACTCACACCTGCAAATATTACACAAGACGGGTCAAACTTCAAAACACATGTGAGTGATGTCAGGATCTCCCTACTACCAGAAGTAAGGCCTAAACATAGACCATTCACCCTGTACCTTAATATAGAACTGCACATATTTTGTTCACAATTTTAGATTTAGGATTTTTTCCATTAAAAATCATTTATTTATTCTTTTTCAACTTATGCCTAAAAGGACACAACGTTTAACATTGGCTGCTTCATCATCATCATCATCATCAGTCCTTGAAAAATCAAGGAAACCCCAAAAGAAAGACAGTAGTATAGGAATAAAACAGGAGTCTTGCTACTCCAGATGGCCATAACGCATAATGCATAATGCATGGTCACATAAGCCTTTCCTTGTATGATGAATTATGTTCCTTAAATTGTTTTCTTTATTATTTTAATTATACACTTCCAATCCCCACACATTAAAGGTGCTTCCTTGCACAAAAGGTGTATGTAAGCTTGTTATGAAATCCCAATTTGCCCAACAGGAGGTAAATCTCTTAACGTCACTGTTCACTGAGATGGCTTTTCCTTCCATCTGTTCCCTCCTCTCAAGGTACTGGCAAACCAATGACATCGTGTGTATGAAAAGGTCTTTACCAATCCCAGGAGTTCAGAAGGAGCAATCAGATGGCGCTTGCTTCACCGGTGCAAGAATTGGCACCCTAAGGACATTTCTTGAGTGTAATCCACTTATTGCTAAGAATTGACTAAAATAGCTACAGTCGAGTCAAAACATTACGTTAAGAATCTTTATTTTAGGACATGTTAAACAGCATCAATTATCAAAGCATTATTTAAAAGTGTGAGAGGTTAATTGATTCACTTAAACCTTTCTTATATAGGGACATCTTGATTGCAATGATGTAAGAGAAGAAAATTACATAAGCATTACACAATCAACCTCTATATTTACAAAAATGAATAAGAAAATTGTTAGAAAATAAAAAAGTCAGTCACACCTTAGTCCCTAACTTCTAATATCTAAGGTCCATTTTTAGTTCAAAGTGTGAAGACTTAGGATTTAATCCAGAGGTAATTACAGAAGAGCTCAGGGGCACCTGTAATTACACTTTAGGGAGGGAGTGGGCAGGCTTGTTGAGAAAGAGGTAAAGCCCAGGTAACAACGTGTCAATGACTAGTGAACACATAAAGAATTACATATTTCGAAATGAGTGAATTTTTCACGTCTTGTATCCTTTATAAAAATGATTGTATAATATTTTTTTATTTGAAACTTTTTCGACTTTTCTAACCAGCTACAGACCCTTTTCAAATAGAGCAGATATTTCTTTGAAATTGGTTAACTTTGAGTAATGATCCAAAGGTGTGTTCAAGAATGACTTGAAGTGGATCTACAAATATATACAATATTATACATATCCTCCCTAGATGGCATCTGGATGATCACTGTTTGCATGAAAAACTCACTAACAGATCAGATATAACACTAACACCAGTCATTTTTGTCTGTTGATTAATGTACAGTTTGGTTCAGGAGGTTTTTACCCACAATTGGCACAGATTGATTCAAAGTTTAATCTCTCTTAATCTGTCTACACTCCCACTTTGTCCATAATGGGATTGTGTCGACTGAGCCCACATGATGGATTCCCTCTTTATTAGAAAGTGCTTGCAGTTCTCTGTGACAAAACCAATGTCTCTCAAGTGAAGTAAAGACTCTTTGAACTTTGGCCTGACCTTTTGTCAATGCCCAAAGATCCCAAAGAACTGGATGGCACTCAGCACCTTCCTGGCATGTTTTCAGGATGGCTTCCATTGTGATTAAGCTTTTTAATCTTGGACATAGAGTGAACAAACTGTTACATGGTCAGTCATTGTGAGGTCATTTTGGTCAAATCAAGGAAATCAGACATTTTGAAGAAGTGTCAGTGTTCCCTAGTCAGGTAGGCTTGGTTAACGACTTAGGAATGGAAACGGATATGAGTATGGAGAGTAAGACTAGTTCAAGATCTGCAGTTAGTAAAGTCATTGAACTCCAAGTTTGTGTCTGTGGTTGGAGCAAGGCGACAACGGTCAGGGGTTTGAAGGGTCATCAAAGGAAAATGAAATGCTTGAGCTAGAAGGGACAAGGGCCACGCATTGATCAGGACTTCTTGCGACTTCTTGTTTGATCATGGTTGGAGCTAGACTCTGCAGGACAGTGGCCCTCTAGGACCAAGTTTGAGAAACCCAGATAGGGTTTAGCTTGGGAGGAATTGCATAGAGAACCTATGTCAATTCCATCAGACATCCCACCTATCAATCCACCAGAATACCAAATGGAGGTCTGTGTACCTAAGTGGAAAGAGGTAGAGCAGGCTGTGAGAAAGGCAAGGGCTTCATCATCTCCAGGGCCTAATGGAGTTCATAATCAGTCTCCTTGGTTATGACTAGGCAGACAAATAGTTCAAGAACAGCCTTCTTGGCCAATACTGGACAAGCAGAGAGTTTATGGATGGCGCCCTTGGCCGTAACAGAGCAGACTGAGAGTTCAGATTCAGGCTCCTTGGCCTTGAAAGAGCAGACAGGGTTCACAAGCACGCGCCACTGCCTCTGGAGGAGCTGTAGTGGTCGCGGCCGCCTTGGGAGGACCTATAGAAGTGTGTGTGGCCCAAACACACAAAGATGGCAGTAGCTATAACAAAAAGTGCAGATGACAGTGGAAGTAACTTTAGGACCACCGGACTTGAATGCGCTGCGACCACTGTGTTCTGTGACCACTTTCACTCTCATTCTGAAAGTCCAGAACAAAGATTAAAAAGCTTAATCACAGTGGCAATAAAGCCATGGAACATGGCAGGAACTTGCTGAGCACCATCCAGATCTTAGGGGTCTTTAACATTTACTAAGGTCAAACTTCATAATCCTTAATTTGAGTGACTGCCAGCACTCTCTAATGTACAAGTAAGTGTAGTCTATGGCTGTCTGTCTTCACCATTTTAATGGCTATATGATTATGAACCTCATCAGAGATATTCACACTTCTCACACTAATTGCTAACTAAAACATTAAAAAAGGAAGTGGATCCGTGGACCACAGATCTATCAGGTAGTGATATGCTCCTGGCTCTGAGATCGACTGGACAGCTTGTTTCAACCCAGGCGACTGGTTATATACTATAACTATATTACATGTATCTACAGATAATCAGTAACGGAGAAGGCAAAACAGGAACTAAAAGTGTCTATTTTATTATCATGGTGTTTTGGTTTCCCTGTTTGGCTGTCTTCCTGCCTGTTCCCTGGTTTGCTTGGTCAAATGTTGCTCTGCCTGTGCAATGGACTCACGGGCCTTCAGCTATGTTTCGTTCCTCCTTCCCTTCGGCTATTCATTATTTTATATATTTATTTTATATTTATATATAATCCTGTAGTTCCTAATACATTTTAAATTATGCTTATGTCGTTTTAGTTTCATATTGTTCATTATTAGTTTCATAGGTTGTTAAACCTAAGACGAACTCTTTCATATTGCGCTGCATTATTATTGTCAGTGTTGTTGACTATTACCAGAGATTTGCTATTACTGACGGTAAGGTTGCACTGTTGACGCTCGCACAGCCTCTCGAGCAGAAATCTACATAATGAGCGCAGCACACACACAGTTAACAACATACTGCCTATAAAAATCTAAATGTGGAGTTTTTATATTTTTAACATATGTTAAGCAACCTCCTTTATTTTTCCTTAACACCATCACGATTGAAAATGTGACATTGATTTCCTACAACAGTTCAATAAACAGTTAAAATTAAATCACTTACATTTTAGATGTAATATTGGCTGTTTTTGTTCTGTTTTAGCAGCGAAAATAGTTCCAAACAAAAATCACAGCAGAACCACGTCTTGCGGTACACTAAACCTGTTTTCATTACTGAATGATTCAGCATTTTAAACGAATCGATTGAGTAAAAGATTCAATGACCCACTCATAAACATCTGTCTCATTCTTGAATGATCAGCCGTTTGAACAAATCGTTTGAATGAATGAATGAATCAATGACTCACTCATTAAGACGGTCGTCTGCCGCCACCTACTGGCGGTTTAGTGTTAAATGTTTAAAAGTGGTATCATTCTTTCCAACGTTTCTTAAATGTAAATTTAAATAAATTTCACAACATTATTTCATGCAATTGTAATTTTTCGGTGTAAATGATTTAATTTGATCAGCCCCTATGGTAACAGCCCTATAGTGTCTTATTATTCGAAATAATTATTGATCAAATTTAGGAATTTAATTTAATGAAAGATGAAGCATACATTTAATACTATTAGAGGAGGGAATGCCCTTTAAAGGTGCAGATATTACAATATGGTGATTTAAATATCAAATCTGACTGAACACTGATGAGAATATTGTTTAAGAATAAATTAACACACACAAAATAAAAAATCCGGACAAGCAAAATTTTTTACTCGGACAAGTGAATTTACGTATGAAAAGGCTTAATGTCGAACCCTCCCTATAAAGCAATGTCATCAGGAGATACACATACACCGGTAGGCAGTGGCCCACCTTACCTGGTGACCACGTCGTTGTGTTAAAGTATATATATATATATATATATATATATATATATATATATATATATATATATATATATATATATATATATAAATAATAAATAAATAGATAGATACAATAGAAATATATATCGTTTGTCTTGTATTGTTTGATGATGTGGTGTTAGGTGGTAAGAAGGTATTTGGCCGAGTGCCTATCGACCTCTGTCCATGGTGCTGGATTTTATAACGCGTGCCCCTCACTATCTGTAACACTTGCAATATAATCCAGTCAGGTCTGATTCGAGTAAATCACACACAAAAAATGTTGTTTTATAGATTTTGCTACGCGTAAGAGTCATTTTTATAGATATGACAGTAATGAGTAGATAAGTGCGGTCAAGGTGTCGTCGCCACTGCAGCATCCGTTCTGCGACTGCTCGCTGCTTCTGCTCACAGTACCGCAGACAAAGTCATGGAGGGAGGGAAGTTGTGAGGCTAAGAAGTGGGTCTACATCCCCACGAAACGGACAAATTAGAAACAATGGCGGAGGCTAATCCACTCAGGGGACTGCCCCGGATCCAGAGGGCTGCGGTAAGATGGATTCGTCTCTATTTTGGACCGGGTTTTTGCTGCAGAACTGACACACGCTACTGCGGGCGCTGGGTGGTATAGTCTTATGCTTTATAGAGAAACTATAAACTAGATCACGCGCGCGTTTGTGATGTTAACTGTTAGTTATTAGCCTAATGTGATCATTATTGCAGCCAGCTATTATTTGTTTTACATTTGAATAGTTATGTGCAATGATCGACACGTTTTTAAACACCCGACCACGCTTTTAACTCCATGTGGGGATAATGACTAACGCAATAATAATAGGCTACATTATAGACTTATTTTGGCTGTGCATATTGCAAGTAACATGCACCATAAGGGTACATTTTAACCTCTGATGATTAGGGGAGACCAGCACAGCAATTTGAGTGAAAAGTGTGAGTTTCTCTGAGGAAGTTTATTGATCATCAGTCTGTAAAAGGGAGAAGACAGACAGCCTACACTTTCTTGTCAGCATTAGTAGGTTATCAGTCAACAAATTCAGTCTTGGATTTCCACTGACATTGATTGTCTTGGGTCTGACAAAAGTGCCGAGTAGTTGCTTGTAGTCAGAGTGAATTTCCTGCTTTAATCAGCAAGAAATGTTACAAAATGCATTTTTTTTTTTAGCTTTGTAAAGGCTTTAAATTCTAAATTGAGCTCTGTTCTTGATATTACTGTAACTTTTTTCTGTGATTACTTAATTCCAATTTAACCCTTTGAAGTCCGCACCAAGATTTTTTTTTAAATATCGGCCTATAGCAAATGGTTGAGATGTCACTTAATGGTAAAATTGGACCAGAATTCACACATACTTTGCCATACTTTTTCATTGCACATCATAATTTATGATAAAACCTTTACTAGTCTTGATAAAACACATTGTCTGAGTCTCAAGGTTCCATATTTTGTTACAGAAGTGATATTTGGACAGAAATGCATTAATTTGTTACAGCAGAATGCATTCAATTAAATGCATTCTTTTTTGGTATTACGCCTAAACAAAATCTCATTGGGAACTTCAATTTTTGTGATATCAACTTCAAATTTGGAACACAACTATATGATATATGGCTTTGATTTTTTATAGTAAAAAATATTTTGTAAAATATAAATTTTATATAAAAGAAAAAATATTAATGTAAATTAAAAACTTCCATAACTTTTTCATACTATCATTATTTTTACATACTTCATTATTTTATGAAGTGCTTTTACTTCATCAATAATCAACTGCGTGTTTTCTTTAAAACAAGACTAAATTTAGGTCTTTATTCTAAAGTGTACTTGAATTACAACCAAGTTTTAATAGTACATGTCCATTCTCAAAAAGGGGGGTGACAGTTAACCGTTATGCGCCAAATCAACTGTTTGGTTGAGCATGTTTTTGAAAAATTATTAAAAACATACTTAATATTTTTCATTGCACCAAGTAACATGATTTTGTAAAGTTAGGGCTCTTACAGTGTAGTATGTAAAAGGAATATGCTTAGCTTGCAAAATTTCACAAAAAACAGTTTCTGACATCCATGTTAAGAAGTGTTGTTGATTGACACTGTGACATCTAGTGGATTTTTTTTTTTTGGCATAACATACCTCAACCAGATGGTAGATAGCTTAATCAGTTTGAGTTAAGATAGGTAATCCTCTCAATAAAATATAGTGACTCAAAATGTGCTCAACCATTTAATTGAGCAGACAGTTAAATGGTTAAAAATGTGCATCCCATGTGGGAGTCTGACCTAGATTTCTACATCTATGAACACATTAGAAGTGGGAGGATGATATACAAGCAGCCACCTTGCTGTTTATGATTAAATTACCACATTATTACTCTTTAAATCATCCTGAATTATGGGATAGGAAAGAAGTTGAACAAGTAATGAAATTGCCGAATCTCTTCTTCAGATGTCATTCCCAGGACATTTGCATTTAGTTCTAGTGCTGAGGCCCAAAACTCACCTTCAGACCACTGGAACAGACCTCGGTTTCCGCTTCAGTCAGGACGACTTTGCGCTCAAGATGCCGGTAAGTGCTGACGAGAATCCTCTGTGATACAAAACAATAGTTTTTTTAATGTATAGTGATGAGATGCATACCTGAAGTCTTGAACAGCAAAACAAACATCAAGTTGTAACTATAATATTGAGACCAGTCATTCATTTGAATCCCCACGGATTATGTGGGACAACATTTGCTTCTATTTTTATTCAATCTTTATTTATCAATAACAAGACTATTAAAAGGCCATTCCACCCTTACAAGGTTAGTCTGCTCATTGAATGGATTATTAACCATATTTAATTTAAATTTAATTAAATGTACCGTGCTTAATTAATTTCCTAGCTATTTTCTACCTTATTCAGATGATAATGCTGAGCTCCTTGTCAGACTTGCTTCGCTTCATTGATGAAAATCAGCTAAGCTCTGAGTTTGGTGGTAACCTGGAACAATGCCATAGTGACTGGATAGTTCTGCGAACGGTAAGCTTTCTGCTTTCAAGAAAGGAAAATGACAAGTTATTTATGCTGTTACAAAAAAAGTGTCATTATATGTTCACAAAATGGAAATAAATTGCAAAATCACGTCATGTGTCACTAATGCTGATAATAGAAATAAATCACTTACTAAAGGATATCTGTTTACTTCCTATTAATTAATTAAAACATATTTATATCTGATTTTAGATAAGGAGGCTTGCAATAACTGCTGAGTAATGCATATTTCTGTCTGTGCTGCCTCCTCCAGGCCATAGAGAGTTTTGCAGTGACGGTGAAGGAGATCGCTCAACTACTGCAGACATTCGGCACAGAGCTGTCCGAGACTGAGCTGCCCGATGAAGCCAGTGGCATTGAGTACCTACTCAGATCACACACTGACAAATACAGACAGATGAAGGTATGGAGATGAGTCTCAGTCTTAAATGGTCTAATTTAATATAATTTAACTTATATTTCCAGCATAGCAATTGTTTTTAATCAAATACAATATTTTAAAAAGTTGAGTAGAAAATTATTTTTTCGAATCCCAGACTTTCAATGTGGTTTCAGACTTGGGAAATATATTAAATATTAAAAATAATGATTGGGTTTTTTTTTTTTTTTTTTTGGGGGGGGGGGTGCTAACATAAAAAAGCATAGGTAACACATTATGGGGTGTGCATAAGACTAACACGACACCTTCCTAATCATGACATGACATGTCATGAATATGAAGGAAGTTTTATGCATGTTTGTGAGAACTGTCATTAAGTGTCATTCGCTCAGTTATGACATTTTTAATGCAAATATGACATTGTTTGCAATGTCTTTGTTATAATACCTTGATATAAACCAATACATCATAACTTGTCAGTGTCTTTGTCATGACAACTTGACATTACTAAGACAACACAACCTGTGTGGCAGATTAATTATCAAACTTGAGAAACCGCCAAGCTTTATTGGTTAACATTACATTAAACTATCAGGTGGTTAGGTTTGACATTGGCTGTCATGAAGCCATTATAATCTTTTAATGACAAATTCAATTAATACCACTGTAATTGAGGTCACGAAAAATATTCCTGACACAGTTATAATGCCTCATGACAGCCAATGTCGAAGCCAACCACATGACAGTTTAACTGAATTCTATGTCAAGTTGTCATGACAAAGACACTGACAGGTAATGATGTATTGGTAAATGTCATGTCATAACAAAGACATCTTAAACAATGTCATATTTGCATTCAAAATGTCACTATTGAGCGAAAGAAACGCTACTTATTCAAGACATGTCATGATTATGAAAGTGTCATGTCAGTCTTATGCACATGCAAGTAAACTGTGACCAAAGCATTAATGCTGGAATTTAAAAAAAAAATTAAATGAAGTTGTGGTTGAATAAGACATATGATTTGAAAACGACTGCAGGATGACATTAGGTCAGTTATGAGGGATGGACGCCAGCTGCTCTCAAACCTCGAGGCCTCAAAAGCAATGGAAGGTGCTGCAGCAGAAGACAGAGACATCAGCCAAGACAAAGAAAGAGTGCAGAGGTAGCCTTCATACAGTATTACTCACCAGTCATTGCTGAATAACGCTCCAAGGAGTATTTATGTTTTTCAGGGAATCAAAATCATGCAGTGTTTATTGCCTCTTTTCATTTTTATCCTCTTATTGGATAGGTTGAGGCCCATTCAACTTCGTCTAGTTCACAATGGATTTTTGTGCCAATTATCAAAATAAACTTCAGCTTAGGCTCTTTGTGTAAAAATTCATCATGTTTCATTTGTTTATTGCAGGCTCGTGGCACAGTTACGGGACATGGAAATGGCATTTGATGGCTTTTTTGAGAAGCACCACCTAAAGCTTCAACAATACCTTCAACTCCTCCAATACGAGCTGAGCTTCCATGAGGTACAGACCAGTGTTGGGAGTAATGAGTTAAAAGCGTACTAATTTAACTACTTTAACAACGTTGCTTTTGTAGTAACAAGCTTTTCCAACTATTCATGGTAAAGCACATCGCTGAATTTCAGGGGTCATTTTCTCCACTTTCATTCCCCCCCAAATGGGTCCCCTTTAACATCTGTGGAAAAACATTTTTGTAATTATACCAATGCCAAAATCCTCTATAATATTTTTTGGTGAAAATCTTGAATGAATACAATATGAAATATTGATCTGAAATAACTAATTTGTCTTTGTGCATAGATGGAGGCCATTCTGGAGAAACTCAGTACGCAGGAGAAAGCAATAGCATCTGTGGGGACAACAGTGGCCCAGACGGAGCAGCTGCTCAAAGACCTCGAGATGCTGGAGACCACAGCAGAGGTTTCAAACTTTAATGATTAAAATATATGACCCTCTTCTACTTTTTTTCCTGGTAAACATTCATAGAAAACTTTTTTGAGACTGTGCTTCAGTTTAAATGTATTGCACACCCCAAATTTTGACTGATGCAGATGTTGAGAGCTGACAAGCTGAAACATCTTTCAACTGATACTCAAGTGTTTGATTATAAGCTCTGTTGTTCTTGCAGGATGAAATGGGCCGTGCTCAGATTATTATTCTGCATGGGCACCAGCTTGCAGCAAGTCATCACTACGCTCTTGCCCTAATAGTTCAGCGCTGCAATGAACTGAGGCATCACTGTGACACTCTCACAACAGCTCTGCGTGCCAAGCGGGCATCTCTCACACGCATACGAGACCTGCTGTTGCGATTGGAGGAGGTATTAAATGCAAATGCAAGAACCTTGCAATACTGTATATGCACTTTATGCAAGCACATAGAGACTCTGCATATCTCTGTATGGGCAGACTGTGCGTTGGTGTGATGAGGGGGCCTATTTGATGGCTAACCAGCTGCTGGATAAGTTTCAGTCCAAAGAGGGGGCGCAGGTAGCCCTGCAGGATATTGAGAAACTGATGGAGAAAGCCTCAGTCTTGCGGTCTAACCCGGGCTTCCTCAGTCTGGAGTTTGAGGCAATACTCACACCACAGCTGCAGGTACTGACACACACAGAGCACAAATACACCCTTTGAGACCAGTAGTGAAAATGCCACTCTTTTACTATAGTATGTCCTTAAAGGTCCCCTGACATGGGGTTATTTTATTATTTTAGTTTCCTGGATTGCCCTTATGTTAGTATGTTTTTTAGATCAAATATAGTCAGGATTTAAAAATAAAAGGCAATTTTCCTAGCCTGATTTTAGCCTCTGATTTGAACGCTCTGTTTGAAGGGGCGTGTCTGCTGTGGGATTCAATGTAACCGCCCACTGCTGTGATTGGCTGACATGCTTGGATATGAAATAGCTATGCGAAACTTTCTTGAATACTTTTACTATAGCTATTATAGGTTTTTACTATTACAGCTATCGAGATTAACAAATCGTGAGAAGTTTTTAAAGTATTTAGATCTATAAAATGTGGCGTGATGAGCATTGAGCAAGCAGAGGACAGTCTGTTGATCGCTAGAATGAAGATCTTATCATTGCAACGCAGTTTCTGCTCTCTCTAATGCTTTCACCAATGCGGACACGATGATGTATATACAGTAAGAGCTTCGTGTGCGTCATTGATTTCATGACGAGTTGTCCAGATAAACTTGCGCTGTGTGGAAAGATTGTTTTTTGATCGCTTTCTGTATAATTTGTTCAGAATTAAAAAAAAAGATTATTTTCATCCTACTAAAAGAAACGATGTGAAGTTGATATTTTAGTCACTGGCTTGACTTACTAATGCATAAACATATTGAACGATTTTGAGAGAAAGATTAATTTACCTGTCTGAACTTGAACAATTAGGCTACACATCAGAAATTATTGCTTGGTGGCTTGATCGAGTTATTTTCAGACGTTCATCGAGTTGAGGAAAGAGTCGTCGGTGAAATGTTTGGACCATACAAAACTTGGTTTTCAAAACTTTAAAAAAATTAACCCATTGTTTCTTCAGAGGCTCGGATGAAGGAACTAAAAAAAATACTTTTAATAGTTCTTTTTAAAAAAATAGTTCTTTTTGTACATCCGAGCAACGATCAACTGCCATGCATTGCTCGTTTGCAAGCCATGATATCTCTCAAGGAAAAACTCAAATCTCAAAGCTATTTCTCTAGGAAAAACTCAAATCGCGCTCGCTCGTTCGTACTTCCTAGCTCATTTTACCATGGGTGAGCCAAATTCTCCGGGCGGGCAAAGCAGAGAAAGGGGAGGTAACTTTTCCTCATTATGACGTAATAACTGGAGATTCAAGATCAGTGCGTCTAAACTGCTGAGAAGAGAAAAATAGCCAAAGCTCGCTTTACACCGATTGAAAATTCTAGACACGAGGGGACCGAATATAGGCTAGGGGAACTAATATTAATGTTTAAAAAAAATTCATGTCAGGGGACCTTTAATAATTTTCTATTGATCAAGGGCCTATTTTAAGTTCACCCCCTTTTGCTTTCATGCTAGTCTCAGATAGAGGCTGTCACAGAGAAGGTATCAACAGTACAGGGAATGATCCAGAACAGACAGGCCTGTTTGAGAAAACTTGCTGATATTCAGGCTAGACCCATCCAGCTGGTCGCTCCAAGGCCTGAGAACTCACCGCGCTGCAAATCCCCTCTGTTCTCTCCTAAACACAGTATGTTTATCTATTTCAACTGCATTTGTTATTATGGTGAACAATTGCCATCGGTCTGACTCTTTCCTGTCTTTTTCGAAGGTTTTGATGTGAACTCCAGTTTAAGGTTTTCTTTTGATCTTGCACTCCCTGGAAAAAGGTGCTCACGGAAAGGTCCCAGCACAAAGAAGGTTTGGCTTGGCCGTCCTTGTTCGTCTCAAAATCAAACAAATTCTACTCGTTGCTGACAGCTTTAGGAACTTTTTTTCTTGGTTCTTGTACTGTAGATAGAGGTGATGCACGACTACGAGGAGAACCGCAGCTGTCTGTCGTACGGCCCCGATGGAGTCGAGAACCCTGACCAGCACAAACGGTGAGCATTTCTGCAATATCTTGACAAAATCTATGTTCTCGAATCATGAATTCCTTCTGAACTTCCTCTTTTTGTCTGTCTCTCACCAGTCTCTTTCCCTTTCTGTCCTCATCTCTTTCTTCCCCTCTCTCTGCCCATGCATCCCTCGCCTCTATAGCCACGTAATGAAGGAGCTGATTGAGACAGAGAGAATCTACGTGGAGGAGCTGCTGTCTGTTTTGCTGGTAATGTCTTGACCGAATGACCTTGAAATAATTGGTCTGTGTTTTGTTCTCCCACATGCCATTTGCATAACAGCTGTGATAGAGTTGATGATCTTTGGATGCAATCATTTTGAATTCACATCTTTCCTTTCACTCGGTAGTTTATAGTGTCACAGTGAGTCACAGCCGTGTCACGTACATACAAGTTTTTCTGATGTTTTTCTGACTGCCTTAGAAAGTAAACTGTTATGGCTCTGATCACTTGGCACAATGAGAAAGGGTGCAACAGAAAGGAAAAGGGTACCATTAGAGTGTAAGGAGCATTACAGTCAAAGACCCAGAACCAAAAATGATTAATTAAGACAAGAGTCCACTCAATGGAGTATGTAGGCCACCCAGCTTACAGCTACAAAGATCACAGCAGTTATACCCTTCACCAAGGTCTAAGCTACGTCCTTGCTTCAGGTTGAATGATTCTGTTTGGCTAAGAAATAGATAACTGTAGTAATTTTCCACACATATACTGATAGACTGAGGTATATCTCTATGTATTATGCGGCTGACACTCAGGCCCTAAAGTTAGGCAAGCCATGACCTTGCAGGTCGCAGATTTGGGTTGCTGGGCGCCAACATGTCCAGAACAACAACTCAATGAATCTCCAATAATGCCAGTGGTTCCTTAAAGGGATAGTTCACTTTGAAAGTAATTTTTGGTATGTTTTAGCTTACCTCAAGGGCATCCAAGATGCAGGTGTCTTTGTTTTCCGCAGTAGTTTCAATTTTGATATTTTTAGGTCAAACCGTTCTTGTCTGTCAGTCATATAATGGAGGTCTATGGTCACCACCTTAAAGAGCATGCACAGAGAAGTCCAAATTAAATATGATTTAATGACTCGTAAATGTAAGTACACATTGATGGCCTAAGATACGAAACGAGTGGTTTGTGTGAGAAAACGAACAGTATTTATATCGTTTTTACCTCTTGTAACCACAGCCACATCCAAGTGATCTAAGGGCATGGGCATTGGTAACAAGAGATAAAAACGATATAAATACTGTTTCGTTTTCTCACACAAACCACTCGTGAAATGAGAAGAACTGCATTCCTGACATCAGACATTAGAGAATACATGAAAAGAACATTTCAGTAATCACACTGGGAACTTTTATAACAAAGTAGAATCTCACAAGCCTAGAGAAGTCATTTAACTCGTTTGATATTTAGAATGAAAACTATTGATTAATTCCTTGATTATAATCACTCATTAGATATGCATTTAAGCAGCAGTGGATTTCAGATTGCCCCCTCAAGAGCTAATAAAAAAAGATAGAATAATTAATAGAAAAGATATTTAGAATAATTGAAAGTCATACATTTTTTCCTGTTCCTGGGTGAAAGGGTTATAGGGCGGAGATGGATAACCCATCTCTCTCTAATATACTGCCATCTGTACTGCGAAACAAGAAAGAAGAGCTGTTTGGAAATCTGCCTGAGATCTATAAATTCCACAGCAGGTGAGAAATATGCCCACACACATGGATACATAAACACGCATTCATGCTGATCCTGTCTTTGTTGTGCAGAATATTCCTGCAGGACCTCGAGAGCTGCTTAGAGTCACCAGAGAGAGTGGGAGCACGCTTTCTCGAAAGGGTGAGAAATTCTGTCATATCTAAAGGCATTTACAAAATATTTGTATTTAAACTAAATGCTGTTTCTTAGAAATTTCTATTCATCAAAGAATCCTGCAGAAAAAAGTATGTCATTTTTCACAAAAATATTAAGCAGTGCAACATTGATAATAATAAGAACGATTTCTTGAGCAACAAATCAGCATATTACACTCTCAGAAAAAAAGGTACAAAAGCTGTCACTGGGGCTGTACCTTTTCAAAAGGTACACTTTTGTACCCAAAGGCTGCATATTGGTACCTTAGTGGTACATATAAGCACCTGAAATGTATTAGCACCTAAAATGTACTTAACACCTAAAATGTACATATTACCACCTAAAATAGACATATTAGCTCATGAAATTGACATATTAGCACCTAAAATGTACATATTAACACTTAAAATGTACATATTTGGACCTAAAATGGACATATTAGCACCTAAAATGTACATATTAACACCTAAAATGTACATATTAGCACCTAAATTTTACATAGTACTTAACATGTATATATATTAGCACCTAAAATGGACATATTAGCTCCTAAAATGTACATATTAACGCTTAAAATGTACATATTAACGCTTAAAATGTACATATTAGCACCTAAAATGTACATATTAGGACCTAAAATGGACATATTACCTTCTGAAATGGACATATTAGCACCTAAAATGTACATATTAACACCTAAAATGTACTTATTAACACCTAAAATGTACATGTTAACACCTAAAATGTACATATTAGCACCTAAATTTTACATATTCCTTAAAATGTACATATTAGCACCTAAAATGGACAAAAGTTTACCTTTTGAAAGCCCCAGTGACAGCTTTTGTACCTTTTTTTCTGAGAGTGTAGAATGATTTCTGAAGGATCATGTGACACTGAAGACTGGAGTAGCGATGCTGAAAATTACATTTTGAAATATATTGAAACTTTTATTAAAAACTTTAATTATTTCACAATGTTACGGATGACTGTTTTTACTGTGTTTGATCAAATAGATGCAGGCATTAGACTATACACACACACTGTAAATTCAACAAATCTATGTATCTTTAATGACACATCATACAGTATGAACAATTGGTCAGTAATGATACTGAGACAAAACACATTCATTCTGATATACATGACTGAAAATAATGATAACTTGCTGTTTAATATGCGAGTTATACAGTTGATTGGGTTGATTCAGTCATACTGACTGGTATTGGTATTTTGTTTTTTACTGTTTATTAAAAGAACCTGCTCAAAAGAGTAATTCACGGTGGATTTAAACTACACCGGTCATGCTGTATGTCTTTATTTCACTAAAAAGAACCAACTCGTAACAATCATTGGTTCGTAAATTGTTTGTTCGTGACTAGACTGGACACGTTGGACGTTGTTTTTGCATGCAGGCTCTGATGACATCTCAACAGAAAGATATTTTTTGCCATACATTTTTGGTACTCTGCCTTTTATTGCATCTCATTCAATAGACTGTGAACTCACATACACAATTCAGGTAAATATGATTTATTCTGCTGCGGTGCTGAAGATTCATAGTGACGCCTTAGAAAAGTAGTATAGGAACCACTGATCTATGCCCTATAACAGTTCTCTTGTAATGAATTGTTTTGCAGAAAGAAAATTTTCAGGTCTACGAGCGCTACTGCCAGAATAAACCTCGCTCAGATGCCCTCTGGAGGCAGTGTTCTGATTCAGTCTTCATCCAGGTATTGATGTGGATGTAAACAGCACTCGCAGATAGAGGCATAGATAGTAATTAGTGGGATGGTGTATACCCTGTTAGGAGTTTTAAATCTTTTATTTTACTAAATTAATTTTCTGTTTTCTTATTTAGGAGTGCAAAAAGAAGCTGGATCATAAACTAGGGTTGGACTCATATTTGCTGAAACCTGTTCAACGTTTAACCAAGTACCAGCTTCTTCTGAAGGTGCGTAAACAAACCAAAACAAACTAAATCCAAAATTTCACATTTCCCCCAGTATTTTCTCTAAGTGCTTCCTGTCTCTTTGATTAGGAACTACTAAAGCACAGCTCAAACTCACAGTATGCATCTGAGCTGCAGGGGGCGCTAAATGCCATGCTGGATCTCCTCAAGTCCGTCAATGACTCCATGCATCAAATTGCCATCACAGGTTATGAGGTGTGGCCAACAAATGAGAATGGAGGGTTATATAATGGACAGGAGGATTATTAAAGTGCACCTTAAAGGTTCCTAATTTTGTTTCGAAGGTCTCCAACAATATGTTTACATGCATCCAAGGTCAAAAAACAGAATCACTTTTTTTTTTCAAGGATTTGGCCTTTGTAGTCCCTGCCTTTCTGCAACAATGTCGTAACAATGTGTGCGCTGAGTGAAAGCCTTTCAATGCGCATATAGAAGCTGTTTAGTTTCGGTTACGTTGGTTACTGAAAATTTTATCGTTTTTGACCATGCTGCCCACATCGTAAACTTTATTTATATAGCAACAAATACATACAAATTAAATAAATAAATAAATTGCGGTAATACCGCATATCGCGCTATTGAGCCACTCAACATTACCCTATGAGCCCTATGTAACAGTCTCATTCTTCGAAAGTGCATGCAGACATGTCTACTCTTTGAGACATCAAACCAAACCAAAACTCGAACCCGAACCAAACTCTTTCAAGCCTTAGCTACAACTAGTGATGTGGGCGGTTCAAAGTAGACGTTTTCGCAGACATTGTTACAAACCTACGTAGGTTCAGGCATCAAGTTTTAAGCCTTTTCTATCTGTTGGGAGACAATAACTTAATTTATCATTTACTTTGATCTTTGAAACTTTCAGACCCACAAACGGCTATATTACACACTACATGAAAGGTAAAATCCCAAAAAGCATAATGGGGCATTTTAATGTTTAAAGTTATCGTGACTGACAGTTGATGCAACATGTTTTTGTTATTAGAATATGACCTGCTATTATCTTTCAAACAAGTTTCTATTTGCATTCCCACACTTGCCTTTTTACACGTTCTTTGTATCCAGGGTGAATTGAGTGACCTGGGCCGCGTCCTCATGCAGGGCTCCTTCAACGTCTGGATCAACCATAGGAAAGGCCCGACGCGCATGAAGGACATGGCTCGCTTTAAACCCATGCAAAGGCATCTATTCCTCCATGAAAGAGCTCTGCTTTTCTGCAAGAAGAGAGAGGAGAGTGGAGAGGGACATGATCGGACAGCCTCGTACAGCTTCAAACACTGCCTGATGGTGAGAGAGAGTGAGACACCGACCTATTTGGCATTTAAATATTTAATTGGTCAGAATGCATGACTACTTTTGAATGACCATCAATGTAGAAAGATAATTTTGGTGCATTTACCACAGCTAACCAGCCAACTTTGACCTACTTTCTACCCTTAAACCAATTTTTGAGCTTGTTGTGTTGCACTGATGTTGGAGTTAAGCACCTATTTGTTTATTCCAGCCCTGTTTTAAGTGTGCTCAGAGATTTTTATGAAAGGGATTTTGGGCTTAACTCAAATTTCATTGGCAGTTTAAAAACCCACAAGGTTATTAAAATACTGCAATACTGAATTTCCAAGTGAGGTCTTTGACCCCTCTGTTTCATTTGCAGATGAGAGCTGTTGGTATCACAGAAAACGTCAAAGGGGATGCAAAGAAGTTTGAAATTTGGTACAACGGAAAAGAGGAGGTGTATGTTGTTCAGGTGAGTCATTTTATCAAGGTTAAAACTCCACAGAACGCAATGGATAAAAAGTTACAAGGGCCTCTGTCATCACTTGCTAACGCCTCCTCAATACCTCCTCACAGTGAACGTTAATGTCAAGTCCTGAATGCGAATTTGTTTGTAGAACTTGCGTAACTAAATAATACTGTATGTGGGTTTTTTAGATATACTGTACTTCACAATAACTAATTAGCCACATTTAAAGGAGTAGTTCTTTTAAAAAAAACGTTTGCTGATAATTTACTCACCTCCATGTCATCCAAAATGACCACGTCTTTCTATATCTTCAGTTGAAAGAGAAATTAAGGTTTTTGATGAAAACATTCCAGGGTTTTCTCCATATAATGGACTTCATTGGGAACCAAACGGTTCAAGGTCCAAATGAGAGTTTCAGTGCAGCTTCAAAGGGCTTTTAACGACAACAGACAATGAATAAGGGTCTTATTTAGGACCCTTCGAGACTCGAAAAAGGATGTGTTCATTTTGATGAACAAGCTTGAACAGGAGAGTCACGAACGCTCATCACAGAACGGAGCAAGTCGAGCATTTGTGCTTATAAAACTTAAACTTTTTTATTTATTTTTGAAATGACCGATTGTTTCGCTAGATAAGACACTTATTCAGTGTCTGGTGTCATTTAAAGCCCTTTGAAGCTGCACTGAAACTCTCATTTGGACCTTGAACTGTTTGGTTCCCATTGAAGTCCATTATATGGAGAAAATCCTGGAATATTTTCATCAAAAACCTTAATTTCTTTTCAACTGAAGAAAGAATGACATCTTGGATGAGATGACAAAAGATGACAAAAGTTTTTTTTTAAAGTGAACTACTCCTTCGAGGACAAGAATGATGTGTTTTGTAGCCTAATTGTTTTATTTTGCAGGCTCCAACAGTAGATGTGAAGATTGCATGGCTCACTGAGATTAGAAAAATTCTCAACAATCAGCAAAAGACTGACAAAGGTTCTTACTTTGCATCTTCGTTTCGGTTAATATCGGTCTTGATTAAATGAGTCGTGTTTGGTGGGTCAAACTCTGCCTTTCCTCTTTCTCAGGTGATGCTCACCCAGATAGTGAGCAGCCATTATTTACACCCTTGGGCGACAGGTGATCCTCACTGTATTCCCATAACCCCTCACATTATATTTGCGATCTCTTCTACAGTATAGCATGGATGTAAATGTGCATATGAAAGGATCTGAAACTTAGCTCAATAATGAACAGGTTTTATCTTCTAAATCACCTTCATAAATACTGTTTGCTTTGAGCCCATCTGCATGATGGATAGATTAATCTGTATCATACTGGCATGAAAAACAGTCTTGATCTCATTTTTGAAAACTACTCGATGGAAACATTGGGCTTGGACTTTGGAGAACCAAATGTAAAATGCTATTAGCAAATGACTGTTTAATAAACATTATGAACTATTTTCAAATATTTAGTGTGAAGTTAAAGAAGTTCTATGAAGCATTGAATCCGAATCTAACTCTAGTTTAAATGTATTGTTAGTCTAGTCATGGGCTAATGTGCAAATTTTATTTTAGTGTAACAATTAGGATTAATTTTAGATGTTTTAAGTGAATGCAGAAAATTTAAGTTATTTGCAGCACATAGCGCTTAATATTTGGTTTTTCAAAATTTCTTTGAATGTCATGTTGTTCAACGGAACAGGATTGGAGTCAATATCATGTCAACTCAGCTATTATTGAATATTTACTGAAATTCAATTGACTGATTTGAAATTACACTCAAATCATTAATACGGAGTTTACTTGCCATTTATTTTTACATGTAGGCAACTGACAGCAGTCCTGTTCAAGAATATCCTGTTTGTGACGACGTTTGATTGTTGTTGTTGTTGTGTTTTTTTGATGTTCGGTTCATCGGTTGGTGGGGTCAGTGTGAGGCATATGTCCGTGTGCATGCCCTGGACTTCCACACAGATCACTGGCTGCTCAGGTTGTTTTGATGTCCTTCCTCACAGCAAGCTCCAGGGGGCGTCAGTCAGCTCAGAAGAGGCCGATTCGGGCCGCGTGAGTCCTGTTCTGACAGACCCGGTCCTCGTTTCTCCGCGTCCCAGCCACCACAACCGTCGCAGTGAGTCAGAGGCCGTGGGAAGGCCATTATCATTGGAATTAAATCTGAACGTTAAGTTGCAGAAAAATTGACTATGCTATCGAACTCAATGGGTTTTTGGAATGGGTTTTTTAATATGTAATATGTAAATTGCGGCACATTTATATGCATGAAATCGAATCGCGTAATTGCAATGCAAGATTTACGATCCATATGGTGGGAATGTCATTACGTTTTGGCTGGTTGTGGGTTGCAGGCTGGCCTGGGACTTCTCATTCAGTGGACATCTGTGAGGGTCTGGAGGACTGGACCACTGACATCTCAAACATCTCAGACTCTGATGAAGAAGACGATGTGCTGCTGGTGAGCTTTGACCTTCAGATATCGCTCAGATTCAGTTAATCGGAGGAAACATTTAATTGTTTAATTAGGTTTCAACATTGAAAGATTTTGGGTTTATACTGTCTATTGAAACCCTGCTCCTGGAGGCCCTCTGCCCTGCAGAGTTTATATCAAATCTGCTTCAGTCTGTGATTTCCAAGCGATCCTGAAGAGCTTGACTAGCTGGTTCAGGTGGGTTTGATTAGGTTTGGAGTAAAACTCTGCAGGACACTGGGCCTCCAGGAGCAGGGTTGAGGACGTGGTTTAAATGATTTGCTTTAACCTTGTTTTTTTGCTGGCTTGCTTGTTTTTTAGGTTCCTGGAAGGTATAGAGCAATGGTGGATCACTTAAAGTGCGGCAAGGACGACGTTATCGTCAAATGTGGTGATGTCATTCACGTGCTGGAGGAGAGTGCTATGGGGCTTTGGTGAGAGTCATTTTCCATTTTTAATTTATGCTTAAGTTGCAATTAGTCTTTTCTTTCCTATTGTGATGTATATCTGATTGAAATGGCTTTTCAAACAAGAAAAAATGTAGGTTAGAGTAAGCCAGATAAGGTTGACGATTTTCAGCCCAAAAGCTCTCCAAAGCTCTGCAAAAATATTCACAGCCAAAAGAATGTGGTAGAATTCAATTGTCACGGCAACCAAGGTTTATGAGGACCATTACTTCCTTGAAAAATTATGAAAAAATAAAATGATAAATTTAATCAATTTCCCTGCCTGGAGAACAATACAACAGGAAAACGGATTAAGAGACTTTAGTCTTATGACCTTCAGCATACACTTCATCTCGGTTATAGAGCCTTCGAGTCATCTCCCACCATAGACGTTATCCATCTTGGTCACTCTCCCACTCCTTGCTGTAGCTACAACGTATGCCACTTTGAAATAGCAATTACTTCAATATACAGCTACAAGTTCAACATCTGACCCCTTATTGAGACTCACGAATCATTATATCTGCCTGCTATCACTCATGATTGGCTAAAAGTGCAGGCTCAGCCGCAACATGAACACCAAACCAGATATTGTCCAAACCAATTTTTACCGGCATAATCAAATTCAAAACTGCCCAGTTGGGTGGAAATCTGCCCTATGTAGCCAAGCTGAGAGGGTGGGAATTGATTCTGTCCATCGTTAATTGATTATTGCTGTGATGTTATGCGAGTGACAGGTTGTCCTGCCTTTGTGCATCAGTATGAAATGGATATTCATTTTGAGATTACACGTGTATCTTATATCAACTGATATGGTACCAAATACTGGTATATTGTGCATAAAACGCCACCAACACGTTTTTGCCCATAAGACTTAATTATTAACCCCCATATATTTGGCTCCAAAATGCTGAAATTATTTTCTGGAATATAACATTGATTAATTGCCCTCAGGACGAGAACATATTAAATAATTTTGGATCACTAGCAGGCTTGGGGGGGTTACTTTAAAAATGTATTCCGATAAAGTTACAAATTACTTCATAAAAAAAGTATTCAGTAACGTAATCCAAGTACCAGAATATGAAAACAATGTAACGGATTACTCTTGGATTACTTCAAGGACAGATATAATTAAAACTTTTACTTATTAAGAATCTCACATCCCTGAAATATATTTATTTTAAGGGCTATAGAGACATCTAGTGGCTGAAATATATTTATTTAAAGGCCTATAGAGACATCTAGTGGCTACAGTATGGTTTTACAGATTATTATGTATTATGTAGGCTACAAGGAAATAATAAAAACACGACGTTTAAAAATTCCACACAATCTACATATTAGTTTATTTTAAAGTAGGAAATAATCTGTTCACTAATGCCGTGATCTTTCTTAATTTGACTGACTGAACTTGGTCCGTTGGCAGTAGGAGTTCCCCTACGTTAGCAGCGAACATAGCAGCTAAGCTAACAAGCTAACAACAAGGCACAGTTTGCACTGTAAAACTATGTTGTTGGAACTTTCATCTTTAAAAACAAAACAACAGCGGAATTTCCAAGAAATAAAAAGCATTTTTACCTGCGAGCAGCATCGTTTCTAGCAGCAGTGATTCAGTCATGTTTGAGGAGGTTGTTGTCGAGACGAGAGCTGTTATTTTACGCAGTCACCAGCGGGTGGGACACCTGACTCGTGTCGCGAGCTTTGGTCGCGAGTTTAAATGTTGTAATTTTACTGGTTGTATTCTGTTTTATTTTGTGGTTGCACTTTGTAAAGCACTTTGTGATTTTTATCAGTGAAAAGTGCTCTATAAATAAACTTTACTTACTTAAATGAAACCATTGTAATCCTGAAAGTATTACTACACTACACACTACTACTGATTACTACGTTTTTTTATATAACTGTAACGAATCACACAGTTACTGGATTTTTGTATCCTGATTAAATTACATAACGCCGTTACATGTATCCCATTACTCCCCTAACACAATCTCCTCACTAGTTACACAACAAGCATCACTCTAATTAACAAGTTAATGATTAATATCATCCTGTAATTCCCACAGGCATGTTAAGAATTTGACTCGAGGAGGTGAAGGAAAACTCCCTGTAGATACACTTCTGAGAATGCTGGAAGATGCAGGCAGAAGTCCCTCCATTAGGTCGGGCAGTGGACTTGTGGTGAGTGAACTGTACAGAAAGTAAATTGTACCTAATGATTTTTGTCTCCTCCTGCTTAGTGTAAGTTTAATTGATGTAGGAAACACAGAGACAACTTTTAAGCCATGAAACTTGGATGATGTATTACTGGTAGAGAGACCTCTTGTATTTCAAAAGATGGAAGGCGAATTTGAGTTCTCATGTCATGACCCCTTTATTATTTTTATCAGACTTGAGCATAAATGTGCTGTTCTGCAGTAGATTTTGTTCTTTCTCTAAAACACTTTGGTGTTGTTTCATAGATTTCACGGGAAATATAAACAGCAGGAAGCCCAGCAACACCTAAGTACATAAACCACATGTACACAAAGCCTCCACCATGTGACAACCCTATAGGCCATTAGTGTCATTCAGGACTGAGCCCAGTCATGCCAAAATGACACACAAACAAACAGAAAGTCAGGAGAACAGAGCCGCCTAGTCAACAGAAAGTTTCCATCTGCCAACAGTGGGATTGTGGATTATGTTGGATTAAAAGACAAAAAGAGACACCACCTACAACAATACAGTGTGGAAATAAAAGGAGCTTTGCGAAGCACAAACCACTAATCCACTTCATCCCTGGAAGGTACCATCACCACTATACTGTGCCATAACACATGATATGAAACATGTATTTGTGTAGTTAGCACAGTATTTAATTGTATTTTAAAACAGGAAGGTCTATAGCATGGCGTGTACACTGACCTGTGAGAAAAGCAAACGTTTTTTCTCTCTCCTCAGATGGTTATGGTGGTTGGACACTTGTTTTTAAAAAGCCATTTAATGCTGGAATAGATACCAGCGCTACAGTGAATGAAAGATGAAAGCTCACATCAGTAACTAGTCCATGTGCCAAAACCTAACATTCCTTTTTCAAAGAGTATTAGGTTCTTTTTTTTTTATTATTTTGACTTTGGCATCAGTATTTCAGAAATCTCTCAGAGAAATGTGCAAGAAATAGTTATGAGGTGAAAACTTTTAAATCACTATTCAGCAATGTGATCGCTTTAATGCTTCACTCTTATGCTTCAAAACATGCTGCTCATCTTCAGATGATCTTGCGTTTACGTATTTTCATGTTTACTTTACGTCAGATTAAATATGGCTGCTCTGGGCTAATTAGCACATCTTTTTAGTTGTATTTTTTCCATGGGACTAGAAAGGGCATAACTCATTTGTTAATATTTAGTTTTAAAATGTATTATATTTGAGTTTTTGTCATTGAAATAAAAAATGTGCTTGGTGGTGTACATCATCAAAATGCCCACTGTAAACTTTCCATTACATTTTAAAAAAAAAAAAGCATTCTCCCCGTCTCTTTCTGCATTTACAATGTGCACTTAAAGGGATACTCCACTTTTTTTGGAAATAGGCTCATTTTACAACTCCCCCAGAGTTGAGTTTTACCGTTTTCGAATCCATTCAGCCAATTTTCTGATATTTAGAAGAATTTCAGTAACCAGACAGTTTCTGGTCTCATTGACTTCCATAGTATATTTTTTCCCTGCTATGGAAGTCAATGAGACCAGAAACTGTCTGGTTCCTGATATTCTTCTAAATATCAGAAAATCGGCTGAATGCATTCGAAAACTCAACTGTTTAACTCTGGTGGGGTTGTAAAATGAGCCTTTTCCAAAAAAAAAGTGGAGTATCCCTTTAACTTTGTTAACCGCTTAGAAACCATTGAGGTGAATATGCAAGATGTCATCTATTAGTTAGCCTCATTAAATCTACAATGAATAAATACACAACCGTTCAAAAGTTTGGGGTTTTACATATTAATTTCATCCAATTCAACTGATCAAAAGTGTCAGTCAGGACACTTATAATGATTTATATTGTAAATAAATGTTATACTTTTGAACTTTCTATTCATCAAAGAATGTATCAATTTTTGAGTGTATCACGGTTTCCACAAAAATATTAAGCAACCAGCACTGTTTTAGTACTGATAATAATAAGTAATGTTTAGCCATCACACGAATTACATTTTAAAATATATTAAAACAGTTGTTTTAAATTACAACAATATTTTACAATGCTACTATTTGTACGGTATTGACCAAATAAAAAAGCAGCCTTGGTGAGCATAATATGACTTAAAAAAAAATCTATCTAAAAATTAAAAACCCACACTTTTGAAAGGCAGTGTACATGTGCATGTCATAAAGTAAAAACAGATGAATGAGTTTCATGTGTACTTCAGTTTGAAGGACACGTCTTAAAGCCATACAGCTAAAGGTGTATAATATGTACAGAGTTAGTAAGAAGAAAGTAGTACTGTATATCATGTATGACAATAATTTCACTAGATGTACAAGCACAAAGTATAAGATGGAAAACTATATATTTTCTTGATTGTTACAGTATGTTTGCTGAATGATGACTAGTAAATATTATCTGTACAGAAATGACTGTGAGCTTCTTCAAAACAAACCTGTAAAATGGCCTGCTCTAATTCAAACTCTGTTGACCAATTTTGGACATTTGTCCCGTTCTGATCCCAGTAGTGTTGCTTATCCAGTACATATATTTTGAGATGCGGGTATAGATGCCATACTTCCCCTTTTTGGCGCACTCTTCACCCCAGCTGACGATGCCCGTGAGAAACCACGTGTTCTGATAGTGAGTGGCATGGGGTCCTCCGCTGTCTCCCTGACAGGAATCCTTGTGTACCGTACTGTAACCGGCACAGAACATGAAGCGGGAGATGGTATCCGTGCTGCTGCTTTTGCACTCTGTCCGGTCCACGTAGGGGAGCTCTACTTTCTGAAGTGTTTTGGATTCGATGCCCCCGAACTGTAGCTTTCCCCAGCCGCTCACCAGGGAGTTTTGCGCACTCCTGAGCAGGTTCTCCGTGAAGTCTTTAGTGCCCAAGCAGATGGGCAGGACGTAGTCTGAAAATTTAACGGGTTCCTTGAGCTTTAACAGGGCGATGTCATGATTGTACAAACTGTGTTGAGAGTTGTAACGTGGATGGATGTGGTACTCCGCTATGCCGTGGTCACTCTCTTTTCCCTCTTTCTTTGAGATGTCATGTTCCCCTAAAGAAATATAGCAAATGATTTACAATATGCATGACATCACGTCACATTTGCCCTGAAAGACAAAACTGTTAAGAGTCTCTTAAATTTAATAAAAAGCAATAAATTTTATATATATTTTAGGGCTGTCAAACGATTAATCGTGATTAATCGCATCCAAAATAAAAGTTTGTGTTTACATAATATATGTGGGTGCACTGTGTATAATTATTTTTTATATATAAATACACACACATGCTTGTATATATTTAAGAAATATTTTCATGTATATATTGTATATGAAGAGTTCAGATGCAAAAACCTCTAAATGCCATTTGAAATTTTCTTCTAAATGACCATTTTTATCAAGCTTGTATATTTAAGTTCAATAATTTCACTTAAATGACAATTAATAGGTAATCTTCATTGCCATTTAAGTGAAATTACTGAACTTAAATATACAAGCTTGATAAAAATTGTCATTTTAGAAGAAAATTTCAAATGGCACTTAGAGGCTTTTGCATCTGAACTCTTCATATAGATTTATATATAATTTATATTATATATAATTATTAATATTTTATATATAAATATTATTTTTTTTCTTAAATATACATGCATGTGTTTGTATTTATATATATATATAAAATAATTATACACAGTGCACTCACATATATTATGTAAACACAAACTTTTATTTTGGATGCGATCAATCGCGATTAATCGTTTGACAGTATATATGAAGAGTTCAGATGCAAAAGCCTCTAAGTGCCATTTGAAATTTTCTTCTAGAATGATCATTTTTATCAAGCTTGTATATTTAAGTTCAGTAATTTCACTTAAATTGCAATGAGGATTTCCTATTAATTGTCATTTAAGTGAAATTACTGGACTTGAAAATATAAGCTTGATAAAAATGATCATTTTAGAAGAAAATTTCAAATGGCACTTAGAGGCTTTTGCATCTGAACTCTTCATTTATATATATATATATATATAAATAAAACAATAAAAATACATTAATAATAATAAATGGGTTAATATAAATAATAATATATAAACAGATAACAGTGGTAGTAGTAGTAGTAAAAACAACAATAATGATTTTCTTGCTTTATATGTACAAATGCATATTAAAACTTTTTTTTCCTATTACCAAATAGCAATAACAAGTACGTGACAGTGTAGTTCTCTCACCCACTCTGATGAAGAAAGATCCCTCCTTTCCTTCAACACAGTGGGCAGCTGTAATGACCCATTCTTCACTGAGAAGAGAGCCTCCACAAAATACAATCTTATTCACCTTTGCAATAAAAACCACCTGCCAGAGAAAAAGACAGATTGATATTAGTTTTTTATTTATTATTTCCTCCATATAAGGTTCTGTTCTGTGGATTTTTCGACACAAACCAATGAATATGTCTGCCCTGCTTCATACTGTACGACGAGGAGCAATCTCATGAATGTTTTATTTACACACACACAATTCATCTCTTCACTACCTGCCAGGGAATCTCCCCTGGTGTTGCTTCATTGCCTCCTACAATGCGATGATCATTGTTTGTTGCATTTTTGATACTTGGTTGAGTGGGAAAGAAATCCCAGGAGGAGCTGTTGTCCAGTGTAGGTTGAAGTGTGCTGGTGCCGTTCACTTTAGGGGCATCTGTAAGACTGGACTCTGTCATATTGGGTTTGGTTATATTGACGTGATTGATGGATTGATTTTGATTTCCATTCTCAGCACTGATGAGGGATCTTGAGGTAAGAGTTTCAGCAATAATCTTACTGAGACGTCCACATGGGTATTGCCCTATAAAGATGCAAGTAGATGAAACAAGAGCAAGATCTAATCAACAAACCAACCCAAGCCTCTGCTAAAACATGCAAATTCCTTGATCGTAAATGGTATTCAAAATACACTACTGCAGATGAAAGGTCATACTGCACAATATAAGAAAAGCTTTAAGGTTGAAATACAGTGTCCCAGTGACAATGCAGAGGCTTAATGCAGATAAATGACAATGTCATTATGGCATGTAATAAGCGGGAATAGATTCCAGTACCTGTAGGTTCACATGTCCTGCTGTCCAGAGCCAATCTGTAACCCTCTGCGCAGTCACACACTGCTCCATAAATTTTATCCACAGTGCAGAAGTGCATGCAGCCTCCATTATTTACCGTACACTGTTTTGCCATCTCTGGACCAGACCAACCCATGAAACACAACACAAGGTTTAGCAGAGGAAGACCTTAAGATTACCTAAAGCAGGTTAAGAATTTCTACTAACAAGATAAAAAGGTGTATATTAATATAAATTTGATGATTTTTAAATAAATATCTGTGTGTGCATATATATTCACTTTGATTTTTAATATATAAATATATATATATATATATATATGTATATATATACAGTATATATAGTATACTGTATATATTATTCATTTTTATATATTATAAATATATTTAAGAAAAACTAAATAAATGTCATATCTAATTTTATTCATGTTATGTTTTATTGTTATTATTTTATTATGTTATTATTTTATTTTTCAAAATAAACAGTAGGCCTATTACTAAAACTATCAAATAACTAAGACTATATTTCTTTATATATTATGTTGTCTGAACTAGAGGATATAATGTAAAATCTTATAGTTAAATAAGCGCATCAAGGATCTTACCTAACTCACAGTTCTTCCCACTAAAGCGTGCTAGACACCAGCAGGTGTATGTACTCATACCATCCTCACATTTCCCACCATTCTGACAGGGATTCGACTGACACTGGTCTCCATCTGAAAGAGGCGCGGCCATGATCATTTTACTATCAAAAGATTCAATGCATTCTATTATGTTTATGTAATTTAAATTAACACACACTATGGACAAAATAAAGGATAGAAAAAATTGTACATAGCACATACATCAACATTCGTACTCACCTATATAATTCCTCCAGAATTTCATCTGAAAGAAAGTTTGGAAAGTTTTAAACTCATAAAGAGAGAGTAGAGTCCTAAAAATGTTCCCAGGAGATAAATATGTTAATGCAACTCACGGTTTGCTCCTGGTCTTCAAAGACCTCTCTGGCCTCCTCTAGACTGCAGCGCTCTTCAAAACATTCCCTTTCCAAGTTAGCCTTCATCACAACCTCCTCCCATCCTGTGTTGAAGCGTTTTTCTCTCTTCAGAAGAGACCCCGCCAGCTCCCTCGGCAGAAACACTGAAGCTACATTCACAACAGAGACGCACCGTGAAATCACAAACGCCAAGGTCTGTTTCTAGGATGAAGTCGTCTGCAAGCACCGAAGATTTGGCAAGAGAATATTGTTTTACTTTGAAAGGCTTTTTATGCTGAGGTCTGAGGCATCACTTTAGTTCCACCATGAATGATTTTACAGTTGATTTTTATTTTTTTTAATGTTTTCTCACAACACAAAACATTAGAAGGCATCTGTTGTTAACCAGTTACTCTCTATACTAGCTCGAAGTGGTTATAACACGTTTTTTTGACATTTCAAAAGACTACATGTTACATGGATTGACCATTAAAACCTCAAACTGAGAATTAAAAAAAAAAAAAAATCACACACACACACACACACACACATATACAAATATATGATTTCCAGGAACAAGCTTATAATAATGCCAACATACCTTCAGACATCAGCCACGTTTCAAGCAGCAAAGTGCATATCAAAATGATGTGATAAATCTTCACCATGATTCTCTTTGATGATTTCCCTTAGGCAGAAATCTTTCTCAGCAGTCACAATACTTTCACGATCTGTTCCAAAGTTCAGGACATATCTGTTTGCACTTCAACAGATATCTCATCCGGTGGGAGTTTTTTTTCCCCCAGTCTGCACCTGCAGTGTTTGTGGGTCATTTTCCCTGCATTTTACCATATAAGCAGTTTGTAGTGTCATGAGAAAGCATCACAGTGTTTGAATCATGCATAACATAAAAGTATATGAAAACTAAAATGTGGATTAGCCTTATCCTTGTGGATGATTATATTTGTATGGATAACCAATCACATTCCTGAGTCATTTCTGTCTTTCCCCCCCACTGATTCAAAGAACTCGGTTCAGACTTGGGACCCAGCAAATATTGACAAGACTTGGCTGACTAACACTGACCTCATAACTGCAACTGTCCATTGCTGCTATTAAGAAACAACAAAAACCGACATGTGCTATGAGTTGAAATGTGCTATTTTGGCATACAACTATACCTTCTGATATAAACTCTTTCGATGAAAAAAATATACAGTGTGTATAGCATATTTGTTTGTTTTCATTGCAACTTGTTCTACAGTACTTTAGTGATTTATGGTGAATAAGCCAAAATAAATTTCCCGAGAAACTATACATGAATTTTTGTATGACAGTATTTTGACACCGGACAGACCTAGTTTAAAAGTTTTAAATATTTATAGTGCTCATATCCGACAATCCAAACTTTAAAAAAAAGAGACTTGCCTCATCTTTTTTTATGTAACAGGATATGTGACTTCTCTCTGGCAGTCAAACAGGAAGTTTAAACTGCATAATTAATGCAGCTCTTGGATGGGTGAATGCAATGGGAATTAAGCCTTTCTGGTGGTCAACCTTTTCTTTGCCATCTTAATATGTAACGATTTATGTCACTCGAACTATATTTTAGAACCCTAGTTACCCTACCTTTTCAGGTGAACTCGATTTCTCAGCAGAAAACTATTTAGAAAATCAAACAGGATGCCTTACTGAAAATACAGTGCGGGCTACTAATATCATTTGTTATTTATTTAGAAAATGAATGAATGAAATTAACCAGTAGCCTACTTGGTAGTCTAATGCCTCCACAATTATTCGCATATTTGCTTAACAACTACTTTTATGCCAAATTAAGCACGTAAAACTGATATAAATGATAGCGAGCTGATGATAGGCCATACGTTACCTGTTGAACTAGGCCATTTTCGTTTGTTTATTTGTTTTTTAAACTATATAACATATTTTCTTGGTTATATTCTTATTTACCGACCTGTAGTCGCTATTTAAACAAAACCACGTAAATCAGAAAATGCATAGAGTTCAAATAATGAACGTTCTTGCGGAAATCAACGCAATGTTTATCAATAGAGAGCATTTTTTTTATTGTAAATTACAAAAATTAGTCAGCTACATTTAAACACCAAACAGAAATAAAAAGGTTAACAAATTTCTCATATCATAAAATATAAGCATCAAAAATAAAACAACAAATATATATAGACATACACACACACACACACACACACACACAAACACACACACAAACATATCCATACATATGCATTACAATTATTCCATTTAAGTAAAATAAATGAATAAATATATACAAATACAATAAAAATAGCTAGCCACAGAATACATAAATAGTAAATTCCTCTTACACAGCCAATAAATATTGGGTAAATTAATCACTATAATATCAGGGAAGCTTACCAAATATATTTTTATAGCACTCTCTAAGTAAGAAGTCAATAGAGACCATTCTGATTCTTCTGACTGAACTGCGACGTCATGCGTCACGTGGAGAAGTTTGGTACTGGGCTTCACAACACGACCTCAATAGTTGCGTAGCAAGGGTGATACACCGCCATGTGGTCTGATTGATGTGTCAAAGCACATCGTGAGCGCACGAATTGTAATCTTGCAGACTGCAAACTGAACGACACTAAAACAGCTTGGGAAGTGTCTTTCACATCTTAATTTTATCTGAAAACTGTTGACAGTTTTTTACGCCTTGCTTTGCAGCCTTGTCTTTTGTCATAAGGAACAAAGCGTTATGCACGCCTGCCAGAGAAAATAATAACGACCAGAAAACGGTAAGGATTCAGCGACATTACAATGCACTGACTAAATTCCTATCCATTAAATAGGCTTACATTAAATTGCCGCAATTATCTGATGAGTGTGATTGTAAAACCGTACAGAATGGATTTATTCTGGATATGTATAGTATTCTTGGATTTAAAAATAAATGAAAAACATAATTAAAAAGATATTACAATGGGAAATCGTTCTGAACTGAGCTCTGGTTCCTTTAAGGAGGGGTTGGCCATTGTTTAATAGAAGAGCCAGTTTTAAATGATCGGACCGATTTGGTATCATCTGGAATTCTTCATCAAAACTGGGATCTATGAGCGGGAAAGCATTACTAAAGACGAAAGAAGATAAGGATGCAAACAAGGGTAAGACATCGCATTATTTTGCTTACACCTTATTGTTCCACCCTCATAAATTTGGTTGTTTATAATTACGCGGAAAAGGCGCACGTTGGAAGCCATTGATAGTTCTGGTTATTCATACGGTTACAATTAATGGGCCGTCAAGCCCTGAAAATGACTGAAAATCATTACATTGATTCCCTCCTCGTCATAGCCGATCTAGGCATCTACAAAGAGAGCAACTTAATATTAAATTATATTTAAAAAATATGTTAGCGTTTAAGCTTAAAGATACGCATAACCAACAAGTGTGATGTTTATTTTGCGATTATATTTGCGGTGCATCACATATGTGATGCGGTCACTTTAAATCTACTTTAACAGCTGAGCGCGCGCGCTTCACGAGAAGCAAAAATAGCTTTCCAGTCTTCTCACGGTTTGCCTCACTACAACTAACGCCCGATAAAACCTGTTGACAGCAAGAAAACAATTATGTTTTTATTTCTTTTTCTTGAGCGTGATATAGCCTACTATCCGCGCTTCAGTTCACGGATGAAGGCTGTGGGTACCTATTGCCATGGAGACAAAGAGGCGTAGAGGCTGCCTCATAAAAAATACATAACATGCTGTATAAAGCAGATGTATTCTGTTTTTAGTGTCTACAGTGGTTCTTTCACTGGACATAAATTGCATAACATTTTATATAAGGTCAACAAGCATTAAAGTGCATGCCTGATTTTTAGCCTTGGCTATGTGTGTTGTGTGGTTGAGTTATAAGTAATAAAGCTTCACAAGCCCCTGAGGGGGAGCTGTAAATGCCTGTGCCGAGGATTATGTTTGATTAAATTGTTACAGGAAAAACTCATTAAAGTTTATTACGTCATGGAAAAGCGAGGAACAATCTACACATCTACACTGAGGCCATGTTAAACGAGGGCTCATTAAGACACAGCTTTTAATTATATATAATAGACCTTTGGGGATTCAGCCTAAATGAGAGATTAATCTTATGTTGAGTTTTAATTGAACACACCGTTCATTTACACCTTAATTATTCTGGTCACTGTATGTCACTACTTCCGTCCATGTTTAGTTTTACTTCAAATATACATTTTCATAATGTTCCATTTATGAGCATCAGTTACTAGGCTACACCCAGTTTCACAGACGAGGCTTAAGCATAGTCCCAGACTAAAATGCATGTTTGAGCTGTTTTAACTGAAAGCAACTTGCACAGACATATCTTTAAATATGTCAGTGTATTTGTTTTGTCTCAAGATGCACACCAGTAATGTTTTTAAGGCACATTTATAAAAGCTACTTAAATGTTGTTATTGAGCTAAGGACTAATCCTGGCTTAATCAAAGCCCTAGATTAATCTGATCTGATTTAATGTTAATTTTATCTTTACTAATATATTACGTAAATCAAAAGTTGCATTCATTAATATTATTATTGTTGTATTATTATTATTATTATTATTATTATTAATGGACCTGAGCATATAGGAACAAACAATGAACAGTTGTATTGTCATTAATTAATGTTATCAAAGATTAATAAATATGGTTATAAATGGATTACTCATTTTTATTTAATGTTAGTCAATCCATTATCTAATGTTAAGTGATACCTACCAATACATCATATTCTGGGTTAAAACTAAGAACATTGATTTTCTTTGTTGAAGCCTCAGCGATTAAACCTCATAAAAGTGTCAGTGACAAGAATTCATCATATGTGATCTACTCGACCACACAAAACAAAACAACAACAACAACAACAACAACAACATATTTTTCTAAAATGTAAATACAGGCTGGCTAGAAAATACATTATGTTGGACCATTTTAAAAATTGTCTTTTCCCCTTTGTTTTTGCAGTTGTTATCATAGAAAACTATATTGTAGGCTATTGTGTCAAATTTGTATGTGTGTAATTGCATGAATACAATTTTGACAAATGTCTTAATACTGTGATGTGTTCGGCTTTGTAATTATTGAAAACACAAAAGTTTAAGTTAATAGTTTAAATGGGTGGTTGATTATGATTTCACTTTTCCAACTTTAGTTAGTGTGTAATGTTACTGTTTGAGCATAAACAACATTATGCAAAGTACAATGCTTAAATTTCAAAGCAAAGGGTTTTTGAAGACTAAGAAATCGGCTTGAATGAGCTCTTTGCCAGACTAACTTCTAGCATAGCAAATCTAAATTTGCGGAAGTTGTCTGGGTTTTCCCAGGCTACATAATACCACCATATTAGTGAAGAGGATAGTGTAGTTATCACTAAATACAAGGCCTTACCAATACCACCAGATGGCAGTAGCCTGCCCTATCATCTTTTCTAACTTATTGGTCTCTTTCGGGCTCCCTCTGTGTGCGTGTGTACGTGCGCGGTTGCATGCGTCAGTATAGTGTAAATATGTTTTCTAGCCTACATTTTGTCCTACCAGATTTTTTTTTTTTTAATACTTGTTGTTCTGTCACTATGTTGAAGTATACACAATTCAAGATGGCAAGGAGTACATTCTGTTGCGGACGGAGTCAACTCAGTCTCTTGCAGTAGATCAGAAAGAAAACTCACCCTTTCATAGTAAATGTCAGGAGCTCTTTTGCTGTCCATTCTGGAAACTCTTCTTTCTAAAGAAAAAAGAAAACGGTGAAGGTTTGTAGAGATGAGAGGTTTTATCGGTTCTGCCTGCCTAGCACCTAATGTTAATTTCACGAAAGATAACCAAACCCTCCAAAATACACCGTAACCCACCAAAAATAGCATGCGTTGTAGACGTCTAACATCACAACGTATACTATTCGTTCAGTGCACGAAGTGCTGTTATGAATTTGAATGAACTGCTTTATGGTGGACTTTCTATCTCTGAATAGTAAGTTTTCACGTCTTGGCCCGCACAAGTTATTGTTACTCCTGCATGTAGCCTATACACTGATTTATTGTTCACTTCAGGAACGCTTGGATGTGATGATGAGCCTAATGTTCCCTCTCAGCCCATTTTACATGTTTTAGCGCCATCATGTGGTGACTTAAAGATCAGCCTCATCGGGGTGGGGTTGTTTTCGCCTTCTCGTATGAGATGGGGCTGAAAACATAAGCACATTCAGTCATTAATAATAGAGATTTAAATGAATTTGTACCATGCAAAGACTACAACTTTGTTTTCTCAGCATTACAAGATCTGCTTAAGTTCTATAAACTATGAGCTTACTTATAGCCCTAATAAATTAGATTGAGACTTTATAGGTATGTTATTACAAATTCAGTTCAGTTCCTACAGATAGAGAAACAACTGCAGTATATGTGTTAATAGCAGCACAGAAAATGTAGAATGCAGAAAAAAAGTGCTCCAGCTCAGGGTCCCTTAACTATAAAGACATCAAGAATAGACAGAAATCACTATCACCAGAGATTTGATGTGCATGAGTATTATGGAGACTGCGTAAACATAATAGGATTACATAAAACACTTGTGTATCACAGTGACTTTGATATGATCTCAAACTCACAATAGATTAGTTGCATTAGATGAGCAGGAAAATATGCTCGGTTGTGTCACATGTTGGCCCAACACACCAGAGGAAGGAAGCCCAGACTAATTCGATTCCCCTTGTTTGAGGGAAAAAAAAAATCCTGTTTCCTCATTACCTTGATATTTCATTAGCCTCTCTCTCTGTGAATATGTTGGTTTGCTCTGCTGTTCTGGACTGGAAACTTCCTAAAGCCAGCCAGATCTCTGACACTTTTATTACCAAGATTAATATTTAGAAGCTCCGCTTTGTTCCCAAATGGGTTTTATTCATTGGCCCGCCTGTTATTTTTCATGACACTGCCTGGGAATCAATATTGCATTCTGTTATTGACTTTAAGCTGAATATATAGAGCATAAACATTTAAGTAAGTCCTCAGGTTCGTGATTAGGATTCATTCACAAAGGTTTGAGAGTGTTTGCTCGCTTTACTCTCTTCTCTCCTCCTCTTCTTGCTGTGAATGACCCTGAAGAGAAAATAAGAGTTGGCATTATCTCCAGTGCATCTGATGAATCATTGATAAGGCGCCCTAAACACATAGTGGTCTGTCAATAATAGGCGATAATGATCTGCTATGATCGCCGGGCTGTGCTCTTTTAATGGACAGAATACTCATGAGAATTGTTTGAAAGTTCGCAACGCCCTTTTTCTTGCTTTGAACACTGAAGATGTGCGAAAGAATAAAAGTCATCTCTGGATGCCTCTGAGAGTAGCATGGCGTTTCCCTTGAGAAGATCTGTATCAGGTACACTTTTAGATATCTGAAGAGATCCAGTCAGGGGGCTTTCTAAAGGAGCTTTACAAAAGAATGAGATAAACATTTATACGCATGGTGTGTTTGAGTGGTTGAATGGGTTTATTTGTTTGGCGTGAGTCTTTGGTGCTGTCCGTGGTGCTGAAATCCACCAGTTCAACTGAAATTCAAATCCAAGTGGCTTGGAAGAGATTTCAAGTTGTTTAATCCAAGGAGGATTGCTGTTTTTTAAAAAAAACAAACCGTTTTGAAAACTTGTATATTCGCTCTGGAAAATAATGTATTGTTCTGCTGTTCTTTAATGTAGTTGGCACTATCTATCCTTATACACTGTATAAATGTTTTGTTTGGTCATTTAAAAATGTGTTTGATGTGGTAACATCATGTTCAGGGGAAAATATTATATAACCTATTATTTAACCTATACTTATTTATTATTTATTTTAAGCAGTATATAGGCCTATGTGTAAGATAATTAATTGATATTTGATATATAAGTAGGCAACATATGAATTTCCTTGAGTTAAATTTATATTTAAAAAGAAAAAATGCATTTAGTTACATATTAGTGAAATAGTTTTTTATGAATAAAAAGAATCACCTATAATTAAGGAGGAAAGATGCTTTCCCAGAATCCGGTTAGGATAATCTTTTGTTTATTATTAACAGAAATGTTTTATGCATTATTTTAGTGACATGTATGTCGACTCGCACTGATGGTGTATGTTATTATTAGTTGCTGCAGAGGCCAATTTTTATTAATTTTTATGTGGCCTTGTCAGTGTAGTTCCTTAAATGTTAACCATTTAAAATGTAAAGTAAAGTTTACTCCAAAAAATTAAACAAAAATATCTGAATAACAGACAATCGTCAAAGATTAATTAAGAACTCTTTATTTTAAATTGCAAAAAGCAGAATCACTGAAGGAGAAAGCCTTCATTTTGAAACAAACAATGATCACCATAATGGTGACTTAAATGTACTTTTTTTGTGGGGGGGGGGGGGGTGTTTTATGTTTTATTTTAAATGGTTAACTTTTAAGGAATTAATTTGATTAATTATTACTCAATTCTATTGTTAAATTGAATTCATAATATTGCTTGTAATCTGTTGCCACAATTTTTTGATTAGATAAAACGCATTAATTTATACAGAAATGTAACTTGTCATTGTAATGCTTCATTGAAATAATTGTATTTTACGGTAATGTTTTTGTAATACGGTTGTATTTTTCTAGCAACCACAGTTTTTTTTGTACACTCTTTAAAATAAAGGTTCCAAAAGTGGGTTTTCGCAGCAATGCCATAAAAGAACCATTTTTGGTTCCCCTAATGAAACTTTCAGTGAGCAGTTCTTAAAAGAAGAATTGTTTTTCTGACTAAAAGAACATTTTAATAAATGTAAAGAACTTTTTTCCTTATAAAGAACCATTTTTGCATTGGAAAGGTTCCATGGGACATGTTTAGGGTTCTTTATGAAACCATCAGTGCCAATAAAGAACCTTTATTACAGAACAAAACAAAAAATGGTATACATAAAAAACAAAAACTTAATGAGTTAAATTATATGTGGCACAAAGGCCACTCCTCATTTCAGGAGGCTCTAATGTTGCCTGTTTATACACGGCTGCTTGTTGAAGACCACAGTCACGTCTATGGGGCCGTGCTGAAGCCGTGCTGCTGCTGCAGGAGAACGAGCTGCTGCTGCTGCTGCTGCAATATCGAAAAGAGAGCAGTCTGAAATCTCTGCAATAGTGGATGTGGATATTTTTCTTTCATGGATCATATTGCTGACACCAGAGTTTATATGCCGTTTCCTACGCCTCTGAATTTCCATATTTTGGGCGGTCTTGGGGGAACGGGGACGGGGGATCTGTTGAGTACCTATGCAGATCTCCACTGCTGAAAACGGGAGCGCATCTGCAGGGGAAGACGATTAATCTACTCAACTTCAATTAAAGGCTGCATTATTGAAAGGCGGGGACCTCTTGCTCACAATTTTCCAGCACAATCCCCCACCCACCTCCTCGTTCTCACATAAAGACACTATTTAATTATTTCCTCAGACGCGGTGTGTTAACAGGTGCCCGTTTTTCTGAATCAGCGCATGGCTTGGTAAAGCTTTGGATATGGCACAATGGCACGCGTTTCTCTCTCAGACAAACGCCTAACAAAAAGGCAACATTTTCTAGAAGACAGCTTTTTTCCCCGAAGAGAAGAGGAGCTGCTGCTGCTGTCCGGGATCTGCTGCACCATGGCAGGGCACAACAGCCGACGCTGAATGAAGCGACTGGAAAGGCTTCAAACCAAGTGATTTGTCAATGAAACAAAAAAATGCTCTTTCTTCTGAAATGACCGTTACGCAGTCCGTCATGGAGTATTGATTTTTCCTCCTCGGTGACAATGTTCTGAGCACACAGGACTTTAACATACACAACATATGGTCATTTTTAATCTGGGACGCGTCGCGACAACAAAACGCCAAACTGGCTACAGCCGCAGCGATCGCCAGCTCCCTCATTCGGCAGAAGAGGCAAGCGAGGGAGCGGGAGAAAGCCAATGCCAACCGATGCGCCAGCAGCCCCAACAAGAGCATAGGGAACTGCGAGAAGCCCAGCAGGCTCAACTTATTCTCACGCGTCAAACTCTTCGGCTCGAAGAAACGCAAGAGAAGACGGCCAGGTCTGATGTTATGTGTGTTCTTTTTATCAGACTTTACCCAGATAGCCATGTCCATCAATCATCGTCATCATCATCATCCTCATCATAGTTAATACACTGCTGCTCTATCTTTAACTCCTTATGCACTAAGATCCGCTGCGCAGAGTAACAAGACAAGGATTTCACAGTCCACTGCTTTTGAACACTGGCTTCTCTCTGAGCTAGAGCTGATGTTGCAATATCACCAGGTCAACCAGCTCCTCACTTCTCACTATATCATGCAGTCTGGATCAAATAAACAGAGATCTGTGGCACTCTTTGGGTTTTGCTGACTTTTTATTTGATAGATTGCTATTGCTAATAATGGATATTTGTTGTAAATATGCTGATGATATGATCACTGGCTGGTCTTTTACTATATTCGGTTGTTTATGAATTCATATAGTGAGTTTTTGGTTGCTAGGTTGAGGTTTTTGTTGGGTCACAGAATATGTGCTTCATCAGATAACATGCAAATTATCTAAAAAAAAAAACTTTTAAAATGATATATTCTCAAAGCATTGAAAATACAACCAGTTACAAGATAAAATTAGAAATGCAAATTAATGTTAATAATAGGAACATAAATAACAAATAAATAAATAGAAACAATATATAACTGAACTTAAATGAATGCACTTTATCTAATCAAAAAAAATTGTGGCAACAGATTACTTAAATTTAATTAAATTTAAGAATAGAATTGAGTAATAATTAATCAAATTAATTCCTTAAAAGCTAACCATTTAAAATGAGTAAATCGTACAAAGAAAAGTATGTTTAAGTCACTATTATGGTGATCAGTGTTTGTTTTAGGTTTGCTTTAAAATTATGGTTTTCTCCTTCAGTGATTCTGCTTGTTAAAATCAGATGTCTCAATGTTGGCAATATAAAATAAAGATAATATGAAATAATTAATCTTTGACATCAGATATTTTTTGTTTAATTTTTTTGGTGTAAAATTTACTCATTTTAAATGGTTAACTTTTAAGGAATAATTTGATTAATTATTACTCAATTCTAATTTCTAAAATACAATATTACTTGTAATCTATTGCCACAATTTTATTGATTAGATAAAGCATATTCATTTTCACAGTGTACTATTGGTCAGATCACGAAGAAATATACCTCTGCTTGTGGAAATGGGAATTTTAATGGACTGTCTGGTGACTAAAACAATTGATTATTTTACATCACCATCAAATATCAATAGCACAGAATCGGTAAACATTAACGTGATGTGCTCTCGTTGCTCTTTTTGTTGTTGTTGCATTTTCTCTTGTATACAATGAGGAAATAAAGTTTTGGAACTCATAAATTCAGAGATACAGAAATGCATGTTATATAAGTCATAGTTATCTATCACCTAAACACTAAGACATGCTTGGCAAATCACTGGGTCCTGTTGGCACCAGCACTCACTATGTTTTCACAATTCACATTTGATGGTTTTCTTGGCTTTCACAAGCTGTGCCTTTGTGCTGGATGTTCTTCTTCTTCACCTCATATAATGTGCTGTTGCATGCCCTTCCTTCCCCCCCCTTTCTCCTAATATGTGTTATGTCAATTTTACAGAGCCTCAGCTCAAGGGGATAGTCACCAAGCTCTACAGTCGACAAGGCTTTCATCTACAACTCCAAGCTGATGGGACCATCAACGGTACAAAGGAGGAAGATAATAGCTATGGTCCGTTCGCTACATGAAACACGCTTAAACACGACCGAGCCTACACACTTCTTTCCCATGGGCTCAATTCTGTTTTGTTGTACTGTAACTTCACAGCTATTTTCAACCTCATCCCTGTTGGGCTGCGGGTGGTGGCTATACAGGGCGTTCAGACCAAGCTCTACCTGGCCATGAACAACGAAGGCTACCTGTACACCTCTGTAAGTACGATGAACTCTTCATTCTGCATCTTTGTGAGTCCCTCCTACACATCGTGGGCTCTTCTGAGTTCAGGGCAGTCGTAAACATCCCACATTTCGTCTCTGCCGCTCTCATCGGAGTTAAATCTATGTCTTTGACAGCATCACGGATGCCTGAGGATCCGAGCTGTTAACTTAAAGGTTGCAGGTTGGATTCCAGACAGCGGGCGATCGATAGACTGAAGAGATAATGAGATCCAACTCCTGCCCAAACACCATCTGCCCCTCTTATTTATCGCAGCAGTGTATCGTGATATTCATATTCAAAGAAGAGATGATGGCATATTTAGACGTTCTTGTTAGCACCTCGCAACCTCACAAAGATAATTCACACTTCGAATAATTGCTTTGTATTTGGACTATGAATAGCACGCTCTCGGGAGATGATGCATCATCATACCCGAGGTTTCCTACAGTTTTCGAGTTTTTAAATATTATGCTCTAATGGATATTCTGTTTTGCGAGTGCCTCCCTCACCTCTTTCCTTTGATTAAATGTGCTGTGGCGACATGAATAATTTAGTGCCGTGCCAATAAGTGCTTCTGTCAATTCAAAATGGACATTTTGTGCAACATTTCTGGCATTTGAAGTGGCCAGGTCTGTGCTTTCGTAACGCAGGAACAGTTTACTCTGTATCTTTGCGGGTTCGCGTCTGACTACCCACAGGAATGCACCTATGGTCGTGCCGGTATACACGTATCTCCTTGTTGATTTTGAGTGGTTGTTTTCCCCAGGATGAATGTATTGATCCTCAAGAATGAGTCAAATTGTTTCGGGCCTCAGGAGCTTAATGGTAATCAATCCGAACCACAAACTGGACGGGGCGGCGTGCTACCATGTTTAGACCGCTTATTACAGTCCCAATCAGTGGAATTTACCTCCAGGTTTAAAGACAAATCATGATGAGGTGTCGTCGGGTGGATATTGATGGAGGCTGGTCTGGACCATCCTCAGCTCAAATTTGTCTGCTCTCGCTTTCATCTCCCTCGCACACACATTTTCTTTTCCTCTCTCTTATGCAAATACTCCTCCACAAACATGTAAGAATAATTCTCTCTGTCTTCTCTGCCTGTTTTACTCACACAGGAGCACTTCACGCCAGAGTGCAAATTCAAAGAGTCAGTGTTTGAGAACTATTACGTGACCTACTCGTCAATGATCTATCGGCAGCAGCAGTCGGGCCGAGGCTGGTACCTGGGTCTCAACAAAGAGGGTCAAGTCATGAAGGGCAACCATGTAAAAAAGACCAAGCCGGCTGCACACTTCATCCCCAAACCTCTCAAAGGTTTGTTTGAGCGTTTAAGCCAGGCTGATAGCTTTCTAAAAATATCTTCTTTAGATTGAGGATATATTGGCTGATTGTAGCGCAAGCTTTCAAGTAGGAGGTTGTTGGCTTTCAGGTCGTATCTGCCGTTATTTGGTGTTATTGATTTATGAAAAGATGAAAATGCATATGAGTTGGAAGCGCATGCTTGTCTCTAAGTCATATGGCATAACCTTGGTGTGCATAAGGGATGTCTATGCATGCTATTAAGTTTACTAAGTGCTGTAAACATGTTGACAGTTTAACAAACTTTAACTAACTGGCTCAGTAAATTCTGTTTAGGGTGCAGGATTGTTACCATTTGTTTTATCAGACATTTTATTGGACACTGATTTAACAATATGGCATCATGACTTTGCGTAAACACACACGCCACTTTCAAGTCAAGTGGCGTGTCATCTATACGCATTTTGAGCTATCCGCTTGTATGTCCATGCCGAAACGAACCGTCATCTTTTGTCTACGCCGTTAAATGTCCGAGTGATTCCGTGTGTCTGTACGTACTGTTAAATGTCCGAACGAAACGAAGCAAAATGTAGATCTACATCTGGGGGGCAATATTTTATTTCCTCGGATGGTAGGGGAAGACTCATAAATGGTATTAACCCCAGTGACGGGTAGGTTTAGGGACGGGGTAGGTCATATATTTATATAGACAGTAATGTAACGTTAAGTTAACGGCGTTCATAAACACGATGAAAAGTGATTATATGTGTTGATAGCACGCCAAAAATGGAAATACGAATTGGCGTGTCATACATACGCCATTTCATGAGATCACTCTGGACTTAAAGTTAATCTTTATAAATATTAAGGGCTGGTTTCACAGACAGAGCTTAGCCTTAGACTAAGACAGAATTAGGCCTTAATTCAATAAGGACATTTAAGTAGCTTTCATCAATGTTCCTTAGAAAAAAAAAACATTACTGGTGAGCATCTTTAGACAAAACAACGGCACTGACATATTTTAAGATACCTCAGTACAAGTAGCTTTCAGTTAAAACAGCTCAAACAGTTTAGTCTGGGACTAGGCTTAAACCTTGATTCAGATAATCCTAATCTTACATAATATTGCATAATCTTATTGACTGAACATTACAATGTTGTGATCCCTAAATTCTAGGTAGGTTTTAGTTTTTAATGTTTTATTCTCTTAAACAAAATACAATAAAATGTTCATATTAACTATTTATTGGCCAAAATAAGAAAATAATTACTGCATTAAGAATCATATCAATCCCTAATTCTTAAAACATCACAGAGTAAACAGACCATAAAAGAAGGCATAGTTAAGTATAGTCACACCTTATTTGACCCCTTGAAATCATTTTTCCTCCCTAAATTAAAATGGTGCCTTTCTTTCTCAGAACTGGCTAAATCTGAGGGGAAATCAAAACCTGCAGCTGCTTGTGCTCAGTCATAATTCAAGCTAAGATGACTAGACATTAGTCTGCTTGAAATGAGCACAGGTGCTCAATGCAATTGGATTTACAACAAAGTTATGTTATATTAGAACAATGTGCGGAGCAAAATTATTCTTTTACTGCAATAGGGTACTTACCTAGAACTTGTCAAAAGATGATTTTCCGATAACGCTTCCTTTTACAGTCCAGTTACCCATGTAAATACTATGTACTTATTTTAGTAACTACAATTACTGGGTAATAACTAGTACTAACCCAGAACCTACCCCTAAACCTACCCCTGTTCCATGTACTTACCTTATATTAGCCAGTACTTTAAGTACACTGTAAGTACTGTACTGTAAAAGGAAGCGTTACCGATTTTCCATTCCGACAAACAGACCAGAAGTCATAGATTTCTAATTGAGAGTATAATATGGGAGCTGAGTGGGTTTCCCACCCCATCTTGTTGAAATATGAGAACTTTTACGGCTAGAACGTATGTGACCGCCCAATAAATATTCTAATTTTAATCAAAACTATGAGCACAAATGAGAATTACCAATATTTCTCCACTAAAACGTATTTCTTTAAAACACTTTTCTTTCAAAAATATTTACGGTCAGTTGTTTTGTGTGGATATATTGATTGATTCGTTCAATCATTTTACCGTGGACAATAAGTGGAGGAGCCAGTTTGAAAAGTTACGTGCGACTGCCAAAAATGCGACAAACTTATGCAAATATCAGAGGTGGGGAAGGAAATACTGTTGCTGTTCAGCGCGGAACATTCAGACTGCAAACAATTGTGAATCAGCAGTTTTTATAATATTTTATTATATAAAGAGGTATGAAGTATGTTCCCACATTTTATGTTCTTTGTTGTTTTTTTATTTTATTATTGACATATTCTATTTTCCAAACATTTCTTCCTCAAATTCAAAAGAATTAGCAAAGGAGCCCTTAAGGATTCCAAATCATTCAATTTCTTGCGACTCCCATCCCTTGTGTAGACACTAATAGAAGGTATTGATTTACTAATAAAGAGACAAGCTAGCTGGAACCTGAACATGAGATTCATGAGGCCTGTTGCTTGTGTCTCTCCCCATTATAGTCGCTATGTACAGAGAGCCGTCGCTCCACGAACTGACCGAGTTCTCCCGCTCCGGAAGTGGCACTCCGACGAAGAGCCGCAGCGCCTCGGCCATGCTCAACGGCGGCAAGACTCTGAGCCAGAACGAGTCGACATAACCTGCTGCTGTACGGCTGCTGGACTCTACCATCAACTAAACAGCACAAACGTGTTTACAAGAGTGCGGTGAAACCCTCAGCTGGTCGCTAGCTAGTGTTTCCTGAAATCACTGTGATGAGAACTGAAGTGCAAACCTACATTGTACAATCTTCTGCAGGTCAACCTCCTGTGACAAACAAACCAAGCCATCTTTCTGATGAAGGGGTCATTTGCGGTCGATCCCCGTTTCCGTGTGTAGCATAAAGAGCTGTGGTTCTCCCCCGTGGCATTGTCACAGAATCTTCTAGAACACCTACTCTTGTGTTTTGCTCCATTTCCTCTTAGGGATGCCAACTCCATAGAGCTGAGTCAACTGCAATATGACAATAGCAGCTTGTGCGACCCATTTATCGGTATATAGAGGCAGAAATCCCAAAGGTTTTGGACATATGATACAAGTATTTCAGCTCAGCTTTTTTGAGGCAGCGGTTCATTGTTGTGTGCTTTTTAGACAAGCCGGTTTGCTCCTCTCTTCTCTCTTCTTATCTTATCAGCCCGCCACCCCCCCCACACACACACACATTGTTATTCCGCAAATAAATTAAACAGATTTAGGGTTCGGTCTGTCTGCACACCAAAGATGTCATTAGTCTCTTTATATTGAGGTAAGTCAATCTGTGTAATTTCAGCTTCCTCGGAAAAACCACTGGAGTGAGTGTCATGTAGTTTAGAGGAAATGTATTCAGGATAGATGAAGGCTACTCGCTGTGCGTCCCTGCTTTTTTATCTGTTTATGTCTTCCTTTACTACCCTTCTAATTTGGGAACCCAGCATCTTGGAGAAGAGTCAAATCAGAAAATGTTTAAATTATTGATTAACACGATTACGTAAAAACAGGCCAGGCTTTTTTCCACTCAACAAAAATGTCATGAAAATCAAGCAAGAGCAAGCTTCCATTGCGTCAACAGGGCTAAATCAGCATAAGGAAATAACTTGTGTATGAAACTTCGTTCCTATAGTTCTTCTTTCTCGTCTTCAGTGGTCAGGCAGCAGCCCCTGGTTATAATTTTGATCAAAATCCTCTTCTGTGATATGTATGCGTGTGTGTGAAGCATATTTAATGCATGGGGGACAATGGACGCTGCATGTTGTGTAGCTATGTATATTAACTACAATATGGAACCATGTGCTCTAATGGATACTGGAGTAAAATACAAATGTATATAAGTGCATTTTATCCTGCTACTGCTACTGTTTATTATATGTTGTACATTTAAGAAGCTGCACTGAATAAAATGTTTTGTATGTTCAGAGCACTCATGACGTTTGATAATAATAATAATTTGTTACATTTATATAGCGCTTTACAATTTTTGGTATGTTTTAGCTTATTTCAAGGGCATCCGAGAGTAGTTTCAATTTTGATATTTTTAGGTCAAACCGTTCATGTCTATCAGTCATATAATGGAGGTCTATGGTCACCACCTCAATGAGTATGCACAGAGAAGTCCAAATTAAACATGATTTACAGCCATGGCTGAGGTAAAAACGATATAAATACTGTTTGTTTTCTCACACAAAGCGCTCGTTTCGTGTCTTAGGCCATCAATGTGTACTTACATTTACGAGTCATTAAGTCATGTTTAATTTGGACTTCTCTGTGGATGCTCTTTGAGGTGATGACCATAGACCTCCATTATATGACTGTCAGAGAAGAACGGTTTGACCTAAAAATATCAAAATTGAAACTACTGCTGAAACAAAGACACCTACATCTTGGATGCCCTTGATGTGAGCTGAACTTTTTAAGCTAAAAAAGCTCTTAATATTTTGCTTAAACCTCGAATGTGACCATATCCCATTGCAGACTAGAATAATGTTAAAATGATCAAGGGTAACCTTATTTTTAAACATATGGTACAAAAAGTGCATCAAAAAGTGAACCTCTCTGAAATACTTGATTCTGATTAGCTCATCACTGCAGATCATACAGACTGTCTAACTGTATATTACTGTTTGCATTTATAGTAACATAATTTAGTTAAAAGTAGTTTAAAATACTAGGCTGAAGTTCTCAGTAATATTAACGGAACGATATTATGAAAACAGCAGCAAATAACAAAAAGTGGCTTTAATTACATGATGAATTTGTAGTTATGTACCAGTTTGTCAGAGAAAATCACATCCTTTAAATGCGCAGACTGTGACATTCAGAACTCAGGAACGTACGCAATGTTCATTTTGGCACTGCTCTGCATAAATAGTCCAGAAGTCGTGAATAAACATCAGGTCAGCACGCACGGTTTGATTTTTAAATAGATGGTTCTACCTGTTTTTCTATTCATGAATTCATATTGATGAAGTCACCATGAACGAAGAAATTGATTTTGTTGTGCATTGCTTCACTGGAGTGGTGTAATGAAACCTTGATAATGTCTAATGCATAACCTATGAGGAGGCCATTGGAAAACCATCTACTGTTGTTTATATACTGTAAATGGCCATCCAATTCAACTCTATTCAACTAAAATAATATGATCAAACCATTAAATAATGTATATAGGGACATTTTAATGGAAACGCACTGAAAGTAAAGAATTGATTGTGTTTTCGAGATGCTCAAAACGCAATCGAGCATTTTAGACAGAGCAATAAAGCAAGCAATTTAAAGCAACGGAGGAAAATGAAATGACAGAAAATAACTTTAATTGTTTCTGACTATCATATACTAAAGATAAAACTATAAAAAAAACATAAAAACTAATGTGATTCACTGATTTCAAAATATAGGAAAACTCGTACACTGATTCAAGGATACAGGGTGGTCACTTCAAGAATACAAAATGTGCCTCAATAAGCTCTTAGGGCAAATCTGGGGTGGTTACATCATCACTAAGGCCATCAAGTCCTACATTAATATTTCATAACCTGAAATTAATTTTGAATGAACTGGGCTTTCGTTCCCAATAAACCCAGTGAGATGGGATTATTTGCCCCAGGGAAAGGTGCTAAAGACTTTGCATTCATTAACAGTCTTGTGATCAAAATAGCATTGCATGTGGTGGAGAGGATGTGACATCACCTGATTGGTAGCCAGATGGTGCCTGATGAGAAGCACAAACTGACTGATATGGAAGAGTGATGTGGGATGGATAGATGTGTAGATACGGAAGAAAGGAAATGAGATGGAGGAGTAAAGTTATGATGGACAGCTCAGTGCTGAAAATCTGATTTCGAGAGCAGCACTCAGGAAATTGTGCTCGGTGCTGCACCGGTAAATGAAAATAATGAACGGAGAGAGACCAGACAAAGTTGAATTGCATATGGCCGAGCAGCCCCTGCTTTGTGCAGTCATGCGTGGTTCACTCCAACTCTTTAAAGCTACACTGTGTAACTCTTTTAGTTTATTCTTAGCTAAAAACAGTTAGTTCTTTCAAAAATATATGTGCTCATTAATGTATATTTACTTCATTCAAGAAATAAAGTTTTATCATGAGTGTATAATATGCCATTGAAAATACATACGGGTAAGGGGTTCCAATGTCGGCCGCCATGTTGCCCCTCCATCTTGAAAGTACATTAGCCAAAGAGGGACATACCCGTTAATTCAAGCTTCGCCTTTCGCGTTTACGTTTGAGTTAACACTCATGGACGAGGTCGAACTGGAAGCCATGTTAATCTTGGACTACATTGGCTACCGAAATCGGAATTGAGAGGAACAGAAACCATCCAGAAAGTCACTGGATGGTCATATACCTTTTTACCACTACATGGGGGTAAAAATCACACAGAGTAGCTTTAAAGGAAACGCACGGCTTAGTGAGCGCCAACTCAAATAATTTTATCGGTGGATGTCGGCTATACTGTGGGAACTATCAAGTTTTATGGACTTCTTACATAACACTGGCAAACCTGCAGACACTAGAAAGTATATTTGCAGGTCTGTGTTTATATTTACAGTACAGAAGTGTGCTGGAGCAGATTTAAGTGCGACGTTCCCATCTGTTTTGGTGTGCGTGTGCTGCGAGTACTCTGATGTTGATGGAGTGCAGAGGAAAGGTGGGGCTGACAGCCTGTATTATCACTAGTTGCCATGGAATCGGGGGGGTTGGGGGAATATATATATATATATATTCTTTTTTGCTGATGAATGAGTGCATCTACACTTTACACTCTTAGAAGAAATGGTTCTATTTAGAACCAGAAATGGTTCCACCCCCACTTCATATATGGAACTCCAAAATGGTTCTATATAGAACCATTTTTTTGGTAAAAGGTTCTATTGGCCAAGTATGGAACCCCAGGGTTCTATATAGAACCCAGAGGAACCCTTTTTTAAGAGTGTATAGAACGTTTTAGGGGTTCCAAATACGTAGCGCTGATAGATCTTTTAAGGTTCTATATAGAACCTTTTCTTCTAAGAGTGTAGATTCAATATAGTCATATTTTATTCTGTCATAAAAGCTTTGAGTCAGGCCATAAGGAGAATCTGAAAGCTAGGGCTTCTCTCTTATAAACGGGGAGAGCAGGTTAAAAATGCATGTAAGCTCTGTAAAAAAAAAAAAAAAAAAAAAAAAATCAAACCTTGTTGTTTGTGGGTTTGCTTTATGCATCTTTTAAAAGCATGGCAATGTACAGATTCCTGTCTCAAACTCTTATCTTGGGATTTATATATATGCACACATACAATCATGCACATATGCTGGACACCTCAATGTAGCTACGCCAGAGGCACAGCCCTACGGTACAAAACATACATGGAATATCAGTGCAAATATCCCAACAATATTTTGTGTCAATTTAATATCTAAACAGTTGGGAATACTCTATCTAGCTCCGTGTTTAAAGTAGATATGAAACAGAAGTTGCGATAGTCTTTTCTTCCTTAATGTTATGTATATTGTGAAGCAGCTTCACAAATGAGAAAAATGTAGGGCGAGAATTTATTTTGTTCATTGGGATTTCATTGGATGGTTAGTTTTTGCAGTGATCTTAAGTGAATGATCAAGCCCTTGCACCAATAAACAAGTACTCAGAAAAGAGTATGTGAGTACTTCTGGCATGCCACAATGAACATAACACAAGCCACGCTGTCTGATTCAAACGTTTTTTTTTTTTTTTGGTTTTTTTTAATAACATTAAGTGGCATGGCCATCTTATGCACAAAAACATTGGAATATGCCATTATGTTTAATGGCACATCCGATTTTCAGTGGCATATGCCACTAAAATTGTGTCATGCATGAGCCTCATGCATGTCACCGACTTGATAATGACTTTCCAAGATAATATTTTAGCAATCATGTCATGCAACGCAAAGAAGCTGCTCTTTATACCACATGCAGCTTGTGAACAAGCAACACATTTTGTACTGCTGGTAAAGAAAATGTATGGTAGCAATTTATTTTGATGGTCCCTTTTTAACATTCTATAGTAACTTTGCAACTACATGTCAACTAACTCTCATTAGACTATTGGTGTACTGTCCGCTTAATATCTGCTAACTTTTTATTGGGATGGTACTTCAACAGACAATCTACTGACTATACTGACTATAACTTTGCAACATGTCAACTTATTCTAATCCTAACACTTACCAGTCGAATAATACTCTACTTATTCTATTCTACACCTACCAGTCGACTAATACTCTAATGAGAGTTAGTAGGTGCAAAATATGGGGACACTTTTTTTATGGGTTTCCAACTAATAAAAGGCTAGAAACACTTGTTGTAAAAAAAAATAATAATGTAACGATCTCAAACTCGTTTAAAATTATGAGATTATTGTTTCAAATAGTGAGAACCCACACAACATCTGTAGTGATAAAAGCAAACCAAACACCAATCCATGCATAATTCACACATACAACTCTTTTTACTGCATAGGCTTGTGTAATATCACCATATCTTCCATAAATAGAATCCCAGTCATACTGGGTATCCAAGGACACCTCCATAAGACTTGCAGTGATTTATAGATTTCTCAGACTCTGTGCATGGCTCAAGGTTTGAGCGCTGATGTGTGTATGAGCTCGGCACTCATTCCACCTGATCGATCAGAAAACAGTCTGATTTCAAGGATAAGCCTGATCTCTAGAGCAGAAATGACAGCTTGATGATGCCATTTGATTTGATGATGTCATTCTATCGAAATTGGAACAGAGGGAAAGCAGTTGAGCATGAATACAAATGGGAGAATCCAAAAGCCAACTGCTTTTAAAGAAATATAGACAGGAACCTCCTATTCATTAAACCACAGGGTTGCGGTTTGTAATTATAAGAGGTCCATGCATCATTCTCCTGCCGAAGCCGTGTTTACCACTGTGCAAAGATTGAAATACTGCCATAGATTATCTGACATGACAGACCAAATTAATGTCTATCGGTAATCATGCATGTGAACCTTTGCCTTGCCCTGTATAATTAATGACAATGAAGTTCATGAGATTTGTGTCTGGATAATGATGTCCAGAGATGAATCCAGGGGATATGATCACGTAATCACTCAAATTATGGATTTAATTATGGCAAATACACCATTTGCTGATTGCGCTCGCTAAGTGCGAATACAACGAAGGCTCACTCTAGCTCGTATCCAAGGTAAATCATCAACAATATCCTCTTTTACGTGTGTTTTATTTAACTAAATACATTGTAATCGGATAAAACGCATGCCAGGTTTGCTTCCTGAAAAAGCGTGCACTCGAGTCCGTGTTGTTTTCACATTCACGCGAATCATGCCACAGTTCGTGTGCAGCTGAACTCAGACCATCTCCTTCAGGAGGTCTCGGGGTTCAGTATCCGGGTCCGCATGACAGTTTCACATAAGCAATTTTTGCCCTGCGAACTGTGCCCTTTTCCGAACTAAACACTGAAGTGTTTTTCCCTCTCCCTCTCACAAATGGACCAGCCTACTGTCCAACTACTATGTCTGGAGCAGAAGGACTGCTCTCTGGAGGACCACACAAGATATTTTTTTTGGATTCGACGTGCCTAACGCTCCAAGGTACACCTCCCAAGGAACGGTCCTTGAGAGGGTTTCGCCACTTTTGTGGAGTGGGTGGTGAATAATGGATCGGCTTTCACCATCTGCCCAGAGTAGGACGTCACCCCTCTGGACCAGAGCCCAGCCAACCTTCACCCCACTGCATGGCTAGAGACTGAGCCAGCACCAGTAACAAGGACTGACCCAACCATCGCCTCAGAGTGAGCCTCATGAAATGTCTGACCAGGTGCATGAGCCGGCAACATCATGTGCTACTATGGGAGTATTAGTGGAGTACGAAGGAATGGGGGAGGGTGAGCTGAAGCTGGCCTCTGTAATATATTATTTTGAAGATGATGTTTGCATGAATCTCCCATCCCCATTGGTCCTGTCCAGCTCAAAGTCTCCTATGCCCTCGCTGGTTCCACCCCGCTCAAGTCTCCTGTGTCTCCAGAGTTCCCTCCCAGCCTCCATTTTTCACCTCCTCTTCCAATAACAGTTCCTCAGTCTTGCCTCTGGTTGTTTCCTTCAGCCTTTCGGCTTCTCCTCTGATGCCACTCTACGGTGTGGAATAGCATCTGGTCTTCCGGTCTCAAGCTCCACCTAGTAAAGAGGATCCCCTGGGTCCGTCTCTAGCCACTGATGCTGTCATTTCACCTTGGCCCGTTGACCAGTCGGCTCTCCCTTGGTTCCTCCCTGCTTCGGCTCAACGTGGGACCATCGTCCTTGCAAATTCACAGGGCTCCCTCGTCCTTCCGGCTCTACCTTTATCACCCTGTCTGCACCACAGACTTAAAGACCTTAAGCTACGCTTTGTCCCTCCACCCCTTTAGCTCCATCTGGCTCAGCCTTCCCTCCAGCTCCAACTTAGTCCTCTGGCACTCTGGCTCCACCTCAGACTCTCGCAGGCTCTTCGTCTGTGCCAAGGGATTTACTTCCATCGGCTTGGTCTGCTGAGTCTCCACCCTACGTCGTCTCCGCTGTGGGCCATCATCCAGGGTGCACTTTGGGTCCAAGCCTGGCTGCTCCTTCTCCTGATTCCTCCCTGGCTCCTCCCACCATCATCAACACCCTGGTCTCTCCTTATGTCATTTTCCCTTGTTTTCTGCTCTCCGCCTACTCTGAATCCTCCTCCAGAGTCCCCTCATTCCCTCCACAGTTGGACTTTTATGGCGCAAGGACGCATTTTTCTCATACGATCTCCTGAGGGTCCTTTTACGTGTGCTTCATTACAGCTACTCGTGACAATGTTATTCTCACAATGGCAGTAAATTATTCATAATTCATTGATTCTCCTCCTCCTACTTATTTTTTATCTTTTAAATTTTCTTTTCTAAAAAAACCCTCCTGCTTGTATACATTCAGAAGGTCATCCAGGTTTGTGGAATTGCAGACAGATCAGCCACTAGGCATGTACCCGTCACTGAAAACTGAGACCCACACAGAATTGTATCATTTGTCAGCAATTCTTGGTCAGCTGAACCTCTATGATCTAATGTATTTCCTTGAAGTAGCCCCTCAGATTTAACGTTAATAAGTTTGACCAATAATAAAATGAAGTCAATAATAATAAAAACAACAACAATACAATTAAGTTCACCAAAGCTTGTCAGCACAGATGGGTTTTTCAGATCAACTTGCCATTTTCAGAGCTGAAGACCTTTTCTCAACTGGATGGCTGGCTAATTAGAGAATGTGATACGCAGTTCTATATCTGTCAGGTACAAGCCAATTTCAGAGCCAGTCATTCTGTGATAAGAACCAGGAGCACTATTAATGAAAGACTTCCTCACATATATCCTGTGAACTTAATCAGCCAAGGCTAATCATAGAACCTGCACCATCTATCCTGACGAGCAGTTCAAAAAAAGTTTGAACCTTTTAAAATAGTCTCGATTACTGTCAGCAGGCTCTCAGCGCGTGATCTAATAGCTTCCATCTAAGTCAATATTTAATTAAATTCTGTGATTTGACACAAAAGTTTAATGTGAATATTACTTATATTTAGTACATTTTGGGACTAAAATCGCTATCAAATTCGTCCTATTGGTGACTTGCACATGAGGTATTTTGGTCCTTTCCTCTGCACAAGCTGCTGTATCATAAATATTTTGGGATATCGCATATTTTTGGGATGCCTCAAATGGCCTTGGATAGAAATCATGCCACAGAATATAAATGAGATTGAGGTCAGGACTCTGACCTGACCATTCAAATATATGGAATTTTCTCTGTTTGGACCAACTCTGATGGTGATTTATTCCTTTGTTTAGGGACAGACAAGTTGCATGACCCACTTTCTTTAAAGTTTCAGATCACAAACATCCTGGCAATGTGCTATAAAAGTTGAACATATATATTTAAATGCCTGCCTACACTGTCTTTTAAAGAATCATTTGACATGTCTTTACACTGATTTCTTAAAGGACAGCTAAGGCTATTGGTGCTACATTTTTTCTATTTGTGATTAATCTGCTTCAATTGCGACTGATGAAGCCCCAAGTCTTCAGACATCCTCTTCTAACCTTTTCCAGTCTAATGAGCCTGTATAATTCTTCCTATGTGGTTTTCTGAAATCTCTTTAGGTCATGCCACATTACACAAAAAATTCAGTGGTAACAAACTCTTTCATAGGGCAGGATGAGTATTTGATAGGAACACCTGACTGAAATTCACATGATCAATAAATTAGCTTGACTGATTTTACCTTTTGTTCAATAATAAAATATAAATATTTTTGACTAGTTTGGTATAACAAAATCCAAAACATTAAAAAATATTTCATCAACATTTTCTCATATTTGTTAATGTTAAAGTTCATGGGGCAGATATACAATTAAAGGGATCCTATTATGCCCTTTTACAAAGTATTGAATTTGTGTTAGGGTGTAATAGAACATGCTTGATTGTTCAAAAAACTTTTTACATTATTACAGCACCTCTCTCCCCAGCCTGTCTTGAACGTGCTGTATAGTTCTGGTTTCGATGAAGCCCCTCCTTTTGAAATACGGAATGAGCTGTGATTGGTTAGCTGGCCCAGTGTGTCGTGATTGGCACAGATTATTCAGGAAATGTCCCACCCCTCCATAACTGCGAGTTCTGCTCTAGTGTAAATATTAAGGATATGAAACCAGTTCAAGCCCGATTCAGACCCTGACAATGTTAATTAACAAGAGGGTCATGCAAAATGCACAGACTTTGCAAGCACAGATTTCACAGGATGTTTCAGAGCGGTATGTTTTTTGTACTTTTTATGCATTATAGATATAATGTTATCCACCATTTAATCATTTTTTGTTGTTGTTGTTGTTTTTGTTTTTCGGGAAAGCTAAGTACGACCCCTTTAAAAACATTGAGAAGTTGATATGTGATCACTGAAAGCAATGGAACGAAAAATGAAAGATTCAGACCTTTGGATTAATTAAAGTAATTTGCCAAGTTAAAACACTCTCTGGTGCAACATTATGGATACTGCTTGGAATCTAGTCACAATCCCTGTATTAAATAGGTAACTTAGGTTGACTGACTCTTGACAAAAACAATATGCTCAAACAAGATTCAGATAGTATGAACTAAATATCCTAATACTTTTTCCTATTTTTTTCATACCTTTGCACACCACAGACATGACCTTTAGATGCTGCCAAGTCCAAGTTAACATTGTTTCACGTTTGAACAAATACTGACATCTGGTGGCACTACTTTCATGCAACATTTACAAGAAACTCAAACAAATTAAATAATATCAACGTTGCACAAAAACAAAACTTATTTCTATATTTCTTATAAAACACACATTATATATATGGCAGTAAAAACGCACAAAAATTGTATTTCCTCTCTCTTAATATGGTTTTGCATGGATAGTGTTTTCATATCCAGCAGTTTTAGGGAGAACAGTGTACCACAGGAACTCAAGTCTCATTACCTCTCTGTAGTGAAGCTCTTTGGGTCATTGTGGGGGTCCTAAACTTGTCTGGGCTATCAGGTGGAGAAGTAACACCATATGACCCCATAGGGATGCAGTCCTGTTGAGGAGCACCACCTTCTTCTGTGTGAAGGGTGAGATGGGCTGGAGGCTCTGGACCACATCTTACTAAAGCCATAAAGCACCTGTAGAACTGGCAATGAATTCCAAAATTGATAGTAATACGAGTCTATAAGGATAATGAGGAAACAAATACACCTATAAGAAGCACATACCTGATTATTGAACAGAACGTAGATGATGGGATTCAAAACAGTGCTGCTCTTTGCTAGTATGGACGACACAACGCTGGCTGTGGGGCTGACCATGCCAACGCTGAATGTGCCAAGCAATGCCATGACCCCATACGGCATCCAACAGAGCAGGTAACAGGACACCATGGAAACCACCATCACCAGCACATGCGTTTCCCTCCTCTGCGCAGCTGTCTGATTGATCTTAGCAACCTGTGGGGTGAGGAGACAAGCTTTGAGGTTTGCTTTTCAAGAACAACAGCATCAAGCTGCACATTTGTGTCTGGTTTAAAACGACACATGAATTTAAAGCATTTTATTTTTTACATATGTTTTTTGATTTACAATTCTTTTGTTGTTGCATACAAGAATTTGCTTAAAATGCTCGAATCTGATCCAGCTGTGCACAGACATTTAAAGGGATAGTTCACTCAAAAATGAGAATTCTGGCATAATTTACAAACCCTCATGTCATTCCAAGCACATAAACCTTTAGTTAATCTTCGAAACACAAACTAAGAGAGAGGTTTCTGTTCATCATATGAAGCAATCATACCTCCTCAAAAGACTTTGATTAAACTGTTGAATTTAAATGGGTTTATTTTATGATGGCCTTTTTGGATCTTTTAGGTTTTGGTTATGTAGACTTTCATTGGTGGCACAGAAACTTCTCAGGTTTCATTTAAAAAGTCTTGTGGGTTTGGAATGACATGAGGGTAAGTCAAGATGACACAAATGTTTTATTTTTGGATGAACTAACCCTGTGAAAAGGACTTTGGTTCTGGACAGTAGCATGAGAAATGCTTAATTCATGGCCAACAAACATTTGGCTAGAAAGATCGATAAGTCCTACTCGAAGTGAGCTCTTTATCAAAATCACTGCTTCCACTCCCACTCTCTCTCTTTCAACCTTTTCCTCTTTCACACTTCACTCACCCCATGAATAGCAATGAGGATCTTCCCGTAGCAGTAGACCATGAGAAGAAGAGGCAGGAGCAGGCAAAAGACAAAGAGGCAGATGACGTAAGAAGTCGTTTCTGGGGAGCGATGGTTCCACTGGACTGAACAGATGGTGCCGGGACCCTCAGGACCGTAACTGCTCCAGCCGAAGAGTGGCGGCGATGTCCACGCGAGAGAGTAGAGCCAGCAGCCTGTGATGAAGAGCCAGGCCTTCCTATAGTCAGACACATCCACTTTTGTGCAGCAGAGGATGGTGCTGTAACGCTCGTATGACAGTACAGCGAGTGATACCAGTGAAACAATACCTGTTGATGTTGGATAAAGAGCCAAACCAATTAGGCCTATATGATAATCAACTAAATGTTTAATAAAATCAAATATTTAGAAGAATATAGGTAACCAAACAGTTGTGCACCACTGACTTCCATAAAGTTTCTTTTGTGCTCAGCAGAAGAGAGACATTTATAGACCATTTTGCAAGATGTAAACAACACTGGTCCAGAAACACTTCCTGTTTCAGTTTGTAACTGTTTTCTTTATTTCACATGTAAAGAAAACATCTTAAAGATGTTTGTTTAACTTTTTGATTAAGTTTTATATGTTCTGTTGGTTGTATTTTATCCCAGCTTTTATGTAGTGTTAAAAAACTGAATCAGGAAGTGGTTCTGGACCAGTGTTGTTTACATCTTGCAAAATGGTCGCTAGGTGAGTATGATGACAGAATTTTACATTTTATATATATACGGTTTTATTAAAACAACTTCACAGTAGGCTAATAAACAGGATAATAACAACAATCAATGATGGAAACTCCAATTAACCAATTATTTGTTATTAACCCATCTGACTTAGCCTATTCAACCGCATTAGCTGCTGAAATAAACGGACACGTTGCATATTTTCAATATGATAACGTGCAGTTACAGATAGGATAGCCTAAACATAATGATTTTTTTTTTATCATCACTAGGTTAAAATCTTATATTAGTTTATTAAAACTCAGTCTTACCGAACATGGCATTGGCAAAACCATACCACCTGCAACCAGGAACTCCCGTCAGCCACCGGCCGTAAACAGACGCGGCGAAACTTAACGGTGTGCCAAAGAGACAAACAAGCATGTCGCTCACACAGATGTTCAGCAGTATCAAATTTATAGGAGTCCTCAGGACATGAAAACGGGCAAAGACCAAAAGAACAAGAAAGTTATTTAGGAAACCGAAAACGAAGATTATTCCCAAACACACTGCCACTACAGTGTGTCCCGTGCGGCTGAATACGGGCTGATCTGGTGTCGGTGTGTCCAGCTGGCTGCCGTTCGATGAGGACTCTCTGAGGAACATACAATAGCGGGCGCTAACCATAGTAAAGATTGAATAGAGCACACCTGTATGCTGGAATGAAGGAGTTTAAGAATGGGAAAGTAATTTGCACTCTCAGGTTGTTAAATAGCTACTCCGTACACCCACAGATTCCGTTCATTATCGCCCCTCTAGTGCCCCCCTCCTCAGGAGAAGAAGAACGCGACCCTCCCGTCTTTAATCAATTAGATATCAGCATAAACGCCACTCAAGCGCGCGGATTCTCAAAGTAGGCTATGGCAAGCCATTTAGTCCTTAAAACGAACACATATTTTTATTGTCACTAGTCTATTTTTAATTATTGTTAATAAATCCAGTTGTGGCCAGGCCTTTTATTGTTGAATGTCACATTCACACTTAAATTCTATACTATAAAAGAATAAATGGAAAATGTAGCCTAACTGGTAGGCTAATTTTCTGCCAGGACATTATCCTGTAATTTTACAGAAATTTCCATTAACCCTAAAACACAGTGTAGTAAGATTTACAGTTGAACTATAGGCAGCCATTGAATCATTACACACAGGCTAACGTAACGAGGAAAAAGGCAAATGTAATAATTAGTGAGATAAGAAATGTGACTAGTAACAAATTGAATATATATTAGTGTCATAAATAGCCTACCTGCAGTGTTCAATAGGCTATTATTAGATAGCCTACTGGTAAGATAGTAACTTTTGGAATATTTTGATTTGTTTTATTCGGTGAAACTGAAAAATACACTATTTACTATTGCATTTTATTAATTATTTAAAAAATAAATACTAGTAAAATAAAATATTCTCAGTTTAAAGAAATAAAGGTAAAGATGGCTTGCCAATACCCATGCATGGCACCTATATAGGTCTAGGGTATTATTTTGATATCTGTCTAAAAACTATAAAGACTGACATATGAGATATACTCTCACATCTCTAAAGGTTTCAGACTTTGTCTTGGGATATTTAGTTTCATAGTCCATTTATTAGAGGAAAAACTATGCACCGGTCATTTCCTCAAAAAACAGTTTAACAGTCAGTCTGTTATGAAGTAAACTGCAGCAGCATTTAGTCTGCAGTTTTTCTCGGTTTTTTCTCAAATGTGTTGAATGTTACATGACAGATTTAGATTTAATGTGCCCCTGTTGTCCTCTCGGTTAGGCATCAGCCTGATTTATTTACTTCATAAGAGAGCAGGGAAATTAGGACAGATGGAAGAGAACTTAAAATGTGCCAAGGCATCAATAATCGAATAGTGAGCAGGCCGAAATGAAAAGTTCCACCATCTGGTCCACTATAATGTACCCATTTTTGCTGTGAGATGAGCATTGCTTTCCATACTGTTCAGTCAAAATGAATCTAATTTACTTTCTAAATCTAATTTCCATTGCTTAAAGGGATACTTCACCCAAAAATGTTGTCATCATTTACTCACCCTCAAGTTGTTGCAAATGCAAACCTGTATGGGTTTCTTTCTAACGATTGGAACTTTGGCACCATTGACTTACAAAGTATTTATTTTTTTTCTATGGAAGTCAATGGTGCCAAACAACTGTCTGATTCCAATCGTTCTTCAAAATATCTTCCTTTGTTTTCAGCAGAAGAAAGAAACTCATACAGGTTTGTAACAACTTGAGGGTGAGTAAATGATGACAGAATTTTCATTTTTGGGTGGAGTATCCCTTTAAATTTACATTCCGGCCTGCAGATTGAATCCTGTTTCTTTACGTCACATTCTGCTAGTAAAATGGGTTACAAATGAGCTTCATAGCATGAGATTGCTGCTAAAAGTTAAATCAAATGATAGGTTCATTAATTTAGTGTTTGTTTAAATCTTTATTGAACTAGGGTAAATGCTTTGAGAACATCTCAAATTGTATTTTCTCATTCATTAACACACTCTGGGGATGTGAGAGGATGATGGGAAAGAGAAAAGCACACGAAGCAATAACAGTGTACTCACTGTAAAAAATAAATAAAAAATCCTATGTTGAGGTAATAAACCACTGATTAAACCCACGAGAGGTGAAAAGCCTTCAGTTCTCATTACGATTCTCATTCTCAAACCATGTTAAATGTTTCAAAAGTGAATATTTCTTAATGATTTTTTATTTTATATTTATATTTATAAAAAATGATATATAAAGTTAATGTATAATATTATCTAATATACTAATAAGCAACAGAATGTCAAAAAATGTCATTCATAATTCTGACAGGTCATTCTGACCCGCAAAAAAAATCAAACGTCTTGTTTAAAAAGTATGTAAATGTGTAAAGTAGGTACAAAAGGACCATAGTTCACATGGGTCACATGTCTAATCTTTCTGAATTCTTGGAAATAATCTAGGAAATTCATCAAAAAAGCCTTTAGCTGTTTTGTCATACTCATATATCAAAAGTGAGGGACTGTGACAGGGAAATACATTATTGCCTGAGGAAAAAAGTGTGAAACGGGTTTTAAGAAAACAGGTTTGTAAAGATGAAATTCAACAACATCTGAACAATTTAAAGAAAATTTATTTTTGGTTTGCTCATGTCACTGTCTGCATTGCATATATGCTTTGCCTTCTGTATAACCTACCCTAAAGAGTCGAAACAATTGTATATGAAGTTGTGAAGGGTCCCCCAAAGTATGAGGAACTTTTTAGAGAGAAAAGAGAATTAGATAAGAAAAAGTATTTAGATACTATATTAAATATATAAATTTTTGTAAATTACAACAGTTTACGGCTTACACTTCAAAACAGCATATAATACAAAAAGAAAGTTTGCTAAAACTATGATTGTATTACAAATCATATAAATAGACTTTACTTCCTCATTCATCCAGCTAAAAGAAGTGAACTATTTCCAATCAGGTTTTCTCACTTATGTCCTATTACAAGATATTTACATGCTCATGGCTAAATGAGGCAATTAACAGCCATTCATTTCTGAGGAATGTCTGACACCATGAATATAATGGTTTGAGTCACTTTACCGAATGTCCAAAAGCATTTTTAGGCTTACATAATAATGTAAACACAGGCAGTCTTATGCTGAAAATGTATTTTCGTCATACTGTAAAGCCAGAAATCTCTTTTTCAATACCAGTACAAATCCTTATTGATTTCTGAGGCAGGCACACCTGAAAAACACAAAATAATACAAATAATCTCTCCACATATATAGATGTTAAGCTGCATCCAAATATACATAAATCCCTACTATAGCTGAGAGTAGTGTTTCTTTAAAAAGTGACATCGCCAATTACTGGCCCACATAATAGTACACAGTATGTGCAATATATAGAACATACTTTTTTTAACAGTCATGAAATTATAATAAGTAGCCTAATTACTAATTCAAAGAAGCTACTCAGAGATTCAGAAGTGAAAATCACATTTAAAGCAACTGTAAATATTTCATCAATATATATCAGTTTCAAAATAATTCTTATGGGACTCTGACTTCTTTCTCATGCTACCCCCCAAAGGTCTGTTCTCAGAGTAAGTCTGGTGAGAGGGTATTGACTTCTGCGAAAAGCGGGGATTGGTTTATGGCAGAGCCTCACACAATGTCACACCAACATATCGATATGGACATCATGGCAGAGGCTAAGGGCACGTTTTTTACACGACAACTATGCATAAAAACGGAAATGTTTTTCCTTAGTGTCCTTTAGACTATGACATTGTCAAACCTATCCTCTTCCACACGGATCCGTGAAACTGACGAAAAATGTGGTATTATGTATGCCAGGCCAGTAGTTGGCGATGTCACTCTATAAAGAAACACTACGCACCTATTGACAGAACACAAAATACAATTGTGCATGCCACATTACTGTTTTCGCAAATTCGCAATTTTGTAGTTAACACAGAGACGATAACTGAATTGTTTTTTAAAAACTTGCACTTTGAAACCCATTTTGAAACTCTAAGTTGTTAAACTACACTTTTCATCTAAAAACGTAAACATTTTTGTGCGTTTTGGCCATTCGTTTACACAACAACAACGTTTTGGGTCCTAAAAACATAAACTTTTCAAAACGGGGTTCAAAGTGCACGTTTTTGAAAACGATACAGTTATCGTCTACGTGTAAACTACAAAAACATGAATTTGTGAAATTGGTGACATACCTATTTCACGCATTTAAAGGGATACTCCACTTTTTTTGGAAATCTGGTTACCGATATTCTTCTAAATATCAGAAAATCGGCTGAATGGATTCGAAAATGATAAAACCCAACTGTTTAACTCTGAACGAGTTGTAAAATGAGCCTATTTCCAAAAAAAGTGGAGTATCCCTTTAAAAAATGATGAAGTGCACAGATAAATCATTTATAATAATGCAAAAATCAATTAAAAAAGAAATCAATATTTCGTGCCTATGTAGGCAGGACTATTTATTAATTGTTGGTGAGTAGCCATTTAATACTCATAATGTACATTTATCATTGCATTATCACAAAACAAACCCCTTCAGGGTTATAAAGGCTGATCTAATCACCTGTCTTAGTTTATTTTGCGATCAAGAACGGCAGACTATTCATTATCCCTTACTTAAAGATGTATACCGTTGCATTAGATGCATCTGTGAGCGAACAGTTTGCAGTGGAATATGTTGCAGTACCTGAATCTAGGCCGATCCTGCTTCCAGACACATCTTTAAAGGCCGTCCCAGAAGTCCACTCTGGTCTGGTCTCCGATTTTGAGTAGGGCGAGATCATGATGCCTCCTGTTGGGCGATCCATTTGTAACATATTGAGGTAAGAGCTGGCGCTGCCCTCACCAGCCACAGGCGGTTGGTAGAGTATTTGAGGCAGTTCAAAGCCTGTGCTCTGTCTGGGTGGACAGGGCCAGAGGGAGGATGAGAGTCCTGAGGGATTCACGATAACTCCCTGGGATGGAGGTGTGGCTTCCATGGATGTCAATTGGGTCAACTTTGAGGAGCCAGAAGAGTGTGTGGACTTAGACCATGTGAGACCAGAAAAAGCCCATGGTGATGATGAGGATGATGATGATAGAGGGGCATCTGGGATAAGAAAAGCATGTATTTAGATGATTGATTGATATAGATAGATTTTCTGGCATTAACACACCTGATTTGGGAGTCCTATTGCTTTCCTTGGCTTTAGTGCTGAGGTCTTTTGGTATGGTGGCTTTGTTCAGGGCTCGGAAGAAGTGCTCATCCACGGCAGTGTTGATGTCACCTTGATAGTATGTAAACAGTTGAGGAGAATCTTTACACTCCTCTGAGTGCTCTGACAGTCTGTCCTCCATCATCCTGACTTAGGGATACAATATTTATTATTTTACAAAATGGGTTTCATTTGTGTCCCCCACGTACATGTGTGTAAAGAGTACTTAACATTGAAATAAATCTATTTTGCATTTATTCATCATAAAAAGAATGAAATGCATCAACCCTATTATATTTCCCTCATTTAAAGCAATTTACTGCCCCATACATTAAAATAAATAAAATGGTAAACACTGTAATAATACCGTCTTTTCAAAAATAAACTCTCCAGGTAAAATCTTATGACGTCAATTCTGTTGCAGTGATTTTGTATAGGAAAATTAAGTGGATATTAATGGATGTAACTATCAGTATTTACCTTTTCTTCTCTACCTTGAGCACAAAGTTTGTACTGTTAAATGCAACTGTAAATCTGGTACATTTCTAAAGGCATGACTTTGATCCAATATTACAGTTTGAAAGTTTGGGGTCTGTAAGATTTTTTTTTTTTAAATCATAAAAAGTGAAAAAAGATTCTATTTTATACAAATGCTGTTCTTTTGAACTTTCTATTCATCAAAAAATCCTGAAAAACAATAAATCACGGTTTTGCGCAAAAATAGAACTATGATCGCACGACTGATTTCTACACTGATAACAATAATCAGCATATTAAAATAAATTCTGAAGGATCGTGTGACACTGAAGACTGGCGTAATGATGCTAAAAATACAGCTAGAATAAATTTAATTTTAAATTATATTAAAATCAAAAAGTTATTTTAAATTGTACTACTACATATGACATTTTTCTATGAATATAATTAAATAAACGCAGTTTTGGCGAGCATAAGAGCCTTCTTTCAACAATATATGTATAAAAAAATCTACAAAACCCCAAACTTTTGAAAGGTCGTGTGTATTAAAATGTATGAATGTAGCTTGAGATGGCCAAGTACAGTTTATTAATATTTAAACATTACTTATTTGATAGAAAACTGGACAGTGCAACAAAATAACAAACGCAATGACTTACTTCATATGCATTATCTCTTATATAGACTAGTTATAAACAAAGAACAGCAAAAGATTTAAAGACAAAGATGAAACCCACATTTCTAAAAGGGTAGTTTCTATTTATCCTCTAAAGCACTCCTTCCTCAAACTGAAACGGGACTTCAACTGCATTCACAAAAGAAAATCAAATCCCCGAAACATTTAACACGCTGCTTACCGAACTGAATCCAGCGCACATCCAGGCACCGATACCACTAACACAAAACGAATGTGATACTTTGTGCGGGAGGTTGTGCCCTGAGAAATGTGCCCGAGCGAGTTGAACAAGGTCATCTCAAACAGATAACATCACAGCTGTCATTACGCTTACACGGAATTACACTGGGCTGTTTTTTGTTTTTTTTTCCAAATAAACCAAAAATATTTTCTGTGACCAACTTTATAAGAAACGTCTTTTTTATGAAAGCAAGAAACAATGAAGAGGTCACAAAATGTGTTTTTACTATAAAACTATTAACAGAAGTTCAAATTGATTCGGACAGTGACAGACATTAGCATAAAGGGAGGGGATAATCACCAAATGATTATTTGCAGTTAAATTTCCATTATTGTCCCCCAAATTTGGAAATGATGAAATGCACTGGCATGTCATGTGCACACTGTATATTGGTGTATATTGAGCAAGAGACATTAAACAAGTTCTGTTTTCTCTCCACATCTACGCATCTTCCTCATCACTTCCTGCTAAACTGCTATCGGTCGACTGCATTCCTCCTTCCTCCTTGTCCTCCTCCTCCTCATCTTTCCCCTCCTGTGGTTTTGCGGTGCTTTCATTTGTACCCTCCTCCTGTCGGGTCGGTTCTGCTGCTTCTTGCGTGCTGGGATTCTGTTGCTCTGCTGCTTTTGAAGGGTCCGCTTTAGATCCGTCACCCAGGAAAGAGGCCCAGCTTTTCAGTCTCTCTTCTCGTTCTCGTGAGGTTTCCTCAACCTGTGTGACCAGAGCCAAAAAAGCAGAAGAAAATAGACCCGATTTGAACAATAATCATATTTACATTTATTTTATCTCAAGTTACAATTTATGGTTTGAGTTTTCAGTTTTTCTTGTGTGTTTGTTATTTTATATTAGATTTTTAATCAATTTTAGTACATACATTAAAATTAATATTGTCATTAAATGACAATTAAAAACAATGCCTAGGCAACTAGCTGAAAAAAAAAGTTTAATTTTATTTCATTTAACATTTTCTATTTCTAGAAACATTTATAGTTTCAGTTCATTAATATTTTAAATGAATTTTAATTAGAAGGTTTTAGTATTTTGTTGTTTATTTTTGTATTTTTTATTTTGTCTGTATAGTTTTTAAAAATCTATTATTTCAGTTTTAGTTTGAGTCATTTTAGTGCATGCACTTAACCTAAATGACACTTAAATAAATGTATTTTCATTTTTTAATGGTTTTGTTTTAGTGAGACTTAACTTTCTTAATATACATCTCTGGTCTAATTGTGTATGTGTTTACAAAATTAAAAATGACTGTGTTGGTTTAGTCCATGTAATAACTTTCCTTTTCTGATGACATCATGTAGGTCATGCACACTGTTGGGTGATGTTAAACAACAGCCAAATAGCTATTTAGAGACTGTTTTAGCAAACTCACACTCGGTTTGTACACAACACCCACTTCTCGTGATTCAGCAAATTCCTAATGGATAAACTAATGTCCCTCCCCTCACTTTTTCCTCTTTAAATATCCTGATTCATTCAGAAAAAAGTCAAATCGAGGACATAAACTCTGTAGCAATTTACAATTCTTCATAACTTAAAGGCATAGTTCAAGTTATGATGTGACGTCTTAGGCCATCGTTTTACGTCTTAGGCCATCAATGTGTGCTTACATTTACGAGTCATTAAATCATGTTTAATTTGGACTTCTCTGTGCATGCTTTTTGAGGTGGTGACCATAAACCTCCATTATATGACTGACAGACAAGAACAGTTTAACCTAAAAATATCATAATTGAAACTACTGCGGAAACAAAGACACCTACATATTGGATGCCCTTGAGGTAGCTAAAACATATCAAAAAATTAATTTCAAAGCAAACTATCCCTTTAAAACAGGCTGAGTATTTCACCTGGTAGTCAGTTACACCGTCCCACGGCTGTGCTGATAGTTTCCTCCCTCCAAACCAGCGTCCATTCAGAGCCACCTGACACAAGTCCGCCTCGTCAGGTTCCTTAAAAGCCACAGATGCCACTCCATCAGGGTGCCTCTGTTTCCAATGGAAGAAAGCAAAGAGTTGAGCATAAGAAATAGCCCCCAAAAAAATGCAATGCAGTTTTCATAATCAATGTGGACAGAGGTAAAAAAAGGACTTACATCAAAGATAATGACCTTCTTCACAATCCCGAATTTCTCACATTCTGTCCGCAGATCATCTCTGTACTCATTCAGAACCAAAGGATCCTCCTGCATGACACATATGGTGCAGCTCTTCAACACATTTTTACTTAAATGTTTGGACACATTTGATTACATTTATATTCTTCAGTTCAGTTCAATCAGTTTAATCGCTAAATAAAGGTATTCATTCCTTTTAATAAAATCTTACTGATCCCAAACTTTTGAATGGTATCTAGTTAAATTAGCCATAATTGAGGCCTATTGAATCACAAACATAGTTTTAGTTCAATTTTAGTATCAGTCTCATTTATTAAACAATTAATTCATGTAGAAAGCATGAGGATCCTATATTTTTCGGATCCACACCTTCATTCCTGCTCTTCTCTGAGCCTTTAAGCTGCACCTTCTTCAGGAATGCAGACAGACCTGCCTTGAGCTCTGACGCAGAGATGTTTATCACGGGTACAGACAAACTAAACAATACCGTAGCTCTAAACTGTTACTAATTGAAGGCATTTCTGTAATTATCTTTACACATCTTGAACACCAGTGCAAGGCTAAACATATTCTGAGCTATGAAAAGAAAACACTGTAGATCTGGTTTCACCTGCAGCAAAAGACATTTTACAAATGCTGTAAGAAAACAGGAGGTTCTTATCATGTCACTCATTGCAAAGTGTTGCCAACAAAATGTTCTATTCAATAACATTTACGATATGTTCAAGTGTTTCTTCTGGGTGTGTCGGTATGTTTTGAGATTGACATCTTACCTCAAAGTCACTGGGATGAAACATGTTTTGAATGATGAGAACTTTTTCATGCCTTTTACGAGCATCCATGGCCTTCTCCGGCCTCCAGTCCAGCTGCCTGATAATCAAACGACAGAAGTGTCAGTCATGTCTACAGCAACATAAAAAATATTATGCTGATTAAGCAGAGCATTGTTGCACTGTGTGTCAGAATGGACTACATAGAGTCACAGGATTGAACTAGAAATGGTTTATACTTTTGTTGCATCTGGAGCTTTTTGCGGTACTCTTTGTTCTTTTTCTTCTTCTTGTTGGCATCATATTGTCCCTTGAGCTCGAATCTCGCTGCCTCCACGTGCAATCGGTAGCCCCGAATCTCGGAATCATCCAAGAGCCGCTCAGCAAGAGCTACAGACTCTTTCTGCAGGGAATAAGAGTTAACGCATTTAATTTATTAATTAACACCAATAATTTTTTTTTGCACATTATTTTAAGCATTTTATTTTAAGTTATATATATATATATTTTATTTTAAGTTATTTTAAGTATCTTAAGTATCACTTTGGATAAAAAGCGACAGCTAAATGAATAAATGTAAGTATTTAAGTATTTCATATTTTTTTATTTTATTATTTTGAAAGACAGTTGCTCACTGGCTCTGAAGAAAACTGGACTCATTTTAACATGCTAGATAAAAGGTAATGCCCTGGCAGTGGCAAATAGCTTTATTTTAGTATTTGATTTGATTACATACATTTTTAACTTGATATTTACAATAAATATTTTATTGCTACTGTGTAAAGGGAATACTGCTGGTATAAAGCACCTGATCTGTTTAAATTTTTTGCAAACCACATGTCATTGCACTTTTGTGTATATAGCAGTACATTTAAATCAAAAGTGGACAATACACTACTTTAGAATTCATTATTCAATTTTAATCGTTGCCCAGCAATAATAAATACACATGTGAAGCATGTTAAACAGTTTTAAAACTAAAACTATTCAAAATAGTATTTATTCATTGAAATCAAGCTGAGATCAAATAAAATATAAATATTAGATGGAAAAACTTGATCTAACAACTAACTAAAGTAATACAGGATGAAGAGCTACAAATAAAAATACATTAAAAATATATAATTAAAGCCAAATCAAAATAGTAAAAAAAAAAATAATAATAAAAATGACAAAAGCATATAACAGAATTGCTTTAACTAAAATGTATAAATAAAAAATGAAATTATAAAAATAAATGAAATTATATAAAATTCAAAATATTACTAAAATACTATTAATAATACCACAATAACTGCACGTCAAACATGTATGCATTTTATTAGAAATACATATAGACATTTGCATGTACATGATCATAGTGCAATAATGACCAACCTTCAAGTAGCAGCAAAGTCCATCTCCTTTTTGGTTCCCATCCTTGTCCTTGTAGAGTTTGATTTTATATTCTTCTGTGACAGGATCACGCATGATAATTCCACATTTGGACATGATCTCCACAAACTCATCAGGAGTTATATCTAGCGGAAGACCTAGCAGAAAGACATGCACTGAAAAACACTTCATGAACTGAATATTTCATCGGTTCTTATTTAAACCAACCAACTGATTTAAAAAGTAGATATGGCCACTAGAGGGAGTCATACCACTATTTACAACATGAGTTTAATATTAAAGACATATAGTAATCTAATCTAATAATGAGGAAATTATTTACCCGTCACATAAACATTTGTATTTTTGTCCTTTTCAACTTCAAACCAGCCTGTAAAATACAAGAAACGTTTGTTAATATAGTTATAATACAAGTCACCTTTTTATAAAGAGCTTTATACAGTACAGATTGTGGTAACAGGAAAATTATGCATTTCAGCTTAAGCAAATTCAGTGTTGACTCAGTTCCATTGTAAAAATCATCAATTATTAAATTAATCTATAAAGCTGTTATTAGGTAAATAATAATGAATATCTTCTAACCTGGGTCTGCTTTTCTTTTCTCTCCTTTCTGAGCACCCTCCTTAGTTTTGTCCTGGTCCGAGCTCTCCTCCGTCTTCTTGGGCTCATCCGGTTCGGCGGGAGGAGCCGCAACAGAAGGATCAGGGGCCCCTTCCTCATTGAAGCCATAGTTTGCTTGATATGCTGCGATGAAATCATCATTTATCTATAAAGAAAACAAATAACATGAACTTTAATGCAGAACTTACAGCGAATCAGCTCTGATTGGGTTATTAAAATTGTGTAAATGTAGTATTTTTTTTGGTAATGGGAGACCTTTGGAAACCATGCTCTCTTTTCATGGTCCCAGTCGTACGCAGTGCCGTCTTCTGGGTCGACATACGTGAATGGATCATCTCCACCCTCTTTCTTCTGTTCATACAGCTGCTGCAAACGGAGCTGCTCGTGGAACTCTTTATTACCATCCGAGTCCCCGCTCATCTACAGAAACACAGACAAGACAGAGACACTTCACTGAAGTGTGCCATTTGGGACCGGGCCATATTGATGGGTTAACTTAAAAATCTGACAAATTCACCAGGTCATCCTAAAGTTTTTAATTTGCTGTAACTCCAAATAGGAAATCACTCAGTTTTTAGAAATAGGTCAGTATTTAGTTGATGCACGAAACAAAACTTCACTAAACATTTTGTAGCGCCTGACATCCAATAATCACAATAAGCTTGGCGCTTTGCTACTATATAGTACAATTTAAACATGAAATCGCTGTGTTTCAAACACCGGAAAAAAATAAAACAGCTGGTAAACAATGTTAACCTTACATCAGGAAATCTATTCAATGACCATAACTCGTTAGTTAACAACAAAAAACAACAGGAACATTTTAATAAATGTAATTTTTAATACAATTATTTTTTACTTAACCAGTTCATTATATATATATATATTTTAAATATGTATCATTCATCATTTCATTATTTAATGTAGGTTATTTTTTAAAAGGCCTAAATCTGTCATTAAAATAAGTTAGGGTATTACTGCTGTCACCAACAAATTGCAGAAACAAAATTCTATTATTGAAAAGTTGATATAAAAAATTTCTATGTAATTGTAATGTTTATATAACTCTGTATTATTTGAGTATTGATTATTAAATACATTTGATGTATTAATTGGTTATTATTAAAACTTCATTATCATTTTTGGTGTCGATTTTCACACATGTGCATCCTGAATCTTTATTTCGGTGCATCACTCGTATAAATGCTATAGTAGTATAGAAAAAGAAATAGATATTGAATTTGAAATTAATGCAGCTTAGCACTTTCCCCCGTTGTTTTAGTGTGTCACTAAAGGCTAACATATTCATGATTTACAATCTAATGCCGAATTCACTGTGATACAATGAGAAGGTTATAATATAAATTAAATATTTACAATATAATATTTACAATACTATTTTAGCGCGTCGGGGCAAGTCGCTAGGCCACCGGGAATTCTCCCGGTACTCGCGGTGGCCAGTCCGGGCCTGGGTGAGACAGAACTAACCCACATAAATCCGCTTATGCCGATCTAACGGGTGAACAACACAACTGTTCATGGGCTTATTTAGAAAAACGGAACGGTCTACATTTAATATAAAATACGAACAGCAAAAATGCACACTGTTTTAATGTTTAAATTAAGAAAATATAAAAGATCACCCACCTTTTCAAATGCCGAGCCTCCAAAACATAAATGTTGCACTTCCGAGAGTAACGCGCATGTCCAACGCTGTGCGTCTTCCGGAATGTAACTGTCGCGGTTGTGTGTAGTTCCGCCTTAATGTTTCTCTCTCAGTACGCGTTACGATTTTCATTCAAACCCACTTTTAGACTTTATTGTAGATTTATTATGGAAATGTACAAGTCATTTAACGTTTTTACAAACAAATCATACATTTACATATTTTTCGTTTAAGCTACAACATATGATAGGATATAATTTGAGGAATCTCTTTTCAACATGTTTAGGCTATTTTGTTATTTATTTTTCTGAAGAGCCAAAAGTTTCTAGAAAAACACGTGCTTAAGTACAGAACAACAAAGAAAAAACAGATACATTTAATTGGGATAGATATCTGTGTTGAATCCATTCTTCCATGGCCTTGAAGGGAACTCAAGCCCACTTCCTGTGGCAGGAGATGCATCACTGGGAAGAACCGACAGTCCTGCCCGGGCTCTTGGTATTACCAAACTGTTTTCATAAACAAATCCTACCACAGGAAAGGTCAAGACAAGCAAATGTAAAAGATTTGAACATTACAGGATCAACAATATATCTTATTGGTAACATCTTACCCAGGTCAGGTCTTGTGATAGTCACTTGACGTTGGCTGGATTCTGAGGAAACCGTTGAGCTCTGAGTTGAATTAGACTTGATGGATCTCACAGATGCCATGAAGGGAAACGTATTTGGTGGATTGGGTTTGTGTTTGGGAACCACAGTTGCAGTTTGGCTCCATTCTGAAAACAATCACAAAGTTAGTGCTTGTGCTTTCCATGATGATTAATAATGCAAGGAAGAAATTTGTGCTTTACCAGAGTATTCCTGCAGCTTGAGAGCTCCACAACATAAATGTATTCTCCATTGCTTCCGTACGTTTTCCTTCATGAGACAGTGGAACACAAAAATGAAGAATCCTGGAACAAATCACAACATAGAATATTAATAGATTGGATTGTAAAGCTGAATATAAATGAATTTTATCTGCTCTTTCTCACCATGAAGGCTGTTCAGTATGGCGAACAGGTAGAGGAGGAACACTTTGACCGGACCCCATGCGAGAAAAGCCACAGACCAGGTGAGACCCAATAAAAACGTAAGGCTCGCCACAGCCCGCAGGTCTTTCCAGATCCCACTTCGGGTGCCAGCAGGTTGATTGACTTGCATGTTTCGAATCTGGATCAAAACCACTAAGAAGATGGAGCCATTGCACAGTAGTATGAAGGCTATGTAGCTCACTACTGATATGTAAAAAACCACATCATTTTGTACCCAGCAGCTGAAAAAGAAAGGCATGACACTTCGTAACTTACATTTGACACTATAGTAAATTTGAAATACTGTTCTGTTACGATTTCCATGCGAAAATCCATCCAACTTCACTTACAACATTTCAGAATCATCCAGTGTAATTTGGGAATCACTGTCCACGCCATATGCATCTCTCTTTATAGCCAGGACCATGCCACACACAATAAGTGGAATCCCTGTGCAAAGATATAATTGTTGTTAAATGAATTAATTAAAAACATAAATCTGTCTCTGAATGTTTTCATAAGCTTAAATCTCTCACCCCAGCCAAGCAGGCAGAATTTCAAGATGTATGAGGGCACATACACATTGAAAACTTTGACCAAAGCAAAGTACATATTCACAGCCCCCAAGCCCATCCAGGTAAAGGAAGCCAGTAAGAAATAGTGTAAGGTCACCGCCACAGCAATGCATACGCCATCGACGCCAAAAGAAGAAAACCAGGAATTCAGTAGGAACACCAGGTTCAGTCCCAGTAGTGCAATCGACAGGTTCAACAGGATTTTGGATGGGTAGTCTCTTCTTAACTTTCTGTATTAAGATGCAATGTATCCAAAGTCAATGACAAAGAAATGTAACATGAAAAATGACATTTACATGTATCCATTTTATTGTAAAATGTTGAATAGAAAAGACAATATGGCATATATCCATATTATAGCAATGCACGAATTCTGCAATGCCATTTATTAACATAAAATATTAAAGCATCTTACTCTAAGAGGGTGTATGTTAGCACTGTGATCCCAAGAAAGCATGAAGACACTCCACAGCCCATGTATGTAATAATAGTGAGGATTCTTTCATTGAGTTCATCAATAGGAGTTCTGGACACGTCCTTAAAGAATAATAATTTTTTTTTTTTTAAATTCTTGGCTTAAAACATAAAATATTTGAATCATTATTATTAATAAAGCAATATAAAATAATAAAGTAATTGTGTCATACCAGCAGCACTCCAAAGTGAGTCATGTGGTCACAAAGACAGGTTGTGTAATCTTTGCTGATATTATGCGTCCAGCACCCCTTTGGACTCCATCCTCCATATCCGTCTAAAATAGTACATGCATAAATCCACTGACACAAATACACTTATGAAACATGTGAAAAATGATGATGTATTCATTCATTTAGTACAAGTGACTTGCCATTCTTATTGAAATCCCAGTAGACACACTGAGTATTCTGGTCCTTCTGTCAAAGGTAAAGACAGTTTAATTATTTCTGCCAGAGATTTTTTTTAATTCCTGGACATTTCTAAGACCTCCACTTACTTTCTTAGTTGTTAGATGGTGCAGAGTGACTGCAACATATTCTTTTAGGTTTTCAATGGGTCCTGTGGCATTAGTCACACTTGCCGACACCACATAAGAGTTCAGTTCTTTCTCATCTGGGTTATTCTGAGGCAAATTCACAAAAAGTAGCGTGTCAAAATAGTGTCACAAACCAATATTAAAAATGAACATCTGCCTGAACTGAACTCACCTTTGTTTGAAAGAGAGTTGGAACACCATAAAATTGAAACTGAACACGGGGGCTGGTGTCGTTTACGATTGGGAATCTGTCTTGTATTTCAGAGGGAAGAGAAATGAAGGCCACTGTACCATCAAAAGGCTCCTGGTTGATATAAATCTAGAAAAAAATAATATTTGATCATTGTGTGACTCTTAAGATGCCATACATATATTATTCATTATATTTTCAGGTAGGAAAAAGTATAAAATTGAAATAGAAGCATTCAAAGCTCAATGCTTGTGAATGATTAATATATTATTTTATACGGTAATATTATTATATCATATTATGTATTAAATATTATGTAAAGTTGTTTTCTTTTTTAATATATTTTAAAATGTAATGTATGATTTTCAGCAGTTTTTAGAGTCTCAAGATGATCCTTCAGAAATAATTCTAATATGCTATTTCTTATTATTAATGTTAAAAACAGTTGTGCTGCTTAATATTTTTGGGGAAAGTTCAAAAGATTTATTTAAAATTGAAATATTTTGTGACATTATAAATGGCCTTACAGTCACTTTTGATCAATTTAATGCACCCCTGCTAAATATATATATATTTTTTAAATGTATACTGAACTCCAACTATTAAACATAATTGTGCTTACCTCAGGGTTTAAGCCTTTGTTAGTGGATGAGACTCCAAAGGTGAGGTTATGAAAATTTTCTTGGTCAATATTGACCACTGATATTGCCAGGGCAGAAGCTGTTAAACTGACTGAGTTTCCATTGAGCGCTACCATCTGGTCTCCAACAGCCTCTGTGATGTTCAGAATACTACACAGAGACAGGAAAGGATTTTCTGTTTACATGAAGAGTATAAAAATATCACTGTAAAATCCTCACATAAAACATCAGACCTAATTTAATATGTAGTTACGAACCACCTATTTCACGGCCAACCACATCAATGAAATAATTTACTATATTTGCTTTATTACTTTTACTGTGCAATAAAAATCAAGCAAATATATTAAATAAACATTTAATGTCTCACACACACACATTTTATAATGTACAAACTGTATATTATATCTTACATTAACCCTACCCCTAAACCCAACCTTTTTCTTTTCAAAAAACATAATTTAGCATGAATAACAGCTTATCTTTATGGAGACCAAACAATGTCCTGACAGGGATTTCAGATATTGCAATCTTTGTGGGGACATTTTGTCCCTATAATGTAGAGTTGACACACACTAACACACACCTACCTGTTGGTAAAAGGTAGCAGGTCGCTTTCAGACTCCAGGATGTCAGATGTGATGTTGAGGATGAACTCTCCCAGCGGAGGTGTGATGACGCTAACGTTAATCACATCGGCTAGTTTATTCAGTATCGTTGAGAGCTCGTAATCATCCAGATATTTGTTCTCATGCAACAAGTCCTTAATAATAATCAGAATATCTTCTGCATTGTCTGGTAGGGAAAAACATAATATATCAGGATGATGTAGACTAGAGGATAATGAGTTAAAATGTACTTATTGGCATTAATGGTTCCTTGAAGAACTTTTAACAGCAACAGAACCTTTCCAGTGCACAGAAGGTTATTTATTGTGCAAAACTATTTTTAGATGATTAAAATCACACATTTTGGTTCTGGAAATTTTGGAAATGGTTCTTTTAAAAACTGGGGAACCAAAAATGGTTCTTCTTCCTTCAATTTACCTCAACAGGAAGCTTGTGTATCTAATATGATTTCTAAGAAGGCTTTACCATTAGTGACTGTAATGTCCTCCAGATCTGACACTCTGTTGACCACAACCTGGCACTGGCCCAGGTCTGGAGACTTCCATTGAGCGTTGTTAGAGTTTGCATCCAGAAAACTAGGGAGACGGGTGAAACAGTCACAATCAATAAACATATCAAACTATGATTTATTTGGATCAAATTCCTCTAATAATTAGTTCAGAGCTGCCTGACTCCAAGATACACAGCATTATATAATGGTCTTCGGGTTCAGGGTACCTGTCCATCCTTTTATGGCTGTACATAAACCTGAAACGACTGGTCTTGGACATTGTTGAAATGCAAGAGGTTGTTTAACCTCTGCATAAAATCGATCATACAAACAGTTCTGACATTAATGATACCACCATATGGAACATACATGTGATTAATTGGTTTACAGCAGACCCTGTAAATATTAAATCAAATGGCTTCCTCTTTTTAGAGTTGGTGATCAGGAGCAACAACCCTGCCAGTGGATTTATAGGCAGATAATATTCTATAAAATGATTTAATGCAATTATTGCAATATGATAAAAGATTAAGAATACAATTTCTGTGTCTTTATAGTGGCACCAAATGAAACCCCATTCGGTTAGCGCACAGTGCAAGTGCACTGTGTCCGAATCCACTTTTGCTATACACTCACCTTAAGGATTATTAGGAACACCATACTAATACTGTGTTTGACCCCCTTTCTCCTTCAGAACTGCCTTAATTCTACATGGCATTGATTCAACAAGGTGCTGAAAGCATTCTTTAGAAATGTTGGCCCATATTGATAGGATAGCATCTTGCAGTGGATGGAGATTTGTGGGATGCACATCCAGGGCTTTAATTATTCTAAATTTATGTTTGGTGCCATTTAGCTTCATGTTCTTTTGGGTTGGAAGCGATTTATAACATCAATTTTGTTTTAGTAAAATAAGTGGCTTTAAGTACTATGTACTTACATTGAAATTAATAATTTGATACAATGGACTTATTGTGTACGTACATTTTTGTACATTGTACTTAAATTTTAAAAATACAAGCATGTAATTACAGCTATAATTAATTTATGTAATTACATTTGTAATTACACAGTTGACCCTCCCCTTACACCTTAACCTACCCTTAAACCGACCCATACCACCACACCTGTCCCTAATCTTACCGGTGTCACACCTCAATAGCAGCAAAAGTGTTTTACAATACAACAGGAACACAATAATACATTGTACTTATTGTTCAATGTAAGTACATAGTACGTAAAGCCACTTAATATAAAGTGGGACCGAATATTTTCAAGAGATTTCACAGGAGAGGCTCTTACCATTCCCTGTATGCCGTCTTTTCAGGGTTTCCTGTACAGGGGAGTGAGGTGATGCGCTGAACCCCAACTTGGGGCCATTTAAATAGCCCCTGTCTGGTGTGATGGTTGTGTTCAGGACATGGCCCTGTTTTTGGAGATGAAGAGAGTTGCACTGAGAATGAATCATGATCTGATCCCCCATCATCAGATTTGATTTCTTCAGATGTAGCACATACATATATAAGAAATAAAAATGTCCTGAGGTTTGGCAAGCAAGCATACTGATCCACTGATGTATGGTTTCTCCAGAAGCAGGTGAATCTGTTGTTGTGTGTCTTCTATGTTTGAGGAAGTTGTTACCTGAGCATGAAAGACACATCTATGGCTGGGAACAAGCCATATCAGATAACCACATTAAATCATATTGTATGTTCATAACAATTATTATTCACTATTGTTTGCTTTTCTTTAATTGCTGTTCAGATTTTGTAATAAAGACCTCACCTTGTTACTGAGAGCTTGGGAGGCTGCGAAAGAAACGAACAAAATAATAGGAAATATAGTTATTTCATGTATCGTGTAGCTAAGAGAAAGATGGATGGATGGATGGATGGATGGATGGATGGATGGATGGATGGATGGATGGATGGATGGATAGATAGATAAATAGATAGATAGATAGACAGATAGATAGGCAGACAGACAGACAGGCAGGCAGAAAGACAGACAGACAGACAGACAGATAGATAGATAGGTGGATGGGTGATGGATAGAAAGACAGATAGATAGGCAGACAGACAGGCAGGCAGACAGACATACAGATCATGTACCTTTTCAACCAATTTGGATGATGTTGTTTCCACACTGCAAACACAAATCAGACATGCATGTTTAAAATAAAATCTATAGTGTGTCTTGGGATTGTGTTTGTGCTCTGTAATACAACAACTAGACTGACTAACCTTCGTTTTCGTGCATGTGTTGAGGAGGTCACAAGTTTGAAGTGCAACACAGATATTCCTTCACTAGAAAGAGTCTCATTAAGCTGTAATGATGATAAAAAACACAACTGAGATATGAGACCCGTTTCCAGTTTGACATACAATACATCTGGATAAATTCAGGTTTACTTTGTTGAGATCTTACCCAGGTTTCAATTATATTCTTAGGGTCACCAGAGCCTTTTATAGTCACATTGATGTTGACATTGAAATAACTATCTATATACAGGACAGACACATTATTAAAAATGCCACAGTTCAGTAATTGCAGTAGTTGTAAAAAAAAAAAAAAGAAAAAAAAAAAGATATTCTAATTCTTTACCTGATATTATTCCTTCAGGTGAAACTGTAGAAGAGCATGTGGTTGTATTTAATGTAAGGCTTGTGGAGGATAAAACTGTTGTGTCTTTAATTGTCGAGGAACTTTCTGCCAGCGTTGTTTCCATGAATGTTGTGGAGATAGCGACTGTTGAAAACATGCAAAACAGTCAGAGAATCCTGTGTATCTAGAATTGCATATACAGAATGAATATTACTGTTTCGTCTCTGTACAGACTTGTTTCAGTGGAGGATGAAACAACTGCTGTTGTTGTTTCCATTTGTATGGGTGTTGTGCTTGTTGTTTTTGCAGTCGTCAGAATTTGAGTAGTCACAGGCATCGGCTGAGGAGTTGCGGTTGTTGGTGTTTCAGTTGTATGAGGCAAAGACGTCGCCGTCACTGTTATTGGTGTAGTTGTGTCTGGTAAGAGATCCTCTAAAGAGAGATCAGATCATTGAAAACATGCCTACCTTCACTGGACTATAAAAATTGTTGATTTGGATGGAGATGCTTTATTTTCTTGGATCTGATTTACCAAGAGGGTATATGAAGATGGCTTCAGGTCTTGTAATTATTTCGTAGTGGTCTACTTTGTAAGGCTTGGCAAGGATCTCGGAAAGTTCATCCTGAATTTTTGCTACATCAACACTAGGAATCACATTCAGGTGAGCCAAACACTCAAACCTATGAAGATACACAAGAAAGACATTATCAGTAGTCAGTAGGGCGACATTTTGCAGGTGTTTACGTTCTAAATTTTTATTAATAAGAATGCATGGTATTTAAAGATAATTTATAAATACGTGACAAATTCAATAAACCAAAATCAATGTACGAAAATCACAAATGCTATTTAAAAAACTCTTTCAGATTGTGTAAAAAGATGAAATATGAAAAATCCTCACTGGCTGATTCCAGGACTTGTTGCCAACAATTGCATGGTTTCCTCCTGAAGAGAGAAATCTTGTTAATTTGATGAGCATGCAGATTTTTTATTTTGTACAGTCTTAATGCTAATGAGTCGACGCACCTCTGCATTTCTACTGGAGGGTGTGTGTAAGCTGTAGAAAGACAACATGAGTAAATTTAGATTCTGGCCTGAAAACTTTTATACTGTGTTGTTTAGAGAGATATTACAATATCTTACCCTCCTAAAGGCTGCACAAGGACTTTGTTCAAATATATGTTTGTCTCCCACCATTTTAAGTCTTTGATTACTTGTGTCAACTTGGAGAGAATAATATAAAAATATTATTGACATTTTGTCTTGTACTAATAGTAGTAAAAATTCAATGTGTTTTGTTGTAGCTCACCCACTGATCTGCAACTTCTCTGGCATCCTCGGTGCTTGTTTTGTTTCCGTCTTCACGTCGGATGATAAACACTAATTTTACTTCATAATAACGCCAGTCTGAAACAAAGAAATTGTGTGAGGCATAAAAAAGACCAATAAAGGTGGCATGGCATATACTACTGTACATATTGAATAGGACGCAAGTTAGCAAACGTAATTTAATTTTGTTTAAATAGAGATCATTCAATTACTTCAGCCAATACATACTAGCACTTTTCATAAATAGAGAACTCTATTTTTGAAAACATTACAAGCAAAAATATATATTTTTTGTAGCCCGATTATATTTGATAATCTATTGCTTAACATAAAACTAACCTACTATCTTAAAAAGTAGCAGAGAGACAAGCAAGCAATATTATTCCAATTTCTCATTTTACATCAACTAGACTGTTGACTTCGTAATACACAAGCGTTCAACCTTGTCCCCAGAAAAACAAAGAATGTTCCCCAAACTTTCACATTTTTTTTTGGATACACCAAATAAGACTCTGTATGTTCTCTTTAAATGAGTAGTTCACTTTTAAGAAATTTTTTGCTGATAATTTACTCACCCCCATGTAATCCAAGATGTCCACGATGTCCACAAATGCTCGCCTTGCTTTGTTCTGTGATGCGCGTTCGTGAATCTCCTGTTCGAACTCGTTCATCAAAATGAACAAATCTTTTTTCGAGTCATTTGGTTCATTCAACGAACAAAATGAACAAAATTTTAATGAACGAGTCAAAATGAAATTAACTAAATCATCATTTTGTTCATTTTGTTAGTTGAATGAACCAAATGACTCGAAAAAAGATTTGTTCATTTTGATGAATGAGTTTGAATAGGAAAGTCACGAACGTGCATCACAGAACAGAGCAAGATGAACATCTGAGCTTATAAAACTTGAACTTTTTTATTTATTTTTTAAATGACCTATCGTTTCACTAGACAAGACCCTTATTCATCGTCTGGTGTCGCTTAAAGCCATTTGAAGCTGCACTGAAACTCTCATTTGGACCTTGAACCGTTTGGTGCCCATTGAAGTCCATTATATGGAGAAAATCCTGGAATAACCTTAATTTCTTTTCGACTGAAGAAAGAAAGATATGGACATCTTGGATGACATGGGGGTGAGTAAATTATCAGCAAAAGTTATTTTTTTAAAGTGAACTATTCCTTTAAATAACCTAAAGAGAAAGATTCAACGTTTAAGTAATTACTGAAATAGCTACTGAAAAGGTCACCTCATCAGTCTGGCATTATCTTGCTTATTTGAGAAGTTAATTAAATATACATGGTCATGTTTTGGACATTCCCATGAATTATTATTTTATTTCATATATAGTTCAATGCTTTTTTTACAGGGTACCCTATTTTTGGAAAGTGCCACATATGTCCTATCAATAACAAATTTGCTGTGTGCATTTGATCCCTTACCGCACTTTTGAGTAATGTCCAGTAAAGGCTTGCAATTCATGTCCCAGATTTGTTCCTCCCAATGCAGAACATCCCCATCAGTGCAGGTCAATCCTGAAATGTCCTCAGCGCTGCGTTCACGTTTCCAAACCCTGAACATACTTAAACTTCCCTTCAGTTCTTTTCCCGTTTCAATGTTCATCACACCATTCGAAAAATTGTGGGCCACAGCTAAAGTCAAAGTCCCACCTGCGGCCACACTATGGTACTCAGGGCCGAGAGCCGTGTCTTTAGACTGTGCCTTTAAGTCCACCTTGGATCCATTGACATAGACTTTTGGCTCAGTCATAGACTTAGACCAGGTCATGCAAACTGAATGCCAGTCACCCAAGGACACCACTGAAGAATTGGTCCAGACTCTTCCAAACATTATGATATATAAATCTGATCCAAAGCCCTTCATCCCTAGCTCTATGCGTGTCTTATCAGGGTGCAGGTACATGAATGCGGTCCAGTGCGAGTTGCTGATCTTCCTCTTTATGTTCACACACACACTGAGCTCTTTCAGGTCAGGGATTTTGTACTCCTTTTTCAGCAGCCAGTATTTACAGTCCTTCTGCATGAAATCCACCTTCTTCCCCCACAGACTGTCATATTTGACTGGACCTCAGGTGTAAAACGAAATTATGTAAATCATAACAAAACATAACAAAATTGTGAATGTTAAAATATATTGCACAACAATAATACCTCCATTGTTCAATGTTATTATACATAGAATGAGGACGATGAATAAAGCCTTGACCTGTTCACTGCGTTTTTCCATTCTCCGCCTGACTGGGGTGAGTTACATAAAATAAAATTACACATAAAGATAAAACAAGGAAGGAGAAAATTGTTTATTTCTAAGACAAACTACACTGCAAAAGGTCTAAAAGTGTTTTGTCAGCATTTTCCATACAAAACATTTATCATTTATTGAACATATCGCAATTAGATAGGCATACACACACTTATATATAAATATCATTTAAAAATATCAATTATTCAGTCATTCTTGAAGGCAAAACAACATTTAGATATAACAGTATGTAAGCAAAATGAAGCAATAGTTACTCACCACATTCAATATGTGCTGGTGTCAAATTTCCATAGGTGATTTCTTCATTCAAGAGCGTAACTGTACATCAACATGTACGTCGACTGATGTGAAAGGTATGACCATGAGAGAGATCTTGTTCATCTTTACAAGCCCCCCTGACGTCCTATTGAGTTATTCATTAAGCTCATCGATTATCCACTTATTCAGATTAGCCATGGCATGTGTCATCCAATGATTGTGTACATATTGAACACCATCTTCATAAAGCCAAGTGCAGCTAAATTATATAGTTGTTATATGATCAGCAAATGATTTGCACAATGTCAGCATCAATATAAACGTATGCAATAACCAGAAGCACTTGTTTTTGCTGGCCAGTAAATCACTTGATGATGTCAAAATTCAAAGAACTTTATCCATGACGATACCAACTGTAATGCTCTTGAACTCACCACTATATACATTGGTGAGTTTGGATATTTACATTACAACGGTGGTGTAAAGTATGTGAGTAGGCTAAATGTCATTAGTTACTTTATTATCTTTTTGGCTACTTTGTATTTTGACTGAGTATCAAAGATAGTAGCAACCTACTATCTTGACTAGATTTTTGAATAAGTATGAACTCATCTTAACTCCAGTACATTTATGATGAGTAATACAATTACGCATTTCTGGGATCTTAGGTTATTAGTGACAACGCCATCTACCCAATTACAGAACCAGGGACCGCATGTTTTTTTCTAAAAGATGATGGAAAACAATCAGAGTGTTAAAGGAATAGTTCACTTTGAAATTAATTTTTGGTGTGTTTTAGCTTACCTCAAGGGCATCCGGGATGTAGGTGTCTTTGTTTCCACAGTATTTTCAATTTTGATATTTTTAGGTCAAACCGTTCTTGTTCAGTCATATAATGGAGATTTATTATGGGGTCCACCTCAAAGAGCATGCAGAGAGAAGTTCAAATTAAACATGATTTAATGACTCGTAAATGTAAGTACACATGAACTAAGACACGAAACGAGCGTTTGTGTGAGAAAACGAACAGTATATTGTTTTTACCTCTTGTAATGATGACAGATGTTTCAATTTTGGGGGGAGTAGCCTATCCCTTTAAGAGGCTGTTGCGTCGACCTTGATTTATTGATGTTCAGTTTTATTTCGCCTTAGAAAAATAAACGTGTTTGCTCTCCTCACACATCAACTGTTTCTTGTTTTTCACTGGCATGTCTCTTATAGACCTTACGCACCAGAGAAACGTGGGGGCCGTCATCTTTAGAATATTGTCTTTGAACTTCCGTTTTTGTGGTCGCTTTAGGCATCGCTCATAGACATATACACTAGACCTCACCTTAGCTACGGCAGTTCATTGGAACGAATGCGTCAATAGAGCCGCCATCTTGAAACAGGGGAGCCCATCCACTTAAATGCATCAGCATCAATGTAGTAGACACAGGTCTAACGGAGATAAAATCACCATAAATCATCACGAACGGAACGCGATTTTTCTTGTTTTTTTTTTTTTGTTTGTTCCAACGGTCAGACATGTATTTATCATTGATTCCAGAAAGAAAAAATAATAATCATTAAAAAAAAACATTCTTCCTAGTTCAAAGAACATCATACGCACAACCGGCACATCCGGGAACTTAACTGTCAATTTTGTCCCCGCCCCCTTTTGGGGGAAAACAAACTAAACTCCCCATAGACTTCAATACAAAATAACAGCAAAAACTAACGTCCGTACACAGCTTACAGGCGTAAATAAGTTAAGAAATCATTTATATAAAACATGTCAAGTAATTATATGTCCACTCTGCCTGCCATAGTGCGTGAAAAATACATACACAAACTTAATTTGGCCAATTTAAAAACATGTCTTTATCAGCGTCAAATTGGGGTAACAACCCCACCCAGTGGCCAGAGGTGTCTTACCCGGACATTTACTTTTACCTCGTCGAGTCACTCACGAGGTAAGAGAGTGAATGATTTTATTTCGCTTTTTAAAGTAAAAAAAACCGTAATGTGTATCTCATGAATTAATGATTGATGGCAGGTAGCCTGGGCTAGTTGATAACGGGCATAAAAAATGTATTTTTCACGCTCTATGGCAGGCAGGCTGGACATCCGGTGTATATAAGTGATTTATATCACTTATATAAGTTATTTACGCCTGTCGGCTGTCTACGGACGTTGGTTTTTGCCGTTATTTTGTATTGAAGTCTATGGGGAGTCTAGTTTGTTTTCCCCCAAAAGGGGGCGGGGACATTCTATGATGACGCAGCGCCGGCGCTGCACAAAAGTCCGCCAGAGATAGCAGCGTTACCTAGTTACTTCCTATGACAAGACCCCTGTTCCAAGATGGCGGCGGTTTTGACGCATGCTTGCTTAGACCCCCAAGATGAGGTCTAGTGTTAGTGTATCTAACCAGAGCTAAAATACGCTAATAACATTTTAACTTTTACAGTCTACGATTTTAACTAAACTACTTCCTAACATGAGATCAGAACACTCTTGTCCCATACACCGCACGACCCAGAGTGTTATCAAAAGGTGGACTTTAAGAAATCAACGGGACGTAATCGGAAATGTAAAGAATAGACAGGCAACCCCCTATTGCTTTACACATCTCTCTCCATGACGGTGAGAGACACATTTTTAATTTAAGCAGTAAATGAACTAAGAACATCTGATCTAACTTGAACATTAACACACATATCTTTACCATCACAAAAACTTCAAGTTCTTACTACAAGAACACATAAATCAACGCTCAATAAAAATTACCCACAATGCACCTAGCTGCTAGCGCTGACTGCCAGGTCATAACCTGCAGCAGTCTAGTGTCCTCTCATTAACAACAGTATTTTTTGTCTTTGACTACTTATAATCTATAGCCTACTTGAGTTTACATTTTTAATGAATTTGACTAATAAAAAGTTAGTATTGGTGCTTTATTCCTGTCTTTTTTAAATAGTTAAATGAATGATCGCGAGGTGCGATCGTAGATCAGAACCATGGGCAAGCTGGTGAAGTGGATTTACTTATTGTAGAGTTAACAAAAGTTATCATGAGCATTGTAATGATTATCATAAGCATTGTAAAGCAGATGTCTTAACAATTCTCGACCGGGAAATTTTTTACGAGCAGTTCATTCATACCTACGCAAAATCGCTGTGAAAATACAGACCGGAAGTCAAAATAACGAGCGCAGCACTGAAGCGGGGCTACATAATGTCTATCTGGGGCACGTCGCTCAAACAAGCATTTTAGTCTAGGGCTAGGCTTAAACATTGTCTGTAAAACCTGGCATTTTTATTCAAGTAGTATTGGAATTTGTGACTTGTAACGACGAGTAATGGAGGCATTTTCAGATACAAGGCTAATAGCGCTAAACCCATGTCATAGCTGAGTTAGGCCTACAAAACACTTTTTTCCCCCTAAACTGGTGTTCTATTGTAATACAAAACAATATAAAATAAATTAATTATTTTATTCTATAGCATGTTTTAAAGGTACAGTTAAATAAACAAGAGACTGTTATTTAAACAAACCGTATTTATGAGTTTTTAAAATCTGCATACTGATTTGAAATGATCAAACATTTACTGATTCTAAACTACATAAAGACACTAGATGTCGCTGTTTTATGAAAAAAAGACATGGTAAATACAAATGACATAAGTTTTGTCAGAATCTCAACTTTATTTTTTTCTCAGATCATACAAAGGGAAAATACGTATTTTTGAATGTTAATCAACAGCAAGGAGAATGTGTAAGTAAAGAGAGCGACAAAAGCTAGGCATTTTAATTGTAATTCTACAATTACAAAAAACGTATAATTAGCATTTAGAATTACAAGGAAGCAATCTAAAAGATACAGAAACCAAGTACTGACAGGTTCAGCAGCCACGATTACACGCTGATTACACAGATTTAAAAAGTTATCAACAGAAAGTTTCATTTAATACAATGAAACAAGTCATTCTCAAACACAGATAACCGGTCATATGTCTCAAACAACACACACACACACACCTCTCTTCCTTATCCTTCAGTCATCCTGTCTCACCTAAGACAACATCTTTCCTAAGACAAATGGGCCTTTGGAAAGAGAGAAGAAGTTTTCCCATCAAAGTCTCTAGGTAAACGTAGCATTTCTCACAGGAAATATCAAACTCCCCTCATAAAGAAGCCAGAACCAACATAACAGAAGCCTTTGTCAATACTTCCACATGTTTATGTGGGATTTCTGTATAAATTCAAATGAATGCTGCCATTTTTTTCCGAATTAATCTCACTCTTTTTGTCTTCGCAGTGAGCAGGCGCTTACAGTTTCTTGGAGCAGTCAGAGCAGTAAATGTCTCCATTGCGAGCTACAAAGCGCTTGTCTGCCAGATTGAGAGAGCACTTCTTACAGTTAAAGCAGTAATCGTGCCAAGAGCCACCCTCATAGTTCACTACGTTCGTAGCCTTGCCAAATCCTGCGGGATGAGAAAAAAGTAGATTTATTTGTCACTTTAGTTAAAGTCAAATACACAATGTTCAAAAAGAATGCATAACGTCGAGAATTGTGTGTGTGTGTGTGTAGAATTCAAACCTGTAATGGGATTCTGGCAGCTGCTGCATTTTTTAGCCACAGTGCTTTTGTAGCAGTCCACACAGAAGACCTTTTCCTCGTGGGAGGTGAAGCGGGTGCCAGCCAGAGGCTTTCGGCAGGAGGAGCACACAAAACACTCTGAATGCCACGGCTGGTCCTGGTAATTCACACCTCCTGTGGTAATGGGCTGGAGGACAAAACATGTGGAAGCAATACCATTATTATCATAAAACATCTTTATGTTATAAAAGAACATGTTTTGTGTTGACAGAATATTAAGAAACCAACCACTTTAAAAGTAATCCTTAAAAATCCATTAATTCTACAAAATCTTTCACCTTCTTGCAGCAAGCGCATTGTTTGGCAAATTTCTTCTCGTGGCAAGGGCTGCAGTAGATGTTGTTGTTCTTTGATATGAAACTTTTGGAGCCAATTGGCTTTTGACACTGATAGCAGGTGAAACACTCATCATGCCAGGAGTTGCCTTTGTATTCCACATTCTCAGTGCCTGTATCAAACACATTAGAGAGAAAAATGGAAAGTACATGAAGATATTATACATGCAAAGGAAATGAATTAAACAAGAAATATAATGTCAGTTTATGTCTTTATCTGATGTTTTAGTTTATTTAATGGTTATTATATCTTATTTTAAAGCATTTAATGTGTCTTAAAACCACACACACATATAATTTCATATTAGATTTTTAAGCTAAATAAATCTACTGCTGAATATAAAAATCCATTTATATTTATACCTGCCACTATGGGCTTGTAGCAGCCATGGCAGCGAGGGGCATCCTCACGTGAGCTGCACGTCCCACACAGGATCCTGTCATCCTTGGAGGTGAAAGACTCCTTGGCCAGGTTCTTATAGCACTTGGCACATCGGAAACAATCTGAGTGCCAGTATCGCCCTTTATGGTGAAGCTCCTACACAGAAAGGAACCAAGACAGAGATGTATATTTATATATAAATATACACTACCTTTCAAAACTTTGGGGTCAGTAAGTTTTTATTTTTTCAGCAAGGATGCATTCAATTAATCATATATACATGTATTATTTTTTAAAATGTCTCTACTTAAAATAAATGCTGGTCTTATTCATCAAAGAATCTGGAAAAAAGTTTCCCAAAAAATATAAAGCAGCACAACTGTTTCCAACATTGAGAATATGAAATGTTTCTCGAGTAGAAAATCATCATATTAGTATGATTTCTGAGGGATCATACTGAAGACTTGAGTAATGATGCTGAAAATTCAGCTTTGCCGTCAGAGAAATAAATTAAATTTTAATATATACTAGTAGAAACAGTTTTTTTGTAAAAAAAAAAAAAAGATTGTAATAATAATATTTAATAATGTCAGTGATTTTACTATATATTTTTTTTAATCAAATAAATGCAGAAAAAAATAAAAAATATAAAATAACTTACCAACCCCAACATTTTATAATGGTAGAGCATATAACTATTTTCAGTTGATTAATTAAAAATATAATTCTAAAATATTTTTTTTTAAAATAATGAGAAATACGACAAATGTATGCCTACAGTAGCCTATTTTTATTTTTTATTTCTAGAAAATATTCACATCACTCAAATTACACCGTAATGTCACTGTTTACAATTACATTGTTGTCTTTGCGCTGGCTAGGCAGAACTGTGGATCGTACCACACGAGTCTTACACCACCATTCATCACATAACCTTAGTTATAGGCTTCTAAAGATTTATATGCCCTCAGTTTCTCTTTACGCTCAGTTTCTCTATCGGATATGTGTAGAAGTCAGGCCACTCAACCTAGTGTTAACGTTAAAGGGTTACTTCACACAAAAATGAAAATTGTGTCATTAGTGACTCATCCTCATGTCGTTCCAAGCCCGTAAGACCTATTTTAGATTTAGTCCAAGAGTTTTTGTCTCTCCATTGAATGTATACAGGGTATACTGTCCTTGTCCAGAAAGTAAATAAAGACATCACCAAAGTAGTCCATGTGACATCAGCACACACACACACAGACACAGATACCAATTGGTACCTTAGACTCGGTGCTGATTGGCCGTCGACACTCTGTGCAGGTGTTGGCGCAGAACTTGTCAAAGCATCGCACGCAAACTGGTTTCTCGTCTTTCCTCACGAACTTCTTTCCACTGAGGTCCTCGCGACAGTAAAAACAGCTGGAACGATCTGCCATAGTCTCCCAATAAACCCACGAATAGCTGTGAGAAATAAAAACAGCGATTACCTCATCAGGATAATTCAATTTGGTCGTAAAGATACATGATGATGTATTAGTAGAAAAAAGGAAAGGATTTTTTGAAAGGAAAAAAGTTGTCCATCCCACACCCCCTCATGTAGTTAACAGTGTGCAGAGTTTCCTGAGGAAACTGAGGTAATTTATCGCTAGATAGTGTTTGTTCCGTTTTCCCTTAGGCGGAGGGGTCAAATTGCTTTGAGCTGTTATGTAACCATAGGCAACAGCACACAGCACATGTTTTTTATTGTCCTCAATTCTTATCTTGATCTGATAGCGGGTTCTGTAGAGCGGGTTAGCACACGGGCTGAAAGTAAGACAGATCCTTCTTTCAGTATGATAGGCCCAAGTTAAATCTCTTCTGTAATAATGAAGCAGTGCACTCATTACACACATTCATGCCTAAATCAAATGATGTTGTGAACCAGCAAAGGAAATACAATAAAAATTGAATTTGTTATACGAGATATTCGATTATAAACGCTTGCATGGTTTGAATTACATATTGTTTCACTCGCCAAAACAAACGTCATTGGGAACTTTCCCATGTAGTCATTAAAAATGAGGGCAGAACACTTCCTGGAAATGAAATATTAACTTTGGTGCAAATGCTTCAAGCGAATATGTGCATGTTTTAGTATGCGGGCACACATTTGATCGCTTTGGTTTATACGTGCTAAAGTATGTCTGGTATGCACGTGGTGAGATGAGGAATGTTAAAAGTTGTTTACAAAGTTTAAAGAGGGACCCTCTCATTCACTTTGCAGTGAGCTCTTATGTCTGGTTAATTATTTAGCATGCGTTAGATATAAATTACTTCTAGGTAGGTTGTCTGTCAACTAACTAACTGAGTCCCAAAAGCTGAGGAAAAAGTAACATGTTTACTTTCCTGTTGCCTTTGCAATTGTAAACTCGAACTAACATGGTATGGAGCCGGGAAATCCCAAAGTTTCAAATTAAACTGGGCAAATTGTACAGCACAGTCCATAAATTATTTTTTTTTTCTCAAGTTCTAACATCCCTGCCAAAAACCAGAATAAACTCTCACTGACTTATTTTTCTATGTATCGTCCCCTGTACTGACCCAGTAGTCCTGCTCACACACATATCTAAAACCATATCTCCGGTCCATGTCTGTTTTAGACTAACAGAAGTATTTTTTAATGGACACAGGAGAAGTATCTGAACTGTAATGAGGCTTAAATATGTGGGATACTGTTACGGGACTTGGCAAATGGGGTCTTGTTTTTCCAGAAAGTTCGAAGACTTCTGAAATCTGCTGTTCTTCATGATACCTTTCCCAGTTCTGTGTTTCCTGGTCAGTTAACTTTAATGACAAACCAAATAGACATTTGGAGATCACATTTTAGCTCGGTTCTAACAGCCCCTCACCAAAGCTCATACGTTTTCAAATGGGATTTATGGGAGAGTCAAGTAAGGACATAAAAGAGGAGGAGAACAATGTGAACCAGGAGCTGGATACACAAAACATTAACCACTTCTCAACTATTATTTTTGTTGTATTGCCTAGCTCAAGATTAAGAACATTTGTTTTTCTGAAAAAATTAAAATATTCTTTTTTTATCTTTTTTATCTTAAAAAAGTTATCTTTTTTTAAAGATTTTTAGACTATTATAGATTCTAATTTTCATTATTTTATCACAAAAATATGTATTTATTTCCCAAATGTTCCTTAAAAAAATGAAAGTGAGACATTATCATCATTTTTAGTAAAATTTTTGAGAATGTATTTAATAAAATTTATTAAAAATAACAACTTTCATTACTTTTTCTTCAGATTTTCATGAAACCCACCCCAGATTCAAACTCACATGGCCCACATAAGAACCCCACAGCACATGTGCTAACCACTAGGCCACAGCTACATTTACTACGCTAAATGGGTCACAGATAAGTGTGAAAGGGGGCATTTTTACAGACGCTGATGTAATGGCGAACCGACAGACTCTTGTTTTAGTCAAATATTTAATGTGATCTCCAGGGAGATGGCAGACTGTTGAGACTGGAATCCGGTTTCAGGATGACCTCATGCACCAGCATCTGGAACACAGTCGGGCGAGCGTAGCAGCCAAAGCAAACGAGGGGAAGAATTGGAACAGTCACGCTGCTCGCGACCCATTGGTAGATGCGATATGAGGGAACTCGAGAGCCTGTGAGATTTCAGCTGAAGAGAAAAATAATATGGTGATACGGACCATGTTTTTCCTCCTTTATGCTGCTTTTGCATGCATTTAACAAGTTATTTTTCTTTGCAGGCCCACAACGGGGTGCGGTGCATATGATGAAGGCGACCAAATTAGAAGTTGGGCAATGACATCACCTGCTGGTTAGCTCAAAAATATCACTTTTACAGTAATTACTGCATTCGCAAACCACACACGAGCGTGCTTGTGCATATGCTCTAAACATTTGTGGGATGAATTGTTTTTTTTTTTTTTTGTAAAATGCATTTTAAGGCACAAATGGTCCTGATTAGCCAATGTTGGTCATCTGAAATATGGTAATGGAATCAACCCTGTTTTACAGCTGGTAAAATTGAGGGGGTCTTGGTGGAGTTTTATTGTGTTGGCATGATCTACTTGCTGAAGAATGTGGCAAACGCTTGGAAACAGGAAGCCAGTGAAGTGGCGGTAAGAAGAACAGGCGAGACGGCTGGCCAACTGTGTAACCCTAGTCCTCTTGATCTGCAGTCCTAAATACACTAAGAGGAAAGTCAAACAAAACTACCGTACCTCTATAGGGTTAATCTGGGGCCACTTGTAAACCACCACATAATTACACTGATGCCTTCAAAAATTCACTAAAATTTATAATGGTTCTCTTAAAGGGACCTGGCTGTAACAATAGGCTATTTATTACATGGCGTTCTGGAATACTTTATTCTGATTGGTCAGTCATTGGATTTTGCAGTTAAAAGTACAATATAGTGCAACAGTTGTGTTTGAGAAGTAAAAACCCCATTAATTTTCTCCATAGGGGAATTGATTTTTAACAACTTTTAAACCTTTAAAGACGGACTTACTGTGAGCTACGAGGTTGTAAATCAATGGTGTTGAAGGAAGCCATCAGTGCACATTATATCAACTTATTTTTTTTTAAATATTCATGTTTAACAATGGAACTCCGGGTAAAAACTACATTACCCATGATTCTGCAAATAAATCTTCATCAATCAGAGAATCAAAAGCAAATTTCTCTGAAAGAGCTCTTTAGTGTCAATCTCACTATTCTATGAAAATACTTCAATATTTGTATACAGGACATAATCAACCTCTTTAAATCAGTTGTTTTATATTTCTCCATTGTTTTTGATTCGATTGTCATTTGCAATGCTTCATTGGATTGTAGTTCTTTCCCCCATTCAAGCCGTTAAATGTATAGTTCACCCAAAAATGAAAATGAACCCTTGATTTACTTACCCTCAAGTCTTCTTCTTTCGGATGGCTACAATCAGAGTTATATTAAAAAATGTCCTGGCTCTTCCAAGCTTTATAATGGCAGTGAATGGCCATTTCTGTTTAGAAGTCCATAAAAGTGCATCTATATCCATCATAAAAGTGCTCCACACAGCTCTGGGAGATTAATAAAGGCCTTCTGAAGCGAAGTACTTTTATGATGGACAGATAGATGTACTTCTTATACGGACTTCAAAACAGAAACAGCCATTCATTGCCATTATAAAGCTGAGAAAAGCCAGGTTATTTTTTTATATCCATGATTGTATTCGTCTGAAAGAAGAAAGTCATATAGACCAAGGATGACTTGAGGGTGAGTAAATCATGGGCTCATTTTTGGGTGAACTATCCCTATCTTAACTATCCTAAAATCTTGTACTTTTTTTATCTGATTTTCAAATACTTTTTTTGCCTCAAAACAAAGTTTTTAATTTTGTGATTCACTTTATAATTGGTTGCTTTGCTTGTAACTCTAGTTATATAGTTCACCAAAAAAATGAAAATTCATTATTTACAGTGCTCACCCTCAAGATGTTTCAAAACTGTATGAATTTATTTCTTCCGCTGAACACAAAAGAAGATATTTTGAAGAATGTCGGTAATCAAACAGTTTTGGCAGTTCTTTTTTTCCATGAAAGTCAATGGGGTCCATCAACTGCTTGGTTACCAACAGTCTTCAAAATATCTTCTTCTGTGTTCAGCGGAAGAGAGAAATTCATACAGGTTTGGAACAACATGAGGGTGACAGAATTTTCGTTTTTTGGGCGAACTATCCCTTTAAGGTAATATCAAATGCTATACAGGTCCCCACTGTGTTCTTAGTAGCAGGAGAACACAAGATAATTTCACGGACGTTAAACTAGATCGGCATTTTTTAGGAAGTTTGTTGCAACTGGCTCCTGATTCATATTCAGTCATGAGGCAGTGACTCAAACACATGGGATCGTCCATGCACCCTTGATACAATACACTACTTGTCTTGGGAAGAACAGGGAGTTTGGCTCCAATTTTAAATGTATGTTATGTCAATACTTACATTTACAAACATTAATATACAACACTTTTGTATATGAGTTACCTTAGCAATAACATGCTTGTTCAGTGTCTGTACAGACAAATCATTTCAGCCAGCAAAAAAGTGTCTGAATGGGAATATGGTATGATATGATAGCCTAATAAATTTCCTGTGCATTTTACTTCTTCGGAATGTGCAAAAGATAATGATAGAATTATGGACAACATCAAAGACAGATATCCGATATTTATATCAGTCTCATGGGGTGAATTCCTTTCTGCAGACAATTTAGACAAACTGTCCAGCAGAGTCTCTCAGCCCATCAGTCCATACCTTAGACATGTGGTTAGATCTCTGGAGTGAAAATATCTAATAAGAAACAGATTTCTCAGGCTGAAAGAACATGCAGAAATCCCTGCAGCCAACGCCCCATTACTGTACATTGGTGCACTTCATATTCAGACTCACTGGTAGATCATAGAGGTTAATCAAAACAGCATACTGCACATGTAAGGGTAGGTTTAGTCTTGGACAAGTTAAATATTAAACACCAACACCATTTTGAAAATGTGAACTTTTTCAAGAGTAGGCAATAATGATGGATGTTTGTTAAATCTTGGTGGCAGGTGAAATAAATTCCTGTAGATCAACAACACAACTGATTGGAATATTTTTTGAAATCACGAAAAATATATTTACAATAGGCGGCCTATACATATATATTGAAAATATATTTGTATTGTTTATTTACATATGAAAATAATTGCAAAAAAATGAGGCTCTATAATTTGATGTTTATCTTAGCAGCATAGGTCTGCATGTAGGCAGTATTTTTGTGACTCCGTGTTACATTTTGCTGCTTTGTTATCCTCAGTTTTTAACCGTTGAGAAAGTTAAACTTACCTCTTTCTGCGGGACACGGTGCTCTAAGTGTCCTGTTCACTGCAGCCACAGCAAAGTTTCAATGTGTTTTGCACTTGGTTCGGTTTTGCGTTGGTGGGTTGCCGAAATGTCTTAGCTCATAAATATTAATCAGGCCATCCTAACGTTCATTGGTAGACGTCCAATAGCGAAAGCCTTCTTCTTAATATTAATTAGGAAACACGGGCGCTGCGCAATTACCACCTAATGACGAAGATTTAGCTCATGAATATTAAGATATTTTACCATAGTTGGATTCCTAATCACACGGTGCGCGGTTTTTATTTATTCAAACTAAAACAATCAAATTAAGATGCAACAGTTTCAATTCTATGAAAAAAGAGCCTTTTCCATGGTCAAAAATTGACTTTAAAGTCAATTTCTAAAATATCTTCAAAATTCCACCTGACAGTTGGCTATGTATATTTAGAAATTTCTAGAACGCTACATTTTGCAACAGTGTACCTGTAAAAATACGAAATCGATGGCAGTAAATCGGTGATAGTATCTTTTTTAGTAAATTAATCAATAAAGATGACTGCATACTCAAATAATTTTCAACACTGGCTTAAAAAGTACATCAATCCTCATTTATTAGAGGGTCAGGGGTATGGAAACACTGAAATAAATCACTTATTCACAAATATATGAACCTCTTTTTTTGTAAATGTTATTGAGGTAATGATGAGTCACAGCACAAACAACAGGAAACAGAACGGAGGCACTTATTAAAATAGATTTATCCACAATTGACCCACAAGTTATGTATGGCTTTGAAATGATCAATCAAAACACATTAATGCATTCACAATAGAAGCAGACATTCAGTCTGACCTAAACACTAATAAACACCAAATTTATTTAGAATCTTTTATGGCACATTTTCTTTTTCTTGGAAAATTAGGGAAGAAAACAGAAGGATTAGCCAACAGAGCCATATTAGAGCAGTGTCTTAACAAATAAATAAATATTAATGGCACAAAATAATGAACCAATAAAAGCATAAATAAACATTTAACTTAATATATCACTGAAGAAATAAAAAAAAGTATCACTTAGAGAGGCAGAGGTCAGCAGCTGTCCGGCAGGCTCAGACTCTGTGGCGCAGAGGATCTGACAGAGGCGGGGATGGTGGAGGAGGAGGAAATGATGTCAGCGGGTCTGGATGCTCTTCTGTGGGGAGGACCAGACGGGTGCCTCCGAACGCAAGCTCCCTGTCGAGAGGATCATCTGACGTTCCTGCTAGTGAGTAAAGACCAGCCTGGGCGGTGGAGGTGGTGGGCATGCCATGGGCATCCGTGCTGATCGTCATGTCACTGTACATAAAACCATCTCCGTCATTTAGAATCAGCTCTGTGTCCTCATCATGCAATTGACCGGCGTTCTAGAGGGGAAGACAATCCACGATTTGCATAAATCAGATAACACTCATTTGCGAAAGCCTGTGATGTTTACACTGTGATGTGATTTTACACATTTCTACACTGTAGTATGAGCAAAAAGCAGCTATGGTTCAATGGTTTACCTCATAGGCTTGTGAGCTGGTAAGACAGCGCGCTATTGGACCACAGCAGGCTGGCAGAGTGGTAGTGAGAGGAGGCCCACTGTGTGTGAGGAAGGGTTTTAAATAACTGCACCACTTCATTAAGGATCAAACATGATTTAAAATGACTTAATTATACTACTACTCGTTTTTATTAGTTATACTTTTACATATAAAGGCTGCAATCATTTGATCAAAAATACAGTTAAAATAGTAATATTGTGAAATATTATTTCAACTTGAAGTAAATGTTTCCTGTTTTAATAAATGGGAAATGTCAAAATGTCATTTATTCTTGTAATGACAAAGCTGAATTTGTGGCCACTCTTTATTGTCACATGATCCTTCAGAAATCATACTAATATGCTATTTGCTGCTCAAGACATATTTATTATTATCATCATAACTATCAGTGTTCAAAACAGCTGTGCTGACTAATTTTTTTTTTGTTGTTGTTGAAAAATGCACCTTTTTCAAGATTTTTATGAATAGAAATGACAAAAGAGAGCATTTAGTTGATTTTTATGTAACATTAATATCTTTACGGTCACTTTTGATAAACTTTTTTTGAATAATTGATAATGCTTTATTTTGACCATTTCATGCACACTGACATTTTTTTTATTTCTCATTTTTCATAATTTAATTATATATTGTAAGCCAATTTGTACTTCTGGTAGGATGTCTTAAATGATATTAATTATATAATAATCATTATAAAAGTAATCACAATAATCATTAGTCCGGTTTGTGAAAATTGAAAATTCCAGGGCAGAGGTTCATGAGTTGATGAAAAGCTAATAATTATTTAAAATCAAATATTTTTATTCAAATGAAATGAAAACAATAAATCAAGACACTTCCTAAAAAGAAAACATTATTTGTTTACCTGCATGTCTTGTGACCACAACTATGGCAAATGTGTAATTAGTGAATCCCAGATGAAAAAAATCAAATACATTTTTTTTAAGTTGATCATGAGCGCCCTCTACTGTTTAAAAAGCTGTACTAAGGATTTTTAAGTGCCTTCTGTGTAAACGCAAACACGTCCAGGTAACATTACAGGGATCAGTCCCAAAACAAGCCCTCGTGTGAATAAATGTAGTAGTGATGACACATTGTTATCGTGCGACTCTCTGATCGGTGGTTTTAGCTAGCATTTTTGATGCATACATTACACGTCACATCCTGATGTCACCCGGAACAAATCCCAAGACACATTATCAGTGTATTTTCTGGACTTTCTGTGTGAAAGGGGCTATATACTATTGAAGACTTACAATGCATTATGGTTGCCTAATCCAAGGTTGTAAATAAGTCATTTTTGAAGAACAATTAAATGTTGATACAACTCGGCAGAACAACTGAAGGATACTTGTGGTCAAAAGTGTACCACAGTCTGAACGGCCAGGCGCTTTCATGCTTGGTACTTCTTTGTGTCATCCCATCTGGTGCTGTGACCTATATGAGCAAAGAGGAAAATTCAAGAAAGTTCATACAGCCTGTTATATTACCCTTATGGTGCAGATCTGTACAGTAAATATTTTAATGCTAAACAGTGTTTTTTTTCTGATATCAGCAGTTGCATTTCACGCAGACATGAGCAGAACTTACAGTATTATCTTGATCTGTGTCCACTCCAACTCTGTGGAAACATAATGAAGTTTAAGCAAAAAAGACATAAATAAAATGAAAGAGAGACATAGTTTGCTTCCAGAATGCAAGTAAAGCCCCGTTCACACTACAAGCGACAAAGCGACACGATACCATTCATTTCGATGGGGAGCGGGTGATTTCCGGCGACCGGTGGGGCGTGTGTTTAACTTTATGCAAATGACACTTTCGGGAGCGACAACCAATAGGAGTGAAGTCAATGGAGCGCGTCACTCTTCAGTGCCGAGTCTGACCCAGGCAAGTTGAACGAGAAGCTCAGCGGCAAGTAAACTTATTTGTTGTCAAAATCTGTGAATGTCACTCACAAACATTACTAGGCAACCAGTAGTGGGAACGCCCTCCAGCACATCCACTGGCGACCTGCAGCAACAAAGTCGCTTGAAGCGTGAACAGGGCTTAAGACTCACCGAATATGCATGAGTGACAGCATTGGGGTCGTCCCGCCCCCACAGAACCAGACGGTGAAGAAAACGATCAGCAGGGTGGTAGAAAACATCATTTGCCTGGCGTATGTCGCAGTGTCTCTAATTGAGAGGGCAAAGGTCATAGCCCCTCGGAGACCTGAGAGGTCAGGATGACAACATAAGCAGCGGAAAAGAGGAGAGTATGCATATTAAAAAGTAAGGTATTACCTGAAAACATCATGACGTGTTGGAAATTTGAGGCTATTTTGTTCTTGCGGCCTAAGTTTACCAGGAAAGACAAGGGGTAGATGTTGGCTGCCCTGCCAAGAAGTATCGCCAGCTAGAAATGAAAGCCACGGTCAAGGATAATATGTGTGAATGTTTATCCGTACACAATTCATGAGTACAGCACAAATACACCGCTTCAAAAGGATACAAATGCACCTATGATGAATAAGGGATTGAACACATGGTGCTGGAAGGAGAAAAGTGTCAATCCCATGTATGAAAAGATGAAGTTTTCAGCCAGGAAATTCAGCAGCTCAAACAACTATTGGGGGAAATGGAGGACAATACAATCAGTATACCAATCTTCAAAGATGCAAAACGTTTGTACAGTTGTATGAGGGCTTTCAAACACGTGTTACCTGTTTGGTTCTAGTTTTGGATTCAGCAGAAAGGTTGTTGTATGTATAGTGAGCCTGAGTCATTCCACAGAAAAGCACTGCAACCACACCTAAACACAGAAACAATGTTATCTACTATTATATTATTTATAAATATGCTGAATTTTTATTTTTATATGTTTAGTTTTCATTTTAACTTTAGTTAAAGTTTTAGCACATTTGTTGTGCTCTGGTCATTTTTAGTTCTTATTTGGCGTTAATACATTTTTATTTCAATTTTAGTTTTAGTCATTTTAGTACTCTAGTCTTCATCATATATATATATATATATATATATATATATATTAGGGCTGTCAAACGATTAATCGCATCCAAAATAAAAGTTTGTTTTTACATAATATATGTGGGTCCACTGTGTATAATTATTTTGTATATATAAATACACACACATGCATGTATATTTAATATACAAAAATATTTATATTTATATATAATATAAATTATAAATAAATCTATATACAGTATATACATGAAAATATTTCTTAAATATATACAAGCATGTGTGTGTATTTATATAAAGAAAATAATTATACACAGTGCACCCACATATATTATGTAAATATAAACTTTTATTTTGGATGCGATTAATTGTTTGACAGCCCTAATATATATATATATATATATATTATATTTATAATATTTTTATAACTATTTTTAATAGTTTTAGTTAACACCATTGATTAAAAATATAGGTAACACTTTAGTTTAGGGTACAATTCTCACTATTAACTACTAATGTGGCTAAACAAATATTTCTATCATAGGGTTGCCATAGTTACCTGTGAAGCCACAGGCTTCGGCCAATAGGAACGTACTCCAGGACATCAGGAAGAAAAGGGCCGTTTCCAGCAAGGGGAAATCTCTCAGTCTGGTGAACTTTGTGACCTAAATAACAGCACATATTAATACATCAACTACCTATTATTTTGGCTAGTTATGTAAATGTTAAATAAATAAATAAATAAAGAGGGGAAACCATATAAAGATACCAGAGCAGTCATGACTCCTGTTGCAGCCCCCATTGCAAAAGACCCACTGAAAAACCCCAGAAAGACACCCAGAGACTTGAGCAGGGCACTGCCATCAAATGTGTGCCGATTGTCTCCCTCAGGCTGGTATGCCACTATTGAGCTGTTAGAAGGTGAGAAAGATCATTTTACATATTAAAACAAGACATAGACTATCTGGATTGACTGAACATGTTTACAATACATAGAAAAGCCTGTGTGCTTGACATAACTCAAAACATGGAAATGAATACTTTTATTTAGCAAGGAAACATTAAACTGATATTAAATGACAGTAAAACATTTATAATTTAAAAAAAAAAATAAAAAATGTTTTCATGATTCCATGAAAATATTAGGCAGCAACTCTTTTTAACATTGAAAATAATGCTAAACATTTTTTTAAGCAGCCACTCAGCATATTAGAATGATTTCTGAAGGATCATGTGACACTGTAGAAAGGAGTAAGGATGCTAAAAATTCAGGTTTGGTGTCCAGTTTCTGAATATATTAAAATAGGACACACTTATTTTAAATTTCACAATATTACTGTTTTTACCACACCGGACATCTTTCAAAAACATAAAAAAAATCGTTCCAACCCAAAGCCTCTGAACGATGTGCATAATACACCCGCATCTGTGGAGTGTTAATGTCAAGCCCTTGCTGTAGTAACTCATTTCTATCTGTGTATTTTAGATTATCTGAACGCAAGAATAAATATCCCTGAGGACTTCACGTGAACCTGCTGTGTGTGTTGTGTGTATTTTTGCAAAAAAGGGTGTGCACTCACGACGACAGGACGATGGCCACAGCATCATTGAGGACGCTCTCGCCGAACATCAGCGCATAGAGATCCACGTCAACTTTCAGCTCATTGAAAATGGCCAAAACAGTCACTGTAAGAAATTAAAACCTTGGTTATGAAATCATTCGAAGTGAATTTTAATATAGCTATATACAGTCTATTAAATATAAGAGCTCAGTGTACTAATTTCAAAGCAAAAACTATACCTGGATCAGTAGCAGATACAATAGCACCGAAGAAAAGGCAGTCAGTGAAAAAGAAATCCCCTCCAAGCTGACCGATGGCTTTCATAAACACCACACAGCCGTACATCACCAACCTGGACAGGGGACATTTGACAAAACCAAAATGAATTATATAATATTATCTTTTTTCTGTCACACTTTAGTTTAGGGTCCACTTCTCACTATTAACTTTTGCCTCAATTAACTCCTAATTACTGCTTATACGGCTTAATAGTTAGAAAGGTAGTTGTTAAGTTTAGGTATTGATGCAGAATATGGTTAATGTGTGCTTTATAAGTACTAATAAACAGCAAATATTCTAGTAATATGCATGCTAATAAGCAACTGGTTAATAGTGAGAATTGGACCCTAAACTAGTGTTACGTAATGAGGCTTTTCAAAACATTTTCCTTTTCTTTTTAAAATATCATCACTCACCCTATTACCAAGCATGATGTCAGGGTGCCCACAAAGGCGTAGGAGAGGATAGACCCCAAATTTCTGAAAAAATGCCTCTGATAGTTAAAATGAATAAAAAAAAAAAGATTACTAAAAAACAAACAAACAAGCTAATCCACATCAGTCATTGGTAAAGGAGACATAATTACGGATTAAACAAGCTTCTTTTTTCTCCCGATTATTTATGTATTTTTTTCTTTAATGATAACCATATTCTTACTCGTTTGAGACTGTATCCCGCATGAAAGATGATGGGTGGAAGCAAAATGTTGAAGAAAACCTCAGGATCAAAAGTAACCTAGAAGTGTGAAAACAAAATCCCGTATACAATATTATACATTCACATCCTGTAGAAGGAAGGAACAAACAGTATTCAAAATTGTTGGTAACATATTTGTTATATTAGAGGATTTAACCGCAGTACCTTCCTGAGCATCTCTGCATTTGGCACATCATGGCCCTTGCTGTCCCGCACCTCTCCTTTCAGGCTGTACTCGTATAATCGGCCACTCACGTTCACCAGGATGGTGGTGGGACTGCTGTTCACGGCACAACTCAATGTGATGTCATTGAAGTCCTGTGGCGAATGGACCGCAAAGCGCAGAATCACACCCACAAACAAACCTGGAGATGAAAAACATATACATCAAATATTGTTTTAATACTCAATATGTTAAGCGAAGCACATTCAGAGAAATAACAAAAGCAATTATTTATCATGGTAATCATATTTTCTACAAGAATACCAATTATTGCTATTGAAGTAAAACGGCGAAAATTCGGAAAGCTTTACATTTATTAAATTCTATTCAAATAGAGAAATTAAGTCTTATATTTTAGAGTACATTTTGATTTAAATATGAATTAAACAATAATTGTATTAAAATTATTACTTTTATAAATTAATTAAGAATTACATTTAAGATTTAAGTAAACAATAATTTAATTAAAATGTATTTAAATGGATTAAATTTATTAAAATATATAATTTAATTAATACTTATATTTAAGATTTAAATATAGATAATAAATATTTATTACACAATAAATGCATTAAAAAGACTTATATCATTTAAAATATAATAAATTAAGACTTATAATAATTCTTATATAATTACAATATATATATATATATATATATATATATATAATATAATATATAAATATATTACATCATACATTATTAACAATCACAATCAATTAGGTCAATTAGATTTCAATTTAGATTTTTAAGTATTTACTACACAATAATTATTAAAAACAGACAAAATCTTAATAAAAACTGCATAAATATATACATCTAGCAAAACTAGGACATTATTTTACATTTACCCCGTGTTATAGGGACTTACAGCATTAAGATTATACCATGGTTGTCATTTAAAGTCCTTTTTTTCATTGTTTTTTTTTTTTTTTTTTTTTAGCTGTATTGCAAAATAATTGATTGAATAGACTGACAAGTACTTTGAGAACATTAATGAGCTCATCATGCATGAATTCCTGGTGCCCTCCTACACAAGGTTCCTGAATGTGAACTTGAATATGGATACAGTACATGTACTAAATCTCACCATAAATCATAGCCAAGCCCGTCTCATGCAGGAACCTGAAGCGGCGGTGTTTGAAGAGCCATATCGTGAGGATTGTGAGTGTGAGTAACGTGATGAATATGAGCAGGTTGGCGCTGTCCTGCCTATGGCTCTCCTCCGCTTTCCTCTCCGTCACCACATTTACCATGTCCGTATTCTCAGCCAGACTAACGACAGCAAAACACATCAGGCAGAGTAAACGGGGAACCATAAAAGCTCTTGACACGGAGGTGCGTCTTCTTTGACATCCCATCATAGCTGTTTATTATGAGAGACTGGTCTGCCTTTTAGTACAGCGCTGTATTGATGCGATGCTGTTAGCGGTGTGATGACAGCAGCAATAACAACCTTGACAGAACCTGCCCCGTTTGACCGGAAGTATTATGTTACAAAATAAAAGACTCTTAAACTGTTTAGTGTCATGCTGTATAAAACTACTGTATATACTGTATAAAAATGTAATATAAAAAAAATGTAATGTTATATATATATATATATATATATATATATACACACTTATATATGTACAAATACTAAAATACTAACTAAACTGAACTAAAATAAGTTAAAATCGAAGTGCTAACATACTGCAAACTCCGTTCTGTTATTAAAATGAGAAATATTAAAAAATTCAAGTTCAAAGATTATTTGCCAGTTATAGTTCATACAACGAGCAGTGAAATGCAAGTCTGGTATTCCTATAGACTGTGTAATAAAAACAACAAAAAGTAATAAAAATGACAAAAGCACATACAAACGTACTAAAAATAATTATAAATAAAAAATAATATTGTAATAGTAGGCCTATTTAAATGATATTGATTAAATAACTGGCCTATAACACCAAAAAAAGACGTTTTTCCTTTTAACAAATGGTCAGTGAAAGGCGATTAAGCCTATGAAAAATATTAAACGTCAATAATACGAGTTTGATTTTTTTTTAATATATAATTTTCAAATTGTTGCAACTGTTATTAAAGGTTTATGTACAGGTTACAACCTTGATTTGTGTGATTTTGCACATTTCTAACAACCAAAATGAAATAAACTCTCTCTCTCTCTCTCTCTCTCTCTCTATATATATATATATATATATATATCCAAAATATTTCACAAGAAAACAGATACTCATAAAAGCTTTGCTATATATATATATATATATATAATTTGTCATCATAAGATCTAATGCATCCAGTAATAAATACCAGTATGATTCTTGTTGAATTACATTTATTATTGCATACATACAACATCAATTGCTCCATACATAAATGTGCACTTTTGATATGCACTTAAATTACAGATCGAGTACTCGTTACTGAATTGCAATTTTTGTGGTTTGTGTAGGCTATACATACATATAAGGTTAATACCACAGACTTTTGTTCACTACTGGGCTAAAAGCTACAATGGAACGTTAACTTCACAAAAGGAGTTAATTCCTATAAAATCTCGCTTCTTTTAAACTAGCGCTGGCCATGTCAGGTGCAACGCTTCCATTACATACAGAACACCTGAACAAATCACTTCTAATGCCTTTGAATGTTAAGTGGTTACATTGTATTTATCAGGCATCAAAAGAAAAATAGATATAGTTTATTATCCATAACCTGATACTTCTTACTTCTCTGTATTCTGGAGATGTTCACAGTTTAGTGCTTAGAAATGCATTATGGAATGGATTTCTCATGCATCAGTACACATAATCTTGCTGGCCGGCTTTCTTCTGACCCCTTCCTCAACCAAACCACAAATGGAGACAAACTTTTCAGTGCTTTCCAGGTTCAAAAATATATCCGTAAGCTCAAAGCCAAAATATGTTGCTCAACACATCCCCGGAGAACATTTGAACAACTGTGCAGATGTTAAATTTGTACCTAAAATGTAAACAAGGAACAAAAAATACAAGTAAAATACTGCTTTCCTGAAGTACCTACACTTCAACCAAGACTGAATCATTTCACTATGCCCTTGAAGGACGTTTAAAAATCTGCATAATATGAGGAAACCAACTCCACACATAAAATGCCAGTGCCTGAAGGCTGACCATTCACCCATAATGCATCATTACACAGTCCAGAATGCTATACAACCAACAAAAACAACTGAGGCTGAACCATTAATCCAATAAGAATCCAATAAACACACTCAAACACATTTGAACTTCTTCAAAATGTCTAAGGCATTATTAAACAACATAGGATGGTAGCTTTAAACATTATGGCATTCATAATCAATCTCTGTTTATTTAACAGTCTGTCTTCCCCTCAAGATTATACCATACTTCATACCATAACAAATATCTTTCTATAAAACAGTTTTAAGACATAATGCTATAATGATTTATAACAAAGATCCCTCAACATGACGACGCAAACACTCAAGCGCACTCACACGAACAGCTAAAGTACACAGAAACAGACGTCACACTCCAAAATACAGCACAGTATTTCCCCACACAACAATAAATAGATTTATCCACAACCTGTTCAGCGAAATTAAAAAATAATATATCATTGAGCGAATAAGTACACATTGCACAAAATAAAGCATGACCGACATCCTGAAGGAGGAACCCACCAAACACACACACTACACATTTGTTTAATACAGCATTTCTGTCAAGAGCTTTGGATCAGATGAGACTGAAAGCACATGTATATACAGTGTCGAGGAGTGAGAGGGCCACCGTGACCCTCTCTCCATCTCCGCACAAACGTAAAATCTCAAACTTTTGTGTTTGAAAGCCTAGAGGGCTGAGCTCTTCAGTGCACTTTAGATATGCCATGTATATGCTGCAAATATAAACACAATTCAGACCTACTTTACATGTTTTTTTCCCCCACTAGGAAGACATATAATCACTATGAATATGTATAGAAGATATATTTTGAAAAGCTAAGCACATTGGTCGTGCTACACGATGCAAGGGGTGGGAGGGAGTCGGTTGTGTGAAAACTAGACATAAAAATTAGACCCTCGATTTGAGAATGCAGAAAAGCACAGCAACTGTACTGCGCACACCACACTCTGAATCTGAACAAGGGCCATAGAAACTGGTGAGAGATACATTCATAATGAGAGAAACAACAAAACATATCTTGGCTCACTGAGAAGCCCATTTAACGGATATGATGGCGTAGAACAGGTCGGACACAGCCAGGCATTTTAAATATGTGCGTTTGATGATACGTTTTTCATTTGAATCACAGGATAAAGGGATATTTCACCAAAAAGTGAAAGATCTATCACCATTTATTCACCTTACGTCTTTACAATGCTGTTTGACTTGCTTTCTTCTGTGGAACATATTTTGAAAAATAGTTTTGTGCGTATAATGCAAGTCATTGGAGTCCAAAACAACCAGATTGAGATCCATTGAACGGACACATCTTTTGTGTTCTGACATGAAGGTGAGTAAACGATGCAACAAGTTGCAAATGCAACAAGATATATAATTTAAAATTTGTCCATTTTTTTACATCTGATTAATATGTAGCTTGATGCTGAATGATTTGCGGGCTAAATGTTTAATATCTGGCCATTGAGTTTTACACACATATGTGTGTACAGGTTAATATGCAAATTACAGGTTCTCAGCCCATTATTTTAAAATCTAAAAAACACAAAGTGATAAATCTGCTTGAATTCTTCTTAGTTTCCTATCTGCTTTGGGATAAAGGTAACAGCCAGATTTCTTTCTTTCATACAAACAGGTCAACATTTCCACTACCGCACGTTTATACACATAATAATATTTTCTCCATATTTTACATACATGTTCTGGGCTGTATCATCTCTCTGTAAATTCGTTTCTGGAAGGGATGTGGGCGTTTTTGATGCTGGTATTAGTCCTGGTTGGGATCGGAGGGGGGATTGTGGGGAACGTAGAGGTGGGAAGCGACACCCAGTTGCTGTCCATGTCAAAGCCTGAGCTGGGAAAGCTGCTCTGGGTTTGTGGGAAGGGAAGGGATGAGGCTGCGGGTATAAGTGGCGGGCCGGTCCCAACTGAAGATGGAGCCTTTCTTAAAAGCAAGTCAAAGCCTGAGTTGGGGAAGCTGCCCGGGGGTTGTGGGAAGGGAAGGGATGAGGCTGCAGGTATAAGTGGTGGGCCGGTCCCAACTGCGGATGGAGCGTTTCTTAAAAAGTCTGAATCGTCATCAAAGGTGACCCACTTTTGGGGCTGTTTGGTTGGGGCTGCTGCTGTAGCAGGAACTAAGGATTGTTGTCTGGAGAAAGATGTTGGAAGGGTGGAACTGTGAACCACAGCCGACATGGCCCTGTTCAGGCCAGGTTTGGCCGCTTGGGCCTGATGTTGGGTGTAGAAATCAGGTGTGAGGGGTCGGCGTGGGGAGGATAGCAGGTTGCCGGTGAAAGGGTTTGTGCTGTTGGGTCTGGGTTGGGCGTCTGCGAGGAACGGATTGGGGGATGAACGGAGGGACTCCTGGGATTTGCTGCGTGAGGTGACGGGTGGAGACAGGAGACATGGAGCGTTGCTGGTGTCCGGAGACGAGAATAGGGAGAGGGAGCTGGGTAACGTAGAGGAAGAAGAGGAAGAAGAAGAAGAAGGGGAGGGGGTGGATGAAGATGTGGAGCGAGGGACTAAAGAGGAGAATGATGCGTTCTGGAAGAGGGATTGGCTGTTAAGCATGTCGAAGGGGTCTAGTTTCCATTGTGCTTCTCTTTGGACTCCATTCATGTCCTTGGCCTGGGGAAAGAAAAACATAAATCAAACTTATGATATGATGAGAAACTAGAACATATTGGAGTTCTAAAGTCAACATGAAATCAGATTTGAATGTATTAAATCTGTTGGGGAAAATGTATTGTTTTTGTAAGTTTTTTTTTTTAAATGTCACACCTTGTGTGAGAGTGTATCTGTGTTTTATGAAATGTCATAACACTAACTTCACTGAAATAGTAGCAATGTGGGCTTTTGCACTGGAGGAACCTTTTCATAGTTCCTAGAACTAATTGCAGCAGTATCCACTTTTTGGTGTTCTCACTGCAGGAACTGGGAACGATTTAATTCCAGGAACGCCTTTTGGATGAAGTAGGGTTCAGAGTAGGGTCTAATCCAGCACTATAAGAACTATCCGTGACGTTAAGTGTACAATGATTGGCCGAACGCACGTGAAACAACAGCACCCTCAATTTAAAAAAGTGACATTTGGCATCAACCACAGGGCAAAGGCTTATAGTTTTTCATATACTATCTACTTTCTTTGTATAACAGTTTTATCTAGTAACGTATTAGACGGAACTGTTAAACAAATCTTAAGGAAATGAAGACGGAAAATGGGAGTGCTGTGTCCTCAGGCTCTGCCGTTCTCAGCGCTGTCAAAATAAAAGTCACAGCAACAAGAGTGTAATACATCACTTCAGAGTTCCTATCGGCGGTGAAAATGCAACCAGGACCTTAGGGGAACATTTAGTTCTCTAGAAACTACCCTGGTGTTTTTACTTTAACTATCCTGCTTCATTATTCCAGATGTATTGAGTTGAAAATCCATGTTGTTTCATGTTGACTTCTCATTTTCATTACAAATATTGATAGAAATAAAGATGACTTGTTGGTTGAAACATAAATGGTGCAATGACAGACATCAACATAAATCAAAAACTGAAAAATCTGAATAGGCTACTGTTTTATTAAACCGTCTATAATAAAACAAAAACCAGCATTATAAAACATCAAAAAAAGACAAATATGATTAGTGTGCAAGTCTACTATAGCTATTAAAAGTGCTTATCCTGTCCAAGAAACATTGAAAACAATTATAACAGATATCACAGATTAAAAACAAACAATACCCACAACAAATACTGGATGACACTTTCCTTGAACCCCCCTGTTGGAAAAACTTGATAAACCTCATAACCAGGTCATTTTTTTGTATACACAATATTATCAAGGGGTTCAAGTTAAGTTGTTCTTCTGATATTCAAAATAAAAAAGGTTAAATTAAAGATGGAAAGGGGAAAAACCAACTATAACATGGAGGATCCTATATGTATGAGCACCCCATACATCGTGACTACAGGCTATGGTGCCATGAAGACAAAGTAAATACTAGAAATTACTTAATCCAGTACCTGTCAACCTGAGGATTGCTCCTGCTGGTGAAAGAAAAAGACACATGCATCAAGAAGAGCGAAACATGACTAAGAGAACCACCTGAACAAAGTTGTTATAACTAGAAAAGTACAAAAGAAAGAGGAAGAAGAAAAGGCCTTGGATTATCTGGAAGAGGCCTTCTTAACCCCAGGATGGGATCTTGTGGGTCCTTAGAAAGCAAAAAAATTACATCCGCACACTGAAGTTACAGCTCCATACATATATCTATAAATAAACAGTGATATGTTCCGACTGATCACCAATGTGCCTGAAGAAGACCCGATTGGTCGAAACATTGCCCCGCCCGTTCGTTAATAAATAAAAAAAAATGGTTTTTTGAATCTTGCGGGTCCTTGCATCTTTGATAGTGTTGATCTTTGTCACGATTAAATATAAAGTATATAATCTTGACATCCACGCAAAAGTGAGCAGAGAAAGAGGACTAACCTGGGTTGTAGGAGGAGGAGGAGGAGCAGACTCAGGTGGCAGTGCGTGTGCGGACCGGCTCCGGGGCGGAGGTTTGGGAGATGCCAGTCCAGGCTGAGGGGCGGCAGCGGCTCCAGCGGGTGCTTGGGGGGCCGGCTGAGGCATCAGAGGGGCAGGAAAAGTGGGCTGCATTGGTGCAGGGAGCTGGGCTTGGACAGGAGGCTGCACTGGTGACATAGACTGAGGCTGCATGGGTGATATCATCTGAGGTCTCATGGGACCTGGCAGTGTGGGAGGTGGACCTGAAAGACAGACACACACAGTAGACGGTTAAAGATTAGTTCAACTTACACATACACATACATACATTACATGTATCTAAATTTTGCATAAAATCTCATTAAATTATTGAGTTTTAAACATTTCTCAAAGAGTCTGGAAACGGTTCTCAGTCTAAACCCTGCTCTTATTGGTCAGATGGCTCAGTCGATTGTGATTGTTCTACACTTACAGTGTGCGTCAGAAACGAAACGGCTATTATAATATCTAAATTTCAGCTCTGGAGGCTTGATACACAGTTATAGCAACAGTAATGATGGCGTCAGTTTTCTGTATCAATTCTAGTGCGAGTCCTCATCCTTTTGAAGTGCATGCAATGTGGATTCCCACCACAGAAAACAGTGGCTTCTTAACATGTCGACAACAAAAACCGAACTCTTTCAGGCTGCAGCAACAGCAACGGTGTTTGAGGGCGGGTCAAAGTAGACATTATTCACAGACAGCCAATGAAAACTATAGGCTGGCATAATACCAATTTGTTGCATTGTTATGTAGAGGCATGTAAGAGGAAGTGAGACTGGAATTGCTGACGACTAGTTACGCAATTCAGGATCCGTTCTTTCTTCTAGGAGACAATAACTTTATATATCATTGCACTAATCTTTAATACTTTGCAGATCTTTTACATACACAAACAGCTATATTACACACTGCATGAAAGGAAATGCTCAAGAAAGCATAATAGGGGCTGCACTTCAAGAAGAAATGTATTGTAATGTAATGTAATTAGAAGAGTTTAACGAACCCAGAGGCAGCTCGGATGGCTTGCTTTGGGGTTCAGCAGTGGGTCTTGGTGCTCCGGGGTGATTATCAGGTGAAGGTCGAGGGGCCCCAGGATGCACCTCTGCTATGGGTCTGGGGGCTCCGGGATGAGCAGGAGGAGGAGGTCTAGCCTGAGGAGGGACACTGATAACTCCTGCTCGAGGTGGAATCTAAAGCAAAATCATAATATTTAACATGATACACATCTTATTTTTTTTTATTTTTTTAAATAATATTCATGTCAATTAGCCCACCCACCGGCCTTGGGGCGCCTCCAGGGGCTGATCCAGTTGCTTGACCTCGACCTGAAAAACAGCCGATGCCATAATCAAACATTCAGTAATAGTTACAGAAAACCTGTATTTTGAACTTCAGGTCCAATTCAAATGCCACTCAATTAGTCTATACTAAAAAAAACGATGATGGAAGATTAAACTTAACCAGATGTTTTAGAGGTCCCCTGACATCCCTTGTTTTTTTAACATTAATATGAGTTCCCCTAGCCTGTATATGGTCCACCAGTGGCTAGAAATTTCAATCGGTGTAAACCAAGCCTTAGCTATCTTTCTCTGCCTTTGAGAAAATGAAACCTCAGACGGGCTGATTTTGAATCTCCTCCTCCTCAGCCAATCACAGCAGTGTCCAGTTACACTGACAGAAGACAGACACGCCCCTTCAAACAGAGTGTTCAAATCAGAGGCTAAAATCAGGCGAGGAAAATGCCTTTTATTTCTAAATTATGACTATTTTTTATCTAAAAAACATACTAACATTGTAAGGGCATCCCAGGAAACATGTCATGGGACCATTAAAAAAAGTAGTCGCTAACGTCAACTAACTTTTTTAGCTCTTTTTTGTTAAAACTAGCCTAAGGTTTGCAAAATCATGGCATGATAAAGGTCCAAATATGTCCGTCAATAAAATTTTCTGTCACAGATGAGCGAAACAAGAACTCACCAGCTGCATCTGCACGTGCTAATGCTGGGCTTTTTTGTCCTTTTGTCAGCATGAGGGGAAAAGTTATTAAAAAGTTTGTAATTATTCAAAATGAGTTTTGTAGCACATTACAACCTTCAGCTAGGGAGAAAATACATTTGACCAAACTGACTCCTAACCTGATGGAGAGATCGTTTCTTTCTTTTATTTCTCTATTCAATTACAAAAGCTAACTCACCTAATTCAACCCAGCACTTCACACTCACAAACTAAATCAAAATCATTGGAACAACTGAGACTTCATGCACTGCAAGATGGTTGACTTGAACACACAAATTATATAGTCTATTTCTGTTAGCAAGTGCAGGAGGTCTCAACTGACCAGGAGGTCATCATACACAAGGACGAACACTGCAAGAATCGTCTAAAATCTAAATTTCCTTCAGAAATTACCTTCATAATCAGTCAGATCAAACTCTAGATTGAGAGGCTCAGCAAAGCCTTTGAAGGAAAATTCAAGTTGTTTCCAAAAACATCATGAACAAAAATACAATTACAGTACAAACTTGATTTTTACAAACAACAAAAAGACAAAATTACAATTTTGGCTCGAGAAAAGCATATGAAACACTACTAAACAGAACACAGAACTGCATCATAGTGCATTAAATTCAAAAAAGTTAACCACACTTTAATATCTAGGCCAACTAACTAACCAAATCACAATATTGTGTACAGCATTACCTGCTGAATCTTTCCTACCAGGTGTAGTAGAACCTCCTTTAGAACCATTGTAAAATGTTAATGAAAAAAAAAAAAGTGAAAAAAATTAAGTACTGAACACATTTGTTTGGGCGTTTCTATCCCTGGAAAAACTTATGTCATTTGGGTTTTAACTTCTGATAAGAACAGATCAGAAAATTGTCATGCCCGTGTAAAAATAAACAAAGACTTCATAGCTGTACCTGAGGGTGGCGGTGGGCGCTGTGGTGGTGCAGGTCGGGCTGGTGGGGCATTGGGGCGTGGAGGAGGGGCGCGTTTTGGCTCTAGCCCCTGTGATGAAGGAGCTCCAGCTGGCTGACCATCAACCGGAGAACCTGAGCAAAGGGAAAAAAAACATATCATCAAAAGCATCAAAACAACAGCCTGAGAGATTCAGCTCAGCCCACAGCACTGCAAACCACATCGAAGCCTTGACACACGTCACATACACACTCTAAGAGCTCAGGAACCACTGAAGCACATCAAAACAGCACTCTTTACCTGCCAGTTCCCTTCTAATGGATGCTGGGCTTAATCCTCCTTTTCACAGTGTAAAAACAAAGGAAAATTAACATACTGAAATATTTGGTCTTCTGGAATGCTCACCACTTATGCTCACTAAGACTGCATTTATTTTATCTAAAATACATTGTTTAAAGCTGTGATGCCAAATCTGAATGTTAAGCATCATTAAAGGGATACTCCACTTTTTTGGGAAATAGGCTTGTAAAATGAGCCTATTTCCAACAACAAAAAAAGTGGAGTATCCCTTCAACTCATCATTAAAAGTTATAGTGTCACATTGACCCTTCAGAAATACTTAGTCACTTTTGATCAATTTAATGCATCCATAGTGAATAAAAGTATTAATTTATTTGAACTGTGGTGTAAAAATGAAATGTAGTAAAATGTAGGAAAGGACAAAGCAAAAAATAAATAAATAAATAAATAAATAAATAAAATAAAATACCCTGATGTATAAATTGAGTAGAGTCAAATATTAGCACTACCCTGTGGTGGTCCAGCTGTGCGCGGGGGGGCTCTGCTGGGCCGGATGGGGGGCGCAGGCTCTCCATGGGTAGGAGAGGGGCAGGGGCTGCTGCGTGGGGATGGGTTTGGGGACGAGCCCAGATCCAAGCTCGCTCTGGGCTGCAGGTGCTGGGGCAAGATATCCTCAACCTCCTCATCCACATCACCTGTCAACACAGCAGTAAAAATTGAACTCCACACTGTCCCGTGTTTCCATTGGTTCTTGTTGCATTTTGGAAGCATATAACCCAAACAGACCCATACCTTCCATTTCATACTCTTCTCCAATGTCAGAGTTTTCTGCCAGCAGAGTGGAGCTGGTGGACATTGGGATGCTGCCGCAGATTCTCTCCACACTCATTTCTTCCTCTAGACTCTTTATCCAACCAGGACTCCTCAGACGGATGTCTATGGTCTTTCCATTCACCTGCATAGGGTGGTGGGATATACATAATGAGGGACGATTAGATCACCTGTCATAATTATGATACAGTATATGAGTATAATGCATTTATGCATGTAAATGTTCTTTTTTTATTTTTATAATGAAATTTATTGTACAGTTGAGTCACTTACAGTAGAGGCACTCAAAGACAGAGCTGCCAGTGCAGAGTATCCCTCCAAAAACGTCACCCACATTTTCTCTTCAACAAACCTGTTCAGGAAAAAAAAAAAAAAGTTTGGGGTCGGTAAGAATTATTTATGTCTCTTATGCTCACCAAGGTGGCATTTATTTCATCAAAAATAGTAAAAATAGAAAAATACTTAAATATTGCCAGAATTTTAAATAACTGTCTCTATACATTCTATATATTTTATACCCCATTGAATTTTATACCCCATTATATTTTGGACCCCATTGAATTCCATCTTAGAAAATCTATGATAAATACTAAGGAAGTCAATGGCTACCGTCAACTGTCTGGTCGATGCCGGTAGCCAACAGAAGTAAGAAAATCATACCGTTTTGTAACAATTTGAAGGTGAGTAAATGATGACAGAATTTTCATTTTTGGGTAAACTATCCCTTTAATATTTTTGGGGATGAACAGAATTTTCAAAAGAACGAAATATATTTGAAATAAAAATCTTTTCTGACATTATACATGTCTTAACTGTCACTTTCATCAAATTAATGAATACTTGTCCTTTACAAAAAAGAAAGAAAAATGCTAGAGTATAAATAAAAAACAAATATTAATAATAATTAAATTATACATGCAAACAATTCTTACCTGATAAGAATAACCTCGCCAAACTGGGCAAACTTGTCTAACAGGTCGTCAATCAAAGCATCATCAAAGTAGTCATCAGGACCAGAAGAGCAGAGAGCGACGAGGATGGTTCCATCAGGTGGTCCCTGTAGGGCGATCACGTCCTTATACACCTGATGTCTGGCCTCTGGGTCCACCTCAAGCACGTCCATGTCTATGATGGCCACCACAGGCCTTTTGAGAGACTGATGTTAATGGCAATAGAACTGCGACCTCCCTTACACAAAAGCTTATGCGGCCCACAATGCGATTTAACTGTCCAATCCTGATCATTGTGGTAATAAGTACAAAAACATACTGTTTATATTTTAACAATTACTTAATGGACAGCCTCCTGCTGTACCTCTGAGGCCTGGATGGCACTAAGAATGCTGTCAGTGTAAATCCTGAAAGTTATCTTTCTGGCTTTAGTCTCTCTCACCTGTGATCAGAGGTTTTGAGCTCTGCTCTACCATAGTACTTGAGCTCTCCAGGGCTCCATGGGTACTGATCTTCCTCACTCACTGGAGCTCCTACCACATTCAACTCCAATTCTTCGGCTGTAACACACACACACACAGGCAGATCTAGTGAAACTGTAAACTTCGAGGGAAGTAAGCCGTTTCATTCTGCATTTAAAATTTGGTTGTTGGTTAAGGATATATTCTTAATTAGATTCTCACCGGTTTTATCAAAGTTCCACTTTCTTCTCTTCCACAGCACACGGTCAGTCCAGGCCGGTGTGCGGCACTTCTCACTGGTGTCGTAGTCCTCCGAAAACAGGTCATATTTGTAAGTGGGGGCAAAATCCAGCTTCCCTTCAATAAAGCCTTTGAAAACCTGGAATGTGAATAAAGTAATAAAAAAAATGTCCAGAAGAGTGAAAAACGATTTGTTCTGCTGATATAGTTGTGCCCCCACACTAAAATACCTGTCCAGCATTCTTCTGCTCCACCAGTTGATCTCCAGCAATAAGTGAATCCCAATTCTGCTGTCTGATCAGCTCCTTCACCTCTTCATTAGGAATATTTATCCGGTAGTTGAAATCTCCACACCAGAATACATAATCATGGGAGTAAAGGAGACGACCCTAAAACATAATATATATATATAAAAAATAATAATTAAATAAAATTACTATATTACCATTTATTAATGATAAACATTTCATATTTCTTAATATGAAAATACATATAAATAACGCACATATATTTATATTAATATTTATTATTATGCATCTAACATTACTAATAGCAGCAATATTACAGTATATTAAAAAATATTATAATTGTTTTTTTAATAGTTCATTCTAATGCACTTAAATATTAATACTACAACAGCTAATTAATGTTGTCGATCAAAAAATGAACAAATTATTTATATTATTTCTGTAATTAATCACGATTAATCCCACCTAACATTTAAAGTTTTTAATATATTTTTATATTGTAATAATGTCACATTTAATCTCCAAATTAATGTAGAAACACCATAAAGACAGTATCATTTAAATATGTGATCTAACAGGTAGGAAATATCCAGAAAATAAATAAAGTTATCAAACACTTCACAATCTTCACCGCATAATTTATAAATTAAATATAGATACATTTTTATTAAAGCTACAAAAGTCAGTAGTGAGGGATTTTCTATTATTCTTTTGTACTTTGATTAACATGATAGCCAGCGGCGGCTTTATTAGGCTACTGTCACTTTAAAACATGATGGTATCCTTTTGACATCCATTTTCTGACAACCCTTTGTTCATTTATTACTTATTTCAACTAATTTAAAACTGTGCTTACGAGGATACTCAACAAAACGGCCATTTTGGCATAAGTTTGTATTTTTTCAAGCGTGAAAGTGAACCGTACAGTCTGAGAACCGTACTTTCTGTGTGCGTGCATTGAGTGTGAATCTCCACAGAAAAGAGATTCACAGACAGGACGCCTGTTCCGCACTTAGTTCTCTTCTTTGTTTTTTCATGCAGGAACGGTTTAAAAGCATTTGCATGAATAAGAGCGTGATCAAAAAATATAATGCTAGTCAAAGGATTACAAAAAAACAGATGCCGAGTTAAATATTTTTAACGTGTTAAACTGAAAAAAATTATTATGTGCTTTAATGTGTTAATTCTGAAAGCCCTACTACTAATATCATTATAATTAAAAAAAGCAGAAGGTGATCATAACCTGAGCAGAAGTAACACATTTTTACATCACAAATGATTACCATAGGAAAGGTCAGTTTGCGTGCAATTTCATTGTAGTCGTCGTTCCTCTCTTTGACTTGTGACTGGCCAGCGGCAAAATGTGAGCACACGAAGCAGATGCTAGTTGTGTGGAAGAGCATGCGAATAGCCACTCCTCCCTTATTACCGGTGGCCCCGCCCATGCCAGTCTTCACTGTATCGACAGCAACATCCCTGTTATAGAACAGAAGTAATTTAAATCCTCTTAAATACTTGAAATGATCAAACTAAATTACAAGCTATTAAACATACCTGATGAACGGTGCATGCTGAGGGCGTATGAAGACGAACAGACACACACCCACCAGCTGCTCTGAGGCCAGCAGCACGTATTTTTGATCTCGTGAGAGGTTCTTCTGCAGTTCTGCAGCCCACAGCTTCTGATTAGTGGTGCTGCCAGGAAAGAAAGGAAAGTTAAAAAGTTCTCAAAGGAATTAGAGCATGATGATATCACAAAGAAATATTTAACCTTAATTAAATGTCGACTGAAAGAAACTATTATTCTGTAGCACATTCTGACCTCCGACCACCGACCACAGGAAATGTTGTTTCCGCTTATCATGTACAAGTACAGACAGAGAACATTTAAATCTCTAACGTCAGGTTAGTTACCTTGCGCTGACAATATTGCCAGCATTCAGCTCCACCATTTCCTCAAAGCCGATAGCAAAGATGTCCACGGGGTTGGATTTGCTATCTGCATGACAAAACAGTTACAGGTCACTAAATTATTTTCACTAGTTTCATTAGTCATTTAACTGACACATTTTAAAGAGGACCTATTATGGTATTTAGGAGTCCTCTAAATACACAGCAACCTCATTTCACTTTGAAGTATCATTTGCATTGACTTTGCATCAACACATACCCTGGAATTCTGGATGTCCGGCCTTCTTAGGAGCATCCAACAACCAATCATTAAGTGTGTGGTTACGAAACGCAATGCTGCGGAATTGCTTGCCCCCGTTCACGTTCCATGTTCCCACACACACTCTGATCTTCTTGGGTCGCGTGTACTTGTAGTAGTTCTGACACATGCCCAGAAGCACTCTGGGAGATGCTAAAAACAGTAAGGGAGACAAATTAAAACGATTAATGAGTACTACAGTTAGAAAAAATATGAAATAATATCTTAGACATGGAACTAATGGCCAGAGTGCACAAAAGAAAATATAACACATATGAAATTGACCAAACCACGATGAGACAGATTCAATTCTGTCCTTGAAAGTTGGACAAAATGATATGTTGTATTTAAAACAAGACTACACAGACAATTAAAAGGATGATAAAAAGATAAAAACACCCAGTGCAATGTCAGAGGCACCAAAATAAACACAGAGTTTATGACACATGGAAACATTAACAGTTATGGATTTATGGCTGGTCTGTGTATACTGTACCTGACTGTAAAATGGGCTCAGAGACTTAAACCGTAAGCATTAAGGAGAAAAAGAAAAAGAAAGGGAGAGGGGGAAAAGAGTTAACAGTTAGCCGTTAGACAGATAACAGCATTAGTCCTCTTATTCAGAGCTAATCTCACACCCAAAGCAGACGGGAGCCGCAGATTATCACGCTAGCATGAGAAAACTCATTCAAATCCACATTCACACAATGAAATCAATCCACTGGAGCGGACGGATCTCATAAACCATGACCACAAACAAAACAGTGCAGAGCATGTTTGAACATATAAGCATTTACTAGGTATTTTTAATATTGAATATATCTATATAATTAATTATATAATATTACTATATTCATTATGTACTTATGTTCACTAAATGGCCATTTTTTATCCCCATATTCCAAAAATGTGGGGTTTTTTATTACTTTCGGGGCATTTTCCCCCCAGAGACCTGGTTTATTTCTGACTCTAGAGTGTGGTGTTGTAAATCGTACCATAAAGGCTGCTGGTTGTGAGAAGGGCTCGTGCTTTATCTGCCAGGTCACTGTTGAGGGTGCTGCCCAGTCTCAGGATGTCAATGGCTTCCTGTTTAGAGCTGTCAAAGAAGTTGTTCTGAATGGTTCGGGTGACCGAGCGAGCGCCGTCTTTTAGCTTTCCACCCTACAGGGAAAAAAAAACAAAGAAACAAAATAGTTAATATAAAACAGTTAAGGGCTGGAAAACAAAACAAAACAATTTTATTCAAATGAATATCAGATCAGTTCTTAAACAGGGATCCAGATTGCAGCTCAAAGGTCAGATTTTGTGACCTTTTTTCCAGCTGGTGCAACTAAATTTGGTTAGAGGTTGTACTGGTGAGAGCTACCATTTCTGTTCCATATGAAAAACATCAAATGGCAAACGAAATGAAACAGAAACGAAACTCCACTTTTCCACTTTTTGTTTGAGCTAAGTTTATCAGCTCGGAGCAATATTAGACAGCGCAGCACAAGGTTTACTTGCGGGCCAATCTCTATCAAATGTTTTTACATAGCATAGCGCTGGAAGATGCAGTGAGAATTCGCCGCAACATGAATAGCATCGCAGCATGATCTATTAATGGGAAGCATTCAAATTCGGTGCTCTGTTATAAACCATATCAGATCAAACAGCACTTACATGGTAACCAGGAGAAACATTGTGCCATGAACGAACAAGTTAAAGAAGGCTATTCAGTCCACAAATCACCAACATTCACCATGGATTTAATGTACCAATGCTAAGTGTAACCATGGCATTGTGGCAGAAACAGTCAAATGTGAAGCCTTTTGCCTTTCTTAACCTTTTGAGAGTGAAGTTCAAGCATTTTTTCAAGGATTTTTAACCAAAAAATAGAAAAACATTACAATTTGATCAGCATATCAACTCAAGCTCAGTGCTTTACTGTCAAATGTGCATTTCCAAGAAATAAGAATGCAATACTATTAGTTACTGCACTTATTAATGCAAAATAATAGTAATTTTATGATTAAATTATCTTAATGATGAAAAATCCCCCTACCCCCCAGCGCTACCAAATTAGGTGCTGGTGCCATCATCTGCACAACTTAGTGGCTGGCTACAGTGCTACTGCTCTCAAATGTTAGACTGGAGCCCTGTTATATATATTTCTTTTCTGTGATTAGCTAGATAAAGCCTGAGGTTTGAGGCCTAGATCCATGGGAGAGGTTTACAGGCTTTTATGGTTTACGGTCTGTGAAGAGGCTTAATTAAAGTTGACAGCACTGCCAGCTTCAATAATCTCTCTCTATTAACACAACAGAACCAACACAAAACAAAACAGAGCAGACAAGATAAATACAACATCACAACTCAAATGGACACTGGCTACAGTTAACTTACCAAACAGGAAGAGGAACAGCCATAGGAAAGCAAGAAAAACAGCAGACACATGAGTTAAGACAACCTTAACTTAGAAGTGAAAAGGTGAAAATCAAGCTTTTAATGTTTATATGTCTGTCTATTGTGTTTTAATTACAAACCATGGGCAATTTCATAAGTCAACACACCATTGGCGAGTATTTTCTCCAAAAAACTGCAGTGAACCAATGACAAAATGTAGTTTGAAATCGCTGTTGTTTGTGACGTCACAAACTACCTTATAACCAATCAAGTCAACGTGTGATCGTCAATGAGTGGATCTCTGAGCTGGTGTGAGTGAGTGGAGGCAGGGCTAATTTGCATATTCATAGAACTGCGTATACTAAACGAGGCAAGGGTGTAGAGTTACATTTAAGATATTTTAAGGCATGACTAAAAAAATTTTTTTGATTAAATATTTGGCAAATATTATCTACATAGGGACTTTAAGGGGCGAAGATAGCACAGAAACGTCAATTCTCAACTCTCCGTTGCCTTTTGTGCTGCATTCTTTGCGTGTGTTTTACACACACCTTAGCCTTGCCATCCAGAGCGCCAGTGCCTGCGTAGATTTTGCTGACGGAGTCTCCATTGGTGGACCACATAGAGCGGAAGACCTCCTGAAAGCGAGCCACCAGCTGAGGCTTCTCCGTCAGACCCATGTCCTCCAACTGTTTTGGAAGCATCTGAAAAAAAGAGATATATTACGTAATATAATAAATGAAAGACACGCAAAATGTAAAAACAACTGTAACTGTGTTACAAATATACCTCAAGTGCAATAAAGGCCTGGACACTGTTTGTTCGGTCCAAGCAGTCCAGACAATTGGAACGAATAGTTCCAGTTTGACATCTGTGGTGAACACAATTGTGGTAGACAATTTATTCAGCTATTTTTGGTTATCACCGTAGCCAATTACTTTGTAGACCCTGAAACTCGAGAGTGTCTTTTTAGTTACTTGAATATTGTGTAAATAAATTGTTTTGTCATTTAAAATTTTTTAATATTGATTTTCAGAATCATAAACTGTATTATATTCACATTTTTTTTTTGCCAGCCAAACCATCTTGACAAAACATTTACTTTCTCTCTGAGATTAGTTACTCATTTAAGTTCTCTCTGAGATTTTAAGTTAATATTTCAATAATTTAACACTTTGGCAACACATTTTTCACAGTTTAACACAAAATATAAAATCTATAAATAAAAAAATATATTCATTAAGTGTTTTACTTTGATTTTGTTGGTTTACATCATTTTTATTTTATTTTTAAAGGTGGCGTATGTGATTTTTTAAACCATTTTTTCAAAATCACTTGAAATCCTATTCCTAACCCACTTACAGCCACTGAGTTAGAAATACTGAAACGAAATTTAAGCAATTTAATCATCTGTGGAAGAGAGAGACAAAGGTTTGCAGATGCATGATTGCGTGTCCATGTTCTTCGAATGGGTGGAGTCAGGGCCAGAGTTGGAGGAATGAAGGCAGGACCTTTTGAGTTGTGTATTTTAAAAATCTGCCAGCCGTTTAACAAATCCCATACACTACCTATAATCTTTTTATTAATTATTAGTATTACATCACAAAACCCCCTGTAGTTTCCCCAAGAGGCTGTTTGTGAAACCCTGTATTGCATAATTTATTATACCATATTACAAAGAAACTGATACAATTACTTTACATTATATTGTGCATATATGTACAGATAAAAAATGTCACTTTATTTCTGCTTTAAAGACCCCAGTGGCTAAAAAAACTAAAATATATCATGCACTAGTTATTTCTAATTGTAGTAAACACAAAAAAGAAAATGTTTTGCTATTCTATTCTATTCTTCCAGAACCAGCAGTGTTGGGACGGTTTATATTATAACCCCACCTCTGAATGCCGGCCTCCCCTGAGTAGTAGAAGAAACCACATTCCTCCAGAAACTTGCTGATCTGAGGTTTCAGGTTAGTGTTGAGCTTGTCAGTCTTCCCACCTTTAACCATCTGATGATAGTCAAAGTTCAACATTTTCACAGCCTTTGCATGCTCCGAAGCGTTCAAGTGACTCTGTGGGCGAAGACAAAGAGTGTTTACACAGTAAAGAAAGCAGAACAACCACAATTGTCTAGTCATACTTTAGAGTATTGAAATACATTGCAAATAAAGTACTGTAGCCCGCCAAACTGGATTGTTTAAAAATAAATAAATAAATTAGAGATGCACCGATTGATTGGCTGGTGACCGGAATTGGCCAATTGGAATGGGCTAAAATCGCTATCGGCAGGTCAAACTCTGAAAAATCTGAATCGGCGAATATCTACAATAAATAAATAAGAATCACCTGGAATGCTTTACTGAGCATGTGTTCGCCCTCCTTCATACCCAGCAGGTTGATGATGACCTGTTTGCCATACAGCCTCCTGAGAGCGCTGAAATGTCTGGACAGGAAACATCACACAGGGTTAATAATCCACATTCATACACGTTAATCGTACTGAAGCTAAATAAATAACAAATGTATATATACTCCAATGCTTCACGAAAAATCAAAGATGATTTTAAAACTAAGGAAGCTACGGAAACGAGATCAATAGTTCATTCATGACGGAGGGTGAGGAATGAAATCCTCACGACAGTGTTGTCTGCATCTACTTCTCATCACGACCTGACTCAGCACTCCAGGGAACAGAACAGTGACTCATGATGAATAAAGAATGCCCATCTTGCTCAGCGTGAAGAGCCAGTGCTGGATAAGAATTAATCCTCCCACATTTTCAGGATAAGATTTTATCATTTTAATCAATCTATTCCTTCATTTTAAAAAAAATCCTACAAAGAGATTGTACTGATGAAGAGGGAGGACATCTTAAGTGACCTTGACGAGGTCATGCCGTTATTAACCCGTCCCAATGTAACAAATGCTTTAAAACTGGCTCACAAATGCTGACCTTTTTTAGACTATCCATTTGATCAAAAATACGATTTTTATAAATAACTAATGTGGCATTTTTAAATCTATTATTTGTTTTGAAAATACTTAAATATTGTTTAAATAAGTTTAATTAAATATCAAGTATTTATTCATAAATAGATTAGTTGCCATTAAGAATGTGAAAAATTACAGTTAATTACATTATATTATATTAAAGAAAAATTGTAATAGAATTAGTTGAAAAACAAAAAAGTAATTTTGTTTATTATTATTTAGCTTTATTTTTTTTATTTCAGTTTAGTTTCAATCAGTTTAGTACTCCATTGACTAACTTTGCTAAGTTTAAGATTTTCATGTAATATATATATATATATATATATATACACACACACACACATACATAAATACACATTTTATTTAAGATTAATTTTAGTTAATTAAAACCTTTTTTACATTTGAACATATTTATTTTTAATTGTTAAAATACTTTTCATAAAACACTGAAAATGTATTAAATATAGAAATAATAAATTATTATTTTAATGTAAATATTACAATTGTACTTTACATTTTTTGTCCCATTTTGTATTGGGTGTCTTTGACCACTATGTACTTACGTAAATTTTTTTTTTTTTTTAACAAAACAAAACAAAAAACCCATGTACTTATTGTCTTCGTGTTGTATTGCAGAACAGTTGCTGCTATTGAGGTGGGATATGGGAACTTCTAGGGTCAGGTCTCATGGTATGGTCAGGTTTTGGGGTGGGTTAATGAGTCTTTTTTTTTACAGTTGGGTTTATTTTATAGAATGGGTTTTGAGATGTTTATATTATGACGAGTAAGGGGCTGGAAATCTTATGCTTGTATTCAGCATTTCATGCTATCAATGCTGATGCCATGAGCCATTTGTATTTATGAGACAGCAATAAGTCTTGTTAAAAAAGTTTAATTGCGCCTTAAGACCCCTGTAGCAGTTCCTCCAGCAGTCGTGTGTGTAAACGCTGCCTAAGAAACTCAACTGATCATAGACCCTAATTGCACATCGACTAGTTAAAAACAAATCCTTACGCATGACTGAACATTCTCATCCAAACTGTGGTAAATAACAGGACTGATTGTTGAAGCAGGGCCCGCACATCGCAAATGTCTGCTGGATTGCTTTCATCACGCACTAATGTTTGGGCTCGGGCCAGAACAGCTGGACACTGGCGCAGACAGCACCAGAAAGCGGCGGAATCTTAATTACCTCTCAAAAGCAGGCGCGTTTGCTTCAAAACCTCGGGACAGCTTAACACGGTGGGATCCCACCTTTGAGGAAAAAGAAAGAAAACACAAAAAAGGAAGAAGTGAATGGTTTCATATTTGGTGCAAGAGGAAATTAAGGTGCCAGAGGAAAGGAAGATGAGAGAGACAGTGAGAAAGACAACACAGGCCTGTCCCGCCTGCTGAGAAGAGCTGCATTTGACAATATGAAAAACATTTGCTGCAGAACACAGTGGAGCCATCAGTTATGATTTCATAAGCTCATTGAAGATCTATACCGATCATACCAGGAAACGCATCACAACCTGCCTAGACAGTCATGAATCTAACTCTAGATAGAAGTTTGAGCTTCTAATGTTGGCTAGTTTCACTTATTACTAGTAGCAGGAAGCACCTTTCTAATAATGGGTTCTTATCTAAATGACATCTGACCAACTGCTGTCACATCCTTTAGTGTAATGCATTACGTTCACACCTACAACCATAATAGGTAAGCAATACAGAGGACTTTTCCATCACTGGGCTATGACTGGCTACTCATTTCCTGCATTCTCATATAAGGTTACAACATTGAATACAACTGGTTCCTCTTCCAGCTATTTGACTGGTTCACAGTGTCTTCTAACAAGGGTGACTGTACTACACACCTTTCATTGTTTAAATTGTATGCCTTTTATAACATTTATTTTTTTTATTCCAAAATTACAAACTAGGGGTCTTCAACAGGTGACCTGTGATGGTTAAATGGTGATCACATTAAACAGTGTTATTCAACAGTTATTTATATATTATTATCATAGTATGTGTTCATATTTTGAATGAGCTTTTATTTTAATATTTAATATTGATTTACAGTTTACAAGTTTTAGTCATTTTTCCTATTTGTTTTTTTTTTATTTTATTTCAGTTAAATTTTTGTAGTTTTAGTGTGTCAACTTAACATTTCTAATATTTCTTTGAAAAGTTTACCATCTAATATTTATATTTAATTTTTTGAGCTAGATTCTAATTATTTGATAGTTTAAGTTTTTAGTTAAAAGCACTGAAAATGTTGTATTAATGTATAAAATAAATAAAAACATTGATTATAAGTAACTACTTTTAATTAAATGTTTTTACATTTGTAATATATTTAAATATGCTAATTAGTATTTTTCCCCATCAAGACGTAAGATGGCACCTGTTTCACCTCCAATAAGAGGTCCTTAAAGGCTGAAGACCCCTGGTTTAGAGCTGGTGTGGGACATTTATGCTTTAGATTCAGTCAGTCTGTGCAGAGTCCCACCCAATTCTCTTTGTAGCCTCTGCAGGTCCCTGCCATTAATATTTCATACATTCAGAATAGCAGCAGAGATGAGCTCACATTACCCTGAGCTTTCTGGGAGAAAAGAAAAAAGTATCATGTGGCGATCCTACTTCCATTATTTTGCTCTTAATTTTGCAGACAGTGAAGATAATGGACTCCCTTAAAGGGTAAATCTTGGTAAAATTGAACCTTGGCTCCTTTTGTTTATCTACCCGAGTCAAACTTTCGTGTGAAAGCATAATTAGAATATAAATGCCACTTAAGATTGACCGTATTTTCGTTGTAAGTAAAAATGCCTTTTGAATGGGAGTGCATGGGGCACTTCTATGATAGCATCAAAATCACTGTTTAAAAGACCAAGAAGGCTCGACACAACATAAAACTGTGCTCGAAGTATCACCAGGGGCTCTACACATGAACCTGAGCAGTGAATTCAGTGTTTGTGTACACAGTTTACTAAAAAATTCAAATAATCGAATTAATAATTCAAAATTCCACCCACCGGAAACACTAACTGATAAACTGAGTCGCACAAAACCTTTTTAGTAAACTGTGTACACAAACAAACCCCTTGTGATACTTCGAGCACAGTTTTATGTGTCGATCCTTCTTAGTCTTTTAAAAACAGCGATTTTGATGCCATCATAGAAGTGCCCCATACACTCCCATTCAAAAGAAATTTTAACCTAAAACGAAAATACAGTCAATCTTAAAAGTGGTGTTTCCATTCTAGTTATGCCTTTATACGGAAGTTTGACTTGGGAAGATAAACAAAAAGAGCCTAGGTTCGATTTTGCCAAGAGTTACCCTTTAACCAACACCACCATGGCCTGACATGACACAAAACACCTGTCATTCAGATTCAGTGCAAAGCTTTGAAAAACAGCTCAAGAAGGGTCACCTCACCAGCTTCCCACTAAAAGCAGAGATGATAACATCTATGCAATGTCAGAGGAAAGACACAGGCATTTCCAGACCTGCTTCCTGGCATCTTAACTTGATTTCGCAAGAAGGCAATACGTTCACCCGAATCTGGCTCCTTTCCAAAACAAATCTCGGTTTAGGTGCAACTTTCACTGACTGACATTGCACAAACTCTTTGCAGCAAAGAACAGATCATCCACCAGACAGAACTAAACCATCAATCTACCATCTTCTTGTTCCCATGTAGTCCTTTTGGCTCTCGACTTTGATTCAGCTGCAACACAATCCCCTGAAACGAGTGTTTCTGATAATATGAATAAAGGGGGTCAGCACTGGTGTGGTGTGATGAAGTGGAAACACAAGAAAATAAGTTTGTTATGAAGACTCAGCTGGGGCTTGGAACTCCTAAAAGCTCAGTGCAGTAGAGCCCAATGCAAATATTGTGCAAGCATGCGTCATATTGATTCAAAGCTTTATTGTACCTGAATTCCTGGTTGCTCCCAGAACAGAGGTATTGATCCTCGGATTTGAATGAAGGAGGATACTTTGTCATCAAGGAAAATAACCTGTAGGGAACACAGAATTAGAATATATACATACTATTTTCAATGAATAAAGTGTTTAAGTTAAAATCCAATGCATGGAAGGAAGACTGATGCCATGCGTGGCAGAATTTAAGAAAATCATAAGTAATACCCTAGTTGCTCATCGGAATTTTTTCAGACATAATTACATACTTTTATTAGGTTTTGCACTTGGATGTACATTTAGACATTATCAAAAACTACTTAATTGTGGCTGAAATGTTTGAAAATGAAAAAAAAAAATTCTCATTAATTTCCTGTGGTCGTCATTTCTAACCACAAAGATCTCAAGTGAGAATATTTTTGTGTGTGTTAGTGTTTATATATCTAGTGCTACAAAAGTAACCAGGAGTTATACCATTCTGATGAAGTAAAAACATTTTTTTTCATTCTAAATGTACATTTATTGGGGGCAGGCCTAAATAACCAAAGACCGCCAGAGGGTTAAGGAAGTGTGTCCAATGGTCATTCACAGGTAACTCATATTCTTGGCATACCTGCTCTGTCTCCACAAAGTTGGCCACCTGGCCGTCGTCATTTGTGCCTCGGACATTGAAACGTGTGCCTGCTCTCTCCGAGCTGAGTCGTGAGATCACGCACGCTTTGGCCTGTTTGTGCCCAGCGTAGATGGTGCGGATCTCCACACCACCACACATCAACCTCAGCAGCCAGTCATCACAGTTCACCCCATAATGCTTGAGATGGAGATGGAGGGACTGATTCCTGTAAAGATTACTTTTACATTATTTTGAGTTCAACAGTCCAAAAAACTGGATATATTTTGCACACATGAAACACTATAAATACTATAAATAAATGTTTGGAAAAATATATATTTATATTAGATGAAAAAAAAATATTTCACAACTAAATCAAAAGGACCTTTGAGGCTACAATCTGAAAAATACCCACCAGAAAAAACGATTGTCAGATATGTCTTCTCTGATCCTGCGGTGTGCATTCAAGCTGAGGTCCAGACTTACTCCAGTGGAGGACCAGGCAAAATAGAAGTTCCCAGAGTTTAAGATTTTCCTGACATCAGCGATCCGGTCCTCATCTGAGGGGTCATTCTTCAGAGAGACGAAGTCTGTGCCCGTTACCCGAAAAACTTCTGAATCCTGGACTTTTCCAACTGAACTGCAGCCTGTTGCGACCACCAGGCTGTGCAGCATAGAATCTCCTATGGGAGAAGAGTGAAGTGGATTCAGAGTTCAGTTCATGAAGAATCAGACACATATGTATGTATCATCCACTTAGTTGAATACTGGGTTGGATGAGTCTCAATGTCTATATTGTATTCTATAAGGAATTTTTCAATATTATTATTCTTAAAACTTAAAGGGATAGTTCACTTTGAAATTATTTTTTGGTGTGTTTTAGCTTACCTCACTTACAAGTCATTAAATCATGTTTAATTTGGACTTCTCTGTGCATGCTCTTTGAGGTGGTGACCATAGACCTTCATTATATGACTGACAAGAATAGTTTGACCTAAAAATATCAAAATTGAAAATACTGTGGAAACAAAGACATGTACATCTTGGATCCTCTTGAGGTAAGCTAAAACATATCAAAAATTAATTTCAAAGTGAACTATCCCTTTAAGAGATGACAGTGAAATATTTTACACTTGCAAACTCTTGACCTTGTAGTTACACTGTAATTAGTGATATTTGTATAAAAACTGCTTGATAATATGTTGTGCATTTTCCTTCCATAAATCTTGCTTTTGCAGTGAATTTTAGTGTTTTGGTGAGATTTACACTTAATCTGGCGACAGGGTGGATTTGTATTTGTTGTGATGACAAACACAACTGAGAGAAAAAAAGAAAAAGAAAAAAAAGAGGCTGAGAAACTGTACCAAGGTTAAGACGAAGAACTCCCAGTATTCCATAAGCATCCAGCATCTTGGTGTACGCCGTTTTGATGGTCTCTTTCTCTGCCGCGGCTGTGGATGACATCAAAACATTTACGCAGACGATTATGGTTATATACAAAATTTACATTTTTCTCTTGCATCAAGGAAATTCTGGGAATCAATAGATTTTTTAAACAGGGTTAACATGTTTAGATTTAAAATAAATAAAAAGTAAGAATTATAAAGGGTGTGAGGAGGACAGTCTTACAAAGTACAGCCACGGCTCCAGACTCAAACATCAGGCATTCCTCTCGATTTCTGGTCTCCACGATCACACTGTATGGAGGTGGATCCAGCTTATGATAAATACGATAACCTTTACTGAATGCCATGGCTCGACACAACCTGTTTCAGTCCTGAATAAGGAAAAAAATACATTTCCTTTGAAAACACACCATATGAAGAAAACACCGCAGGGGTCTGGTAAACATTAGAACCCTCAAACAGCCTGCAGGTGCATTAAATGTCGCATCATGCAACCACGAAAACACACAATTCAACGTGTTTTATGACAGCATCCTGTCATGAATCATTAAAATAAGAGGAAGGAAATAAACTGAGAGGACTGCTTCCGATATTCTTCTTGCTAAAACACACAAGCATTTTCAACAACATGACACTAGCGAAAACATGTTAGTTATGCTGTCAACACGACAGCAAGGGATATAACATGAACACAAATCCCCACAAAGCCGAAGCAACGAGCTAAAATGTCCGACTCAAATGAAACAAACCATGCAGAAACAGAGGATGACAGGTGCTCATAATGCCACGCCATATACAATCAGATTTGCAACATAAATTTATGAACATGTTTACAAATCCTGCACATACAGACTCTCTAACCTTGGGCCACTGTCTCAGTATGTAGCTGAAGGTTAGTGGACAAGATATTAATAAGCATCCGTATGATACCTCGACTGAAGAAGATCAGTTCCCGCCGGCCCTGGGTCAGTCGAAATCAACAGTTAAGACAGACTGACAGCACTAAAAGCCTTTATCACGACCAGCCCTAACGGCTAACGTTAGCCGGCTAGCTCTCCATCGCGTTTTTTAAACCATATAAACTGACATTTTACTAGTCACAGCGCGGTAATGTGTTCGTTTCTACGTTAAATATACAGATGTAATATATCAGTATTTATTATGCATTTATGGGGATGCTTGATAAAGAAAAGGTTTGTGTACCTGTCAGAGTTGTGTCTGTCTTCCCCCGGTTAGTGGTGATAGTACACGGCTAGAAGCAAAATGATTAGCGGGGCAGGTACTAGTTCAAGCTCAGAAATACAACCGCAACCTAGAAAGGACAACTGCACTGTAGTAACTCCCCAGACCGTTTCCGGGGCCTCAAGCTGACCGCTGATTGGTCACATTTGTGTCATATGATGTAGGAAACGTCATAGGCTGCCTCCTTCGAAGGCTGCAGCCTTTGAACTGGAACCGATTGGAACACAGCAAGCATCCTCATAAATGTATTATAAATATTTTTTTTTTGTATTATAATACTGACATATTACATCTGTACCTTTAACGTAGAAATGAACACATTGCCGCGCTATTATACATATATAAATATATGATACACACATAGTGTATGTATACAAAAATATATCAACAGATTATTAGCTCTTTTGTTACCATAGTTGGATAAAGACTAATATATCCAGTTGCATAGAAAAAGATTGCTTCTTAAAACTGACAAAACCAAACAAATAATTTTAAAAAATAAATCTCCAAGCTTATAAGAAATCGTTTGTTTAGCTTCTGTTTGTTTTATTTCTTATTCTATAATTTTTTCTTCTAGCTGTATATTATGTTTGGCTATGGATGAACCCATTGGTTTGCAAATTACAACCCATAGTTTGTATAAAATTGCCGAAAAAAAAATTCTACAATAAGATTTCTCGTTATAACGTATATTTTTACTTTGCATAAATACTTACCTTGAGTAAAAACAGAGATAGTGATTTTCATTTTTCGGTCATTATGAGCCTTGAGGCGCCCTCTTCAGATTAAAACTAATTGAAGCATTTATATTTAAAAAAATCCATGTCCAGTTTTATAAATTTTTTATTACGTACATACGCCAACACAATGGCTGCGTTCCAAACCGCATACTTCGCTACTATTTAGTATGGAGAAAAGAGTAGGCGAGCGAAAAAGTATGTTTGAATCCAAAGGAGTAGTCGAGAATTACCTGGGTGACGTACTAATTATCGCGAGATTCGGACGTACACATACCTAACGTGCGGTCGAATCGAATATGCCTACTTTCCCAGTAGGCGAAAACAGCATTATACAACAGAAATGGATAACAAAATCTATTAAATATTAAGTTGTAGTTTATTTGAATTTTTGTTATTTCAAACAGAGAAATTACACCACTTTTCTATTTACTTTTATATTAAATTATATTTTTAGTATATAAAAAAATTATATAATTAAGTATTGGTCAGCATTTAATATTTTTTGTTTAAGTTTTGGGGTGAGCTGACAATGCAATTCATTCTGAGGTTATATTAATTTTTAAGGAGTGATACTTACATTTTTTTTTAGTATAAAATCAACAGTTTTCTCCAAAAGAGATCTTCGAGCAGCTGCCTGTCTCCTTTGTGCAGACAAACGCAGAGGAAAACTGTTCTTGGTTGTGCTGTTGAATTACTGATGTTATGAAGTATTAGTGCACCTTGCTCATATAATTTAAACTTATTACATGCAAGATCATGGAAAGATACCATAGTATATAACAACCATGATGACAAAACAGAAAATATAAAAATCAATGGTTTGTGTACATCATAATATGACATTATAAAATTATAATTATACACTAGAAAAAAACAACAAAGCTAAATACCTTCATAATAATTCATAATACATAAAAAAATCTGAGGGATGAAACTAGGTAAATTCATCAAGAAAAAGAGGAAAACATAAAGGAGAAACTTTTTGGGTATAAAATTAAGAAATTAACAACATATTCAAGTGATAACGATTTTGGGGTTTCTTAATAAAAAGAAAGACGATTTTCGTCCGGTCCCCCAAAAATTTCGGGGGGCCATCGCGCTCGTCCGCCAACCCACGTCCGCTTGCCTACGTCCCAAGGACGGAATGGACCTTTTTTCAGCCTTGGACTAGCTAGAGTTACTGGAAATCGAAATACAGTGACTTGCTGGCAACCGTCCTGCCAGTACTGTAAAAATACAAGAAAACACAGGATGCACACAGGAAATGACTCTAACATGAATGCATTGATTGATTCCTAGGTTTATTTTGTTATGAATAAACAAATGTGCAATATAAAGGAAAAACCTTACGATTAAAGTTGTAATGTTATAATGTTGCACACAGAAAATGACTCTAATATGACCAGATTGGTTGATTCGAATATATTTAGTTTGTTACAAACAATGTGCAATCTGTAAAACAAAAACCTCAAAATTATAGTTGAAATGGTATACTGCTGGAATTTTTTTGACCTTGAGAAAAAGCTTAATGTATAGACCAACAAATTTTATGTTTATTAATTTATTTTATGATGGTACATTTTGGGGAAGTACACCTGTTTTGACCTGATGTCCATTGGAATGGACAAAAAAAAAATCACAATGAAAGCAATTCTATCGTTTTTGTTTTTTTCATTTGTTTTCATTTATAGAAACCTCATGAGCTGGGAAAATTTACTTTTATATTTTTCAGAAACTTAAAAAAATAATTCAGGTCTGACTGAGGGGGTTAATGTGCCATGTAACCTTTAATCAAACCATCTCTGATGGTGTATACTATTTACTGGCGTGAGGGCGGGACAACATGTCACTCACATGACATCACAGCAATAGCAAACCCCAACCATCCAATCAATTCCAAAGGCACAGAATCAAGTCCCGCCCTACAAGTTGCGTTGTCCGCGAAGCTGTTTCAAAACACTTTCTTCTTTTTAATGGCGAATTATCAACTTGCAATTTGCATATATTCTAAATTAATATCCAGTATAGAACATTTGTTTTTGGCTATTAAAGTATTTTTTTATTTCCAGCCTGGCAATAGCAAACCATTACAAGTATCTCTGCTGCAGAAACCATATTCAGACTGCTGGTAAAATCATTAACATGCAAAAACATTACTTGCACAGATATAAGATATATACGTTCACCGTTTCAGCTGTGCGCCACCGTTCATTAACCTTACAGTGTCACATAGAGCAAGTAGCCTATTAAGGAGACATGGTGTCACATAAACCTTCAAAGAGACAAAGGAAATATCCACACAATTAAAGGGAGGTGATTTGAAATCATTCGCTGGTGATGGACACAAATTATTCAGGAAAAAACATTAAATAAATAGACAAATGAACAAACTAATACTGACTAAAGACAACATTTGGTTGCTACACTGTGAACATCTGGCATCTGCATGATTATTTACAGAAAGAGATATAATTCCATACAGCTGATCATCTTTATAGAACAACGGAGACAACAGGCCGATACTTGAAATACTTGGGTTTGATTATATTTCTATTTGCTTGTTGGATTTTTCAACACGTAAAGTAGCCTTGTGCTTTAGAAAAATAAATAATTTGGAATGGAAAAAATATGTCATTTTTTAGCTTCTTTTGTTAATTGATTTGATTTTTTTTTTAAGTGAGAGAGAGAGCACAGCAGGGATACGCATTACTTCCTGTGCTGTTGATATCTGTGAGGGATAATCAGCTCAGATGTTCAGTCTAAATGATTTAAACACCCAGTTGGCTGAAAACACTCACTGAATAGCTTCGGTATATGCTGACAATACAAGAAACCAGAGTCATTTACATGTTACATACACCAATTATGTTCATATGTACATCAATTTGTATATTTACAAATGCAGAATGTAACAGAATTCAAATACACAACTGTTGCAGTCACGGGAAGGTCAATCACCGAGATGGGAAAGGAATCTTGGAAATAATTGCCTTTTCAACAAGGGTTTAAGATGCGATTAACAAAATGTCTGTGTGGGTATATATATACATACACTTTTTATTTATACACAACTTGCATGAAATCTAATAAGAATCTGTGCTTATAGATATGGTTTCTGTTATTTACAATCAACATTCCTGGTTTAGTACAGAAGTATTTCTTTGTTTTGGAACATGAAAATCAGTAGAAGATTAAAGAAAAGTGCTTTTTGTACCTTCGATTCATTCTTTCTTTCTGGTTTGGCTGAGGATTTCGCTGATATGACTATGCGAACTGTGATGAACCGAAGTTTGTGTCACCCCGTGGCAGTGCCTGAGGGGTTACTGCAGGTATCGGTAGACTTTGAAGCAGTGGTTCCCAGAATCGGCCACCACGACATGGCCGTCGGAGGTTAAAGCGAGACCCTGCGGCCCATACAGTGGGTCAGCAGTTGTGTTGATGTAGGAGAGAAATGAGCCTGAGCTATCAAACACCTGAGAGAAAAAAATAATTGTATTGCAGAGACTGTCATCTTAAAAAAAGTGCTGCTGAAATGACTTATTTCTTGGAGAATTTGTAAAGAGGAAGTGGATGTTTAGAGGATTTAGTACCTGTATTCTGCTGTTGCCCCAGTCTGCTACGATGATGTTGCCGTTCACATCAACAGCGACCCCTGTGGGTGCATTAAATTGGCCGTTTCCCTCTCCATGGGACCCAAATTTAAACAAAAACTCCCCATCTGCACTGTAGACCTGAGGAAATGCACATTTTTATCACCCATATTAAATAAAATACAATGTTTTACAATAAAACATGCATTCTGTAATTTCTCACATCATTTAAGTATTGGAAATTAATAATCCTTTTGTTATATTTATAATCATCCAGTCATGTCAGTAGCCTATTAAAAATATTTAGTTTTTTAGGGAACAGATTACCTCATGGGGCAGCCATTTTGAAATCACATGACAGATACATACATTTTGCCTCAATAAACTCCTAATTACTGCTTATTTATAGTTAGTAGTTTAGGTATTGAGTATTGGTCATGCCAAATAAGGTATTAATATTTGCTTTATAAGTACTAATAAAAAGCAAATATCCAAGTAATATGCATGTTAATAAGCAACTAGTTAATAGTGAGAATTGGATCCCAACTAAAGTGTTATCGAAACTTTCACTTGTGGAATAAATTATTTATTGCTGACGAATTTTTTTTTTTTTTTTCGGGACGGCCACTCATTTAAAATTGGAATATCTCTGAAATTCTCTTTTGGGATATTGTAAGTACACAACTGCAGGAAAAATCTCACACTATGCAAGTGATATTTGGATATTTTATTACAAAATTCTAACATATTGTAACTTTAACTGTCTTCAAGTCTTTAGTTAGCATATTTTGTCAGGATAATCTATAAATCGCTCATGTGGGAACTGTTGTAATATTTCTAGAGTGACATGCTATTGCATTTGTGTAATGTACCGGATTGCAATAAATATGAAAAGACGAATGTGACAGACTCACTAATGTGCTCTACTACAACAACTCTTCCTCTTCTCAACATGGACTGTGTTCCCGGGGACGGGGTTCATGTACATTTTAGGGTGGAGGAACCCAGGAGGAATGTTGTGAAGTCCCTACTAGCCGTTTGTTGTAGTCCTTAAAAAGCTATTTCTTTAAAAGCAAATATCTCCCTTTCCTAAATTTTGAGCATTGTAACTTTATATGTTGTTTATGCTCAATCAGTAACATTATACACTATAACACTAACTCAAGTTAGAAAATTGAAATCATAATCAACCACCCCTTTAATATTCATTATGGTGTATGGAGTGCAGATTGATGTGGAAATACAAAAAAAGTGTGTGCTGTACATATCTGGTCTCTAGATATGGTTCAGGTCCCTTCATTCACGTGTTCCCTCCAGTTTATTGTCCACCAGGTGAAAATTGTAAGAACGACCATGAGATACACTCACCTTGACGGAGTGGTTATGAAAGTCTGTCACCACAATTTCATTCTTGTTGTTGACAGCAACAAAGTGCGGGCCTGCAGGAGAGAAATGGGGGAGAAGAAAGATTCAGACGTGATAAAGACACAGAAAAAGAGCGGAGAGGAGAGCAGGGATGTCATGTGATCAAGATCTCATAGCGGATTAGATAGATCTCGTGATGTAATATGCATGTAAGCAGGGTTTGAAATTAACTTTTTCACTCACCGGTCAATTTGGCTACTAAATTTAAGTTTTCGGCCATTCAGAACTTCACCTTGCCTAAATAATATGTAAAATTTGGATTTCATACATTCATTTCTTATTCAAACAAAATCCTGAAAAAAGTTTTAACCACAAAAAGTATATTAGGCGGACAGATCAATACAGGACAAGCAGGTTCAGCTAAAATGTTAGGATGTTGGAAAATAACAATGTCTTTTCTGTTAACCAAATGCTTTTTAATCTTCGCTATTGCTTCAATTCGCCATTATTTGTTGCATAGTGACGGGCATGTTCAAGTAAGTCAGATATGGGCAGATTCTGCGCAATATGCTGTATATAATGTATCATGATGACTCACAAGTTGAGTATTTTGTACACGAACGTCCCCAGCAAAGAGAGTAAATAAAAGTAACCAAATTGGCAAGTGATTTGACAGCCTTACCCGCCGCCATAGTTGATTTGTACCCGCATTTGGTGGGTTAGCGGGTGTTAATTTCAAGTCTTGGATAAAAGCCTTAATCCATATGGAACAATTTGATTTTTGCCAACATTTGATTAGAAATACAAAGCACAAAATCATTTGATCTTGAATCAAGTTCTTTCAAAAAGATAAAATCACCACATTCTGGGATGAGAATTCACTCAATACTTACTGAACCCAGGGCCAGATTTACTAAACTTTTGCTCCAGTGCAAACTTTGCACCACTTTTTTCTAAAAAGGAATGGGAAAAACACAAATAAGGGTAAGCAGAGACAAATAAATGACAGAGCAGAAGGGATTGAGACAAAAAAGCACAAAAACTACTTCATTTCAAATGGAGCAAGGATGCAAATCCTCCTTGAGTGCTGGAACAAACATGAAGCAGACCAAAAACACAAATGGAGGACTTTCTAGAGATGCACATCCCAAAACAGTCCGCAAGCCACATGCACTTGCTTAAAAGGGTTAGGAAAAGGGACTGATGTATTTAATAGTAAAGTAAGCAGCAGAAAGAAAGTGTTGGCCGAGCTTCAAAAAACGTGTAACTTTGTTTATCTATCAGTATCATAGGCTCATTCATATATGCATGCATTGGTCTTCATTATTTATCATATAGACAGATAATGCAACTGAAAATATGGCTTATGCTAAAGTGAAACACAGGAACAGAACTGAGGCAGGGGAAATATACAGGTTTACATCCTTTTAGACACTGGAACTGAAGCCTGTGTAAATCTGGCCTTTTCTGTATAAAAAACACGCCGTTTGTCTTCCCAGAATGGTTCTTAGTTGCTTTTGGAGTGAAACACTATTTAGCTCTTGTTTCTTTAAAGATGTTCATGAATTGCAACAGTTTTGGTCACAAGAATAGTTCCTGAGCTGGACAAATGAGGTATTAGGAAGAGATGTTAGAAGACAAGCAGTCACAGCACACAAAAGTGGGCGCCAATGACACTTTAGTGCTTAGGTTAACCACCACAAACCACATTACATTATTTAACGTTGGGTTTATGAGCATTATGATACCTGCGAACTGTCTGTCTGAAGTGCCTCTGGCTCCAAACTTGGTCACTAGTTTGCCATTAGACTGAAAGATGAACACACAGCAAGCTTTATTATCCACTGCGATGATATGACCGTTCCTGTCCACAGCCACTCCTTTGGGTCCCATCAGACGGCCAGCACCGATCTTATTCTGCATGGGACACAGACATAAAGAGAAGTGACTTTATTAAACAGCTCTTAGGAATATGTATTCAGAGTAGCCGAATCCTTGACAATTTTTAAGAAACAACTGAAAACAATCAAAGTCCCAGTGAAACGGAAGTTGCCACCAACTTTACTTCATTGTTGTGATGTATTTCCAAGGGAAACTAACATTGAATAGAGGCGGGGTTTCATTTTAGACCACCTCCTCTCCATCCGTCGCTCATAGCAGACTGACAGTTGGAGGGAAGCGGTTAAAGCAGTCAAACTGACGTCACAAGAGAAGGATTCCAGAGCGAAAGCAACATTTCAAATTTTAATCAAAGATTAGCATGACAAACTATTTTTTTTTTCTTTGTATTAACTTACACTGATTAATTGTTCACCACAAGACTAGTAATGTGCAAATAAGTCAATTTTGATTTCATTAACTGGATCCTGCTGACTTAAAAACAAACAAAACAACCTATTTTTCTGTTTTCACTATTTCGAATATTCCTCCTTGTTCTGACTTACTCTTGTATTCCTCATTTGTAAGTTGATTTGGATAACAGTGACTGCTAAAACTGCTTAATGAATACATGTAAATGTAAATTAGTCAACCATGGCATTAAAGGGATACTCCACTTTTTTTTGGAAATAGGCTCCTTTTACAACTCCCCCAGAGTTAAACAGTTGAGTTTTACCGTTTTCGAATCCATTCAGCCGATATTCTGATATTTAGAAGAATATCAGTAACCAGAATGGTTTCTGGTCTCATTGACTTCCATAGTAGGAAAAATATATACTATGGAAGTCAATGGGACCAGAAACTGTCTCGTTACTGATATTCTTATAAATATCAGAATATCGGCTGAATGGAATAGAAAACGGTAAAACTCAAACGTTTAACTCTGGGGGAGTTGTAAAATGAGCCTATTTCCAAAAAAAGTGGAGTATCCCTTTAAGAAAAATTATTTACATTGGGCAAGAAACAAATAAAATGACATACTTTTAAATGCATAATTTAAATGTATACTTGAAGTCATAATATTTTAGGATTGTACTGCTTGAGTTATGCTGCTTAAATCTTTTTTTGGAAACTCTGATAAAATAAAAAAAATCACTGCTTTGATGAACAGAAAGTTCAAAAGAACAGCATTTATCTTAAATATACATTTTTTGTAACAGTATAGTCTTTCCTGTCACACACACACATGGTTGGTTTTTAATGTTTTATGGGGACATACCATACACATAATGATTTTATATTTTCACAGAACACTTTCAGCATTTTTACACTTCCTATTTAGTATGATTTATAAGCCATTTTCCTCATGCCAAAAAAACAAAAAAAATGTTCCCACAAGGATTTCAGATATTGCCATTATTGTGGGAAATACTTTGTCCCCATAACGTATATATACTGGGTATACTGGAATCACACACACATTTGTATGTGTGTGTGTGTGTGTGTGTGTGTGTGTATATATATATATATATATATATATATATATATATATATATATATGTTAAACATTACCTTGAATTTCCCATCAGGGGAGAAGATGCTGATCCATCTGTTATCATAATCAGCTACTATAATGTCTCCATTCGTGTCGACTGCCACTCCTGTCGGCCTCTGCAGTTGTCCTGGGGAACGACCTCTGACTCCAAACCGTGCTTTGAACTGGCCGTCATTAGTAAACACCTTCATAAAAAAAAATAGATGACACATTACTGACACATTGGTTCATTACTTTAATATCCACTAAATTGCTTTAGAAATGAACATTAATATTGCTTTTATAATACATCGACTAACCTGTATACATTGGTTGTTGCTGTCCGCTACGATGACCCTCCCATTAGTGGAAGCAGAGATGCCCTGTAGATTAGTGAACTCTCCCTTCTCCCTCCCCCGAGAGCCTGAAGGGTCAGACAAAGGAAATTCACAAAATCAAAATAATATTTAACAACAATTTAATATGCCTAACTTCTTATTGTGCACACATATATTTTTTTATCCAGTGTTTCTTACCCACTCTGTAAATCAGCTCATCCTCTATGGGGTTTTCCTTCTTTTTGGTGGTGCTGTACATGCTGGAGGGTCTCCGTACGGCTTTCTGCCTGATGTGTCCTCCTGTCCCGCTAGGAGATTTAACCCTCCTCTTCACATCATCCGGAGACTGGAGCACATCTGACGGCTTTATCGCCCGCAGTCTGAACGGGCTGCCCCGCACGGGCTGTCCATAAAGCATCAAAGAGAACGAGTACTCCCCTTCGCTCTTAATGGTGTACCCTACCTCATACGTTCCGTTTTTATTGTCCACGACCTCCACCTCCACCGCCCGCACTCCGTCCTGCCCCGTTATCTCCCCTCTGAGGTCCGCGTTACCGGTCCGCACAAGATCACTGTCCTTATCCTTAGTGGTAACAGTTGCAGTCACGTGCTGACCGACCAGGGCGTGTCTGAGCCCCTCTCCCGTTGCCACACTGGTGTGTCCCACGGCACCCGTCGTCAGCAGGACGCCCAGGTTCTGGATGGAGCGTCGCAAACCCTCAGTCTCTATCTGGCAGTCCAAGTGGGCGTTCTCGTGCGGCCGTTCGGGGAAGTCGTGGCAGGCTAGGGCGCTCACCCGCTCGCTCATCTGCTTTTGGACCAGCAGGACTTCGGTGGCGCTGCCGTGGTTCAGGGCCTGCTCAGTGAAACTGCAGCTGTTCTGGATGTGCTCTTTTCCTTGCAGAAGACAGGATAACTGTGCCTGAAGCACCTGCAGAGAACACAGCAGGAAGGAGCGTTAGAGAGATAGGAGTAAAACCTGTTTAACATATCAGGACATCTCTGACCTTCTGCTTGGTGCTGCAAATGTTCTCCAGGTCGGTGATGAGCGCAGCCTGGCGTTGGTGCAATGCCTTCTCGAGCTCCTCGAATGTCATGTTGATATCATTGACTGCTTCGTTCTTTCTCTCGATCAGCTGTTTAGAGATTTCATTCACCAGCTCAATGGCCGCTGTTAGTTGGGGCAGCCTGACCGAATTAAAAAGAACAGATTTTATCAGAGAAATTTTGGGAAAAAGCCAAGTAATTTGGAAAACAGGCAGCAATATTATTTACAATCGTCAAGCTTAATTTTGTTTTACATTTAGTCACTAGTAAAAGGGTATATATATATATATATATATATATATTAGGGCTGTCAAACGATTAATCACGATTAATCACATTCAAAATAAAAGTTTGTGTTTACGTAATATATGTGGGCGTAGTATGTATAATTATTTTGTATATATAAATACACACACATGCATGTATATATTTAAGAAAAATCTGAAAGTATATACTTTATATATATTTATACATAATTAATATTATGTATAAATATAAATATTTGATATATTAAGAACACATTTTTCTTAAATATATACATGCATGAGTGTTTATTTATATATACAAAATAATTATACATACTACGCCCACATATATTATGTAAACACAAACTTTTATTTTGGATGCGATTAATCGCGATTAATCGTTTTACAGCCCTAATATATATATATATATATATATATATATATATATATATATCATATTTTTTAAATATAATTATATGAATTTTCCTCATTTTTAATAATATCTCAAATAATTTAAATAACAAATACATAATAATAAAAAAATATTACTCTTATTATTATGTAATGTTTTTGAATATAACATTTTTATAATAATAATGTATTTGAAGCAATATGTATGTACACTCTTAGAAGAAAAGGTTCTATATAGAACCTTAAAAGGTTCTAAAGCGCTACGTATTTGGAACCCCTAAAATGCAATGCATGATAATGATCACAAAATTCGAGATATGGGTTGTTAAAAAATGTAATTCATCAATATCATACAATGAGTGCCATTTCAGTTTTTATCCTCCAAAAATCAGCATGAATAAAATGCGATATTAAGTTACTACAACAGTTTAATAAACAATAATTTAATTACAACTACAAAATGTTGCAGAATAATGTAATATATGAATGAATAATAGCCTATAAATAACCTTTGTGTCAAAGGGGTTCTTTCTTGTCATTATCATCATTTTTTTTTTGCAAAAAAGGTCCTTTGCAGTTGAGTAAAGAACCCTATGCTACATATATAGAACCCTTTATTCTAAGAGTGTAGTGTGCCCTGTTTTTATTATTGAAGTGATGAACTGTATGTAAGAGTTGACTATTATATGTACCTGTTGCGTATAGCATCCAGCTGGTTCTTTAGCACTGCTTTGTGCTGTTCTAGAACATCCCGCAGTGGAACGGTCACATGCTCCCGGTGTTCCCCCTCTGTGCAGTCCAGGCACATGGCCGTCTCACACGACTCGCAGTAAAACTCCATCACCTGCAGGGGCAGCAGTAAGCAACCCTTTCATTAAGCATACTAATGGATTATCAAAGGGATCTAATGTATGCTAACAGGCCTGAACAGCATAAACACACGTGTATTTTGACTTTGAAGACACATAAAGGAAAGAAGCTGGTAGTGACACAGCAGCCCCTGCCAATATAGAGAAATCAGGCGTGGTAAAGGAATTCCCAACCCCTCGCAGCCACGATTTTCCCTACAAACTCGTTTTTTTATGGTTTCTCCATGTTCCCACCAAGTATTGCCAAATGTGGTTTCATCATCAGATGGTAAGAGGCTTACTTTGCCCTCGTGATTGGGACAGGAGAGCGGTTTCCCAGCGGCTGCTGCGCTGACAGACTCAAGCACGCTACAGGCCTCCGGCCGAGAACATTCTGGGTCTCTCTGCAGCACCTCCATGAGGTTTGTGATGAAGAAGTTGTTCTGTAGTGCCGCCACACCTTTCTCAGGCAAGATGGAAGTCTGTCTGCACACCGGGCAGGACAGTGTCAAAGACTGAGAGGGAATGTAGTTCTGTAGGCACCTGTGATATACAGAGAAGGACGGACGTGATTAACAACCTCAAACTAAATCAATCAACCACAATTATCAGTTGCTATTTTTTATTTGTTCCAAACCTTTATTTCTTCTGTGGAACACAAAAGGACATATTTTGAAGAATGTTCACATTGGGGTTTTCCTAACAATGTTGTGTGGACAAATACTAAAAACCGTCATAAAAGTAATCCATACGACTCATGCACTTTGACTTTGTGTGAGGAAACAATGGAAATTTAGTGTCTGTATTATGCATTATGCTATAAATAACTCCCTTTTTGTTCTACTGAAGAAAGTAAGACATACAGGTTTGACAAAGATAAGAGGGTGAGTAAATGGTGACAGAATTTCTGTTTTTATGTGAACTATCTGTTTAAATTGGTATATGATGCATTTTAAAGGGATACTCCACTTTTTTTTTTTGGAAATAGGCTCATTTTACCACTCCCCCAGAGTTAAACAGTTGATTTTTACCGTTTTCGAATCCATTCAGCCGATTTTCAGATATTTAGAAGAATATCAGTAACCAGGCAGTTTCTGGTCTCATTGCCTTCCATAGTAGGAAAAAAAATATACCATGGAAGTCAATGAGACCAGAAACTGTCTGGTTACTGATATTCTTCTAAATATCAGAAAATCAGCTGAATACATTTCGAAACGGTAAAACTCAACTGTTTAACTCTGGGGGAGTGGTAAAATGAGCCTATTTCCAAAAAAGTGGAGTATCCCTTTAACATATATTACACACGTCGCCTTCAATGTAAATGTATCTTTGAAAAACAGATACCAACAACAACCATTAACATACACTACACTACACTACACTACATTTCAAAAGGATTACATTTTTTAAAATAAATTAATACTTATTTATCAATGAAACTTTAAACTGCCAGTAAAGACATTTGTTTACATAAAGACTATGTTTACATACTGCATATATATTCCAAAAAATGCTGCTTTTTAATCATTCAAAGAATCATGAACAAAACTAAAATATTAAGAATTGTTTTAACACAGATATAAAAAGAAATGTTTCTTGAGCAGCAAATCATATTAGAATGATTTCCAAATGATCATGTGACACTGAAGACTTGAGTGATGATGCTTAAAATTCAGCTTAGCGTCACAGGAATAAATGACATTTCAAAATATATTCAAATTGGAAACAATTATTTTAAAATGTAATAATAGTCCATAATGTTACCGTTTTACTGTAAACGTCATCAGCCTCTGAGAGCATAAGATACCTTTTTTTGCAAAACATGAATTAATTAATTAAAAAAATCATAAATGATGTACCTCTGTGGGACAGTGAGAGAGCGAGAAGGCTAGGAGGGCAAGTGTTGCTGAAATTTCAGTCACAACACGAACACTCACAATGGAAACACTCCACTGACATTCAACCCCACAGATACAAAGCACAAATAGACACAGAGTCTCACAGCACACATCTCAAGCCATCTATATAGGAGGAAATATTAGTGGTAGAGACAGAGTACTCATGGTGAGCGCTGTCAGCAGTAAGTAAACAGAGTTCATGCAATCCTAACAACTGATCTATGCTTCAACCATTAAGCATGTTATTAAAACAGTGAGGACTAATTCTAATATGCTCAGGCAGGGATGTAACGGTGAGGAAAATTGCCCACCGATAAATCAACGCGTGACAACACCGGTATCACATTTCAAAACAGTGCAATTACATATTTGCTTTAGTAGGTGCCTTTACATTTCGTATTGTCACTCACTCTCGTCACATGATGAGTTAAATGTTGAGTCCTGCTGCTGATCTGTTCGGCTCACGAGTCATGCTAAATTGAGCAGACGTGTTCAGTTTTTAATTATAGTGTCATTTCTCTCAACTAAATGATTTTTATTACTATAAATTACTAAATGACGGTGGGGGCGGTGCTGTGGTGTCTAAGTTATGTAATCGGTGTGCGGCTGAACACCGTTTAACACCGGTAACACCGACCATCACAGCAAGCCTATCTCATGCCAGAGCTGTGGCCTTGTGCTCTGGTGCTCATCTGGGTAATATGAGTTCAAGTGTGGCTCGCGTCATTCTCCTCCCCATTGTATTTCTGGTTAGGAAGTAACCAGGTGAGAGTGGAGACGGGGTGGTGGAGGGATGCTGAAAACTGACGAGGAACATAGGTTTGGCGACTGTGTATATATATGCTGATTGGGTAGACATGTTGATTACTGATTGCTGGTTTGAATGACGCGATGATTGGATAGATCTTTTGAACGTGTTCCTCCCGAACTTTGTTAATAAAACATAATTAAGCAACAAATACAGACCTTTCGCAGAAGGTGTGCAGGCAGGGCAGTACTTTAGGGTTGTGGTAGTGATCCAGACAGATACTACACACCAGGAACTGCTTGTCTATCTGGCGCACCACTGGGCTTGTGCGGCCGGTCTCAAACTTCGCCATGGTGACAGACATCCACAGAGAGGGCCGAGGGCCAGGACACACCTTAACCTGAAATGAAGATGATGCCGAGTTATTAAAAGTCTTCCAACAGGAAAAAAAAAAAAACACATGTTTCATAATTTTAACTGAAAAATTTTAACAATTCACACTGCACCAACAGATGCCAACCAGCGCGGACGATCAAAAGATTACAGTATGTCACTTCTCAAGCAATAACCAACACCAAAAGATGCCGATAGGGGTAACACTAACCGTTGCCATTGGTCAGTGACTACTGTATCTGTTGGTATAGTGTGAATTGGCCTTTAAATGGATAGTTCACCCAAAAATGAAAATTCGGTCATAATTCACTGGCATTATTCACAATATCATAAACCATGTCATTCCAAACCCATAAGATTGGTTAATCTTCGAATCAACCAATACAGATATTTGATTGACTTTTTAAACTTTCTGTCCATGCGTCCATTGAAACCCCAGAAAGTCTTGCAGTAAGTCCAAGTCTTGTAAAGAGATATGATCCCTTTATATGATGAACAAATTGTCGTCTTTTGATCATTGTCGCTGTAAATAAAAGCCTAAATTAAATCTGTTCATCATACAAAGCAATCATATCTCTCCACAAGTTTTGAATTAAACCGCTCAATTAATATGGATTTGTTTTATGACGTCTTTATGGCCTTTTTGTGTCTTTTAAAATTTGATTACCTGGACTTTCAGTGGAGAAAAACTACAAATAATTATTAAAAAAAACAAAAAAAATACAAATAATAATTACTACAAATAATTCATTTTTGTTTCGAGATTAACCAAAGTCTTATGGGTTTTGTAATGAATTGAGTGTTGAGAATTGAGAATTGAGTCAATGCGGACAGAATTTTCATTTTTGGGGTTAAGAGATATTGAGATGGCAAGAGAAGACAAACTCCTATATGAAAAAGAAAACGTGAGAGTGAGATAAGAGGAGCTGCCACCAAACCAGAAACTTTAACAAGTTATTCTGCTGAGCAAAGAAGAAGACGAGAGCACGGAAAATTGCATTACAGAGTTGCGGAGGCAAATAAATGTTGACAATTTTCATGCCACTTTTCCACATGAGCCGCAACAACAGCAGGCAGACAGATAAGTAATTATACAAGGACTTGAGCTACTGCTGAGGCCATTACATGCTCCTGCTTACTTTAGTTGTCCTCGAGGCAAAGAGATATGAGATGGAGGAAAAACTAATATGTCAGGTCTAATGCTATTTCAGGATGTAAAAGAAAACAACGAACATAGGGCCAGAGGGGAACAGAGTACACAGCTTCATTACTTGAGAAAAAGTACAGATAGCCCTTGCTAAATTTTACTTAAGCACAAGTAAAAGTACTACAGCCAGATCTCTACTTAAGTAAAAGTACCGAAGTACTTGATTTTAAAAGTACTTGAGTATCAAGAGTACAAGAGTACATTTTCTAAATATTGCATTACTACTGCCACAGAAACGTCCTACGTGGAGTGGAAAAATGTTAATGTTAATCCTTGGAGAATGTAAAAGGAATTGAAAGTTAAATCAAGTCATTTTCAGGTCGTTTGAGTATGACTTTGGAAAATTGGGACTAAATCACTCGATTCATATGGATTCGTTTTATAACCTCTTTATTAACTTTTTAAAGTTACAAAGTGATAGTTAACTCTCAATGGAGGGGCAGAAAGGGTTTGGAACGACATGAGGGTAGTGAGAAAGTAATGACATTTCTTTTTCATTTTTGGATGAACTAACCACTGGGGCGACCCATCTTAACACACTCTCCCATTCAAATAAAATGCAATATTCATACCTCATATTATAACATAAAATAAGGCCTTCATTCAGGAAAGTGTCTCTGTCTGATCAGTTTGCATGCCAGTGTTTCATTATCACTCTTTCAGTCTCTCACTTCATGTTTTGACAGTGAGTGTTTTGCTCTCAGTTTACTTCAATGCCTCTGCCCTCTGGTCCCAGAATTGCTCTGATACTTCTACAGGACTGACATGTGCACTGCTCTCTTGGACGTAAGAGTGATGGTAAAATGAGAACGGTAAACATAGCTGATATTAGTTCCCTTATCCCACCTTCTAAAATCCTCCTCCCCCAAACCCCCCCTCCTCATCCTTTCAGTTCTGATGTGTTGATGTATGCGGGCTATATTTAGACGCAGGTCTCACAGGGGAAAGCTTAATAAGGGGTCACGTCCAGCAGCGGAGGGCTGACATTCTTGTGCACAACACAGAAAGAGGAGCCAGAGCAGGTATCTGGGCTGACAGGAGATCAAATACACACTGGCATGTAGAATTCATTATCATGGGAATAAAAATGCAATTTACATTAATAAGTGCACAACCTTTTCTGCCGTCGCTACATGATCTATGACATAAAACAAACTATATATGACATTAACATCTTTTGAAAAACTGATCTGCATGATAATGCGTACTAATGTGACGTGTACACTCACATGGAGAGTACACATCACATTAGCATGCATTATCATTTTCAACATGTTTTTTTAAGTCAGTCAGTCGTTAATCCACCATTAGTAACTTATTGACCCGAACACATGAGGGTCTGCAGGGGTCCTCTATATGACATAATTTCCTTTTTATGTTTTTTTTCTGCATTTTGGTTGGACCTTATGATTTTGAATTGGCAGGCAAACAAATTATAATATGAAAAATCAATGAAGCAGTTTTATTATACATAGTGCATGCATAGTAAACTAATAATAGCCAAACTACTTTTACTTTTTTCTCAATTAGAATATCAGGACAGTTATATTATCGTAATAAGAAGATATAATGTATAATGTATATGTGTGTGTGTGTGTGTGTGTGTATATATATATATATGAAGAGTTCAGATGCAAAAGCCTCTAAGCGCCATTTGAAATTTTCTTCTAAAATGATAATTTTGATCAAGCTTGTATATTTAAGTTCAGTAATTTCACTTAAATGGCAATGAAGATTACCTATTAATTGTCATTTAAGTGAAATTACTGAACTTAAATTTACAGGCTTGATAAAAATGATCATTTTAGAAGAAAATTTCAAATGGCATTTAGAGGCTTTTGCATCTGAACTCTTCATACACACACACACACACACACACAGATATATAATTATAATATAGATATAGATATAGGATATAGATTAGGGCTGTGCAAAAATTAATTGCGATTAATCGCATCCAAAATAAAAGTCTGTGTTTACATAATATATTTGTGTGTGCTGTATATAATTACTTTGTATATAAAAATACCTATGCATGCATTTATATATTTAAGAATTATTTGCACTTAATATATATAAATACATAATCTATATTATATAAATATTTTATATATGAATAACACATTTTCTTAAATATATACATACATGAGTGTGTATTTATATATACAAAATAATTATATACAGCACACACAAATATATTATGTAAACACAGACTTTTATTTTGGATGCGATTAATCGCAATTAATTTTTGCACAACCCTAACATAGATATATAATTATAACCTTTTTTAAACATAATATATATATATATATATATATATATATACACATATAAAAGAGTGTTATGTCACTGACCCACATGCATTCCAACCAAAGCAAAGAGTTTTGCTCTAAAAGCTGACTGGCATAACTCTACCTGTTCCAAGAAAACAATATCTGCAAGATCTTATGGTCCAAGCCACCGGTCAGCAAACCTGACCCAGATACAGCCACAATCGAGAAACCAAACACTATGTCATTGTTCAAAAAAAGAAGCCAACAACAATCAGTAATTGTCTCATGCCACCACTTACAAAATTATCCCACATGCACTCCCACACACGTCACTGTGTGCATGGCACATGCACCTTTCAAACACAGCTGCTTCTGACATCCACAAACATTCCATGGGATGCTAAACTCATGACCTAGACATCCAAAACTATAGTTATATAGTTTATAGTTTAAAAAAAGGATATTTGCCCCAAAACACATTCTAACTGCTCTTCAAAGATCAGAATAGGTGTGAACAGCATGACACAGAGAGAAGCACGAGAACGTTCCAAAACCTTAGACCAACTCTGACCAGATGTGAAACAGGAGACAGAAACAAAAGCATTCTTCCCTTTCAAAGCCACAGCTCTCTCTGCTCCAGTGAACACGCACAAAACAATGACAACCGTTCACGTGCACACTGCAACACTCAAACGCAAACGCACTAGGGTTAAAGAGGAAGCACACTTACACGAATAAGCAGAGTTGATGCTTCTCAGGCAGGTTCCATTGTTGTTTTGTGAGATTTCACCAGAGCCTGATGGCTGAATAGCACAACAGATCCCCTTCCCTTTCTCTAGCCCCCCTCCCTAAATGAATGCACTGCTCGCCGTCCCTACGCCTAGTGCACTGCACTCTCACTGCCCGTGCCCGAGCAACAGCTGTGATGTCACGAAGGGGCGGCTGGCTAAAGCCAAACCATGTCCACCGGGCTACGCCATTGGCTTAGGATGAATGCACAGCGTTTGCTCCTCCCACAAGCTCTGCTGTGATTGGCCGCTCAATGTTATCTTCCCAAAGGCATGGATTGCATCACAGAGAAACAATTCCTACTGACAGATTGGGTGGGTTGGGAAAGGGAGAGGATTTAAGTTGAATGCCAGCTTTTTAGTGCATTGACTTGAGTTTGTGTGTGTGTGTGCTTATGATGAACAATAAACAATAATGATCATATAAAAAGACTGTTCCGTTCACTGTGCACCTGCTTCTAAAGGAAAAAGCTTTAAGATTGAAAGAGCTCCACTTTAAGTGAGTAAAAGTAAATCATTTCGAGTGTTTCAGCGGGGTTCATTTCTGTGATGTTGTTTAAATTCCCTTGTCGTTTCAACTATTTTAACATGACAAAAACCACCAAAATGAATGTTAATCTTGATTTAGCTCTGGACATTGCCCTGCTTTTGCTTGCTTGTGAACTGACTGGCATTAAAAGTCTTAAAACAAGCACTCGCATGATGGTTATATAAGAGATGATGTCATTAAAGCTGGGTGGAGTGAATCTGGATTGTAGGATTATGAATTCCATACCTCTCTTTTCATGAAAAATAAAAATAATAAAAAAAACAGTAATATATAAATAATATAAAATAACACAAATATATGTTTCAAAAATAACCTAATACCTATAATTTTGCATATTTCATTGTTTATTTGTATAAAATATTCTGAGTTGATGACATGTTTAATCTGTCAGCGGAGCGGGTGGAGATTAGATGGAAAACGTCAACATGTCATTAATCTGGAGGGATTGACTGTCCGATTTCTCCCACAGCGGCTGGTTGTCAGATAACACCCGCACCTCAAACTGACACCACTGCTCCAAACTTGCACCAACACATGGAGTTGGACTTTTTTGTGGGAGAGTACATGCTGAAACTTGTGTAAAAGAAAACGAAAGAAATCCCTATATTTGTGTATTTGTGATCTTTGTGACAGAGTAGCTTTGTGGTTAATGATCTGGGCCGACATTATAAGTATTGTCCGCTTGCTCCCAGGTAGAGGCCTCCAGAATTTACCGGGCATGAAAAGGAGGGAACTTGAGAGGAAGCCAACTGAAATCTTGAACATATATCCATTGCAATTTCCTGTCCTTCAAAGCAGGCTAATATCATCTGTCAGGGGATCTCGCACTGGCCATATCTCTTTCAAGCTTGTCAGTAGCTTTTACACTAACAGCAAGAAGAACTATGGGACAGCGTTGTGGGAAACTCCATCGCAAACCAGGATTAGCTCCATTCTGCAATGCAAATAGCTCAAACAGAAAAAGTTTCAGTATTTTAATTAAGTATTATCTTCATAATTATGTTCATCTGTGCAATAACCAAACATATGGCACGCTCTCTCGTACAGCAAAGACAGTGAAGCGTAATTAAAGTTTCCTGGTAACTATAATCTATTTCTGTTACATTAATCTTTACATAAAGTGTAATAAGATGCCACGTCTAGTCCACTCGGCTCAGATGGAGCCTTCGGGCACCGTCCTCTTACTGTGTCCAGTTATGTAATTCAGCATCTCGCTGCAATAGCAGAGAGGAAGAGTACTCATGCCGCAGGAAACATGACTCAACAGAACGCAGTCAGGACACCGCAGGCAAAAGAGAGAGAGCGGGATTCAACAGAGAGAAAGAAAAGATCTGGCTCTACCTATGTCACGGTCTTGTACTGGTCATTACTCAGATTTGGGAGTATAGAGCTACTCTATGGGACAGAATACATGCTGTAACTTAAACTGTGTGCGATGAAAAAACTTTTGTGATCTTCATAGTTTTGAGTTTAACTATATTAACTCTTACAATCAATGAGCTAGCTTTTTTTTTAATCAGGGGTTCCTCTTTTATATCTCAGGGCAGGCTATAAAATAGCTATTATTAAAGCTCAAACTTATCTTACCCGTTATGCTCAGTTATTTAAAGACTCCTGTGGTGAAAATGAAGTTTTTAATGTTGTTTATATGTCTATGTGGTGTTTTTTTTAAATATGTTTTAAGACAAACCATGTGCAAAGTTATAATTCAAAACAATTGCTAATTATTTTTTCCTTAAGAAACACCGGAGTTTCTTATGTCACAAACTACCTACCAATCATATCAGGAGGGAGGCGGGCTTTAACATATGGTTAAATAAGAGGAGCAAGGTTATCCCGGTATATTTTTTCGATTAATATGAAAAATCAGGTAATTTAGCAATATAGGGGGTAAATTATGCATATGATGTAGTATATTACCAATGTTACTGATTTGTTCAAAGCGTTTCTAAGGATGCTGATTTTAGAAAGCAGCTGCTGACTCTGACATGGACAGGAACATAGTTTGTGTAACATTAGCAACAGATTATTAGTTGTTATGGTATATTAAGTGCACAACCATTACGGTATATTAATTACCGGTATGTATCCGAAGTTGTAAAGAGCAATTCAATTGTGCAATGTTTACTACTGACCGAGTGGATCTCTGAGCTGGTGTGCGTGAGTGGAGGTGGGGCTAATTAGCATATTCATGAGATCATTTATACTAAATGAAGTAAGGGTGCAGTTACATTCAAGCTATTTTAAGGCATGAAGACATTTTTTTTTGGTGATCAAAGAGTTTTAAGGGATACAACAGAGGGACTTTAAGTATAATATTTGTTTCAAATGTTTCTCTTAAAATAACCTTAGAGAAATAAAAATAGAATAAATAGCAAATCAGGGAGGAAAAAGACTGAATAAAATGTATAATGTGCAGACCAAATTTGACCATTAGACCAAATGTGTATGTGCATTATTCAAATTGTAAAGCTTTTTTAGTTTAGTCTATTTTTATTAATGTATTAATGTGGAAAAATTATAACTAAAAGCAGAAGAAAATCCAAAGAAATATAGTGTCTATGAAAAATAATGTAATGTAAATTATATCAAAACGATTGTAATGAATTGGAAGACAAAATAAAGTACAAACTTTAGACTTTTGGGGTATATTCTTAAATCCTTAATGTAGAAAAACAATCAAGATATTAAAAAGGCAAATGGGCCTGAGGTTTTATAGATAATAAAATGAAATCTCCTGAAAAAAGTATGTTAATGCTTAATCCAGTGGCGTGACATTGATTTTCCCATTCAGTCATTAAATATCTGTCAACCACAGAAGATCAATGCAATCTTAAAACGGGTAGGAGGATTGTTAACGTCTATAAATCGGAGAGAGGTGCACGTGAGATGGGCTCTTAACAGTGGACCATGAATAGCTGATCCACACGTCCATATCTTCTCTCTCTCTCTGGACTGTGGAAATTTTACTGGAGGGAATGACTGCATAGCTGGGTACATAAGACGGGCCAGAAATAATCTGATCCTTCAAATAACTACTGTTTATGTGTGTGTGTTTTCAGAGGAGATGCTTAAAAGAACACTTAATGCCTTAAGCATATAAACAATACCAACAAACAGGTCAATTACTTCTGAATTAAAAAAAAAAGTACTTGTCATTTTACAAATGTGGTGTGTTTTAACAAAGCTCATGCACATGTGCTTTTCGCAGATGGGTGTGAGTCACCCTGTGGATAGGCCTCTGGTGCTTCAGTGGAAAAACTCACTTATACAGTGTATTTGTCAATTTAGATGTATGAATTATGCAGAAGTGTCCTCATTCTGTGGTTCAGGACTAAACAAGTTTTTTTTTTTTTTGAATAGTGTGTAGAGGACCAGACTCCTGAGAGTTCAGGCGGGTTGCGGTTCTGGTAGACCATGACGCATGCTTCACAAATAACCAGAGCAAATATGGAATATCAAAATACTGCCAAAAGGCACTATGAGATTTACTATTATGATGCGATTTTTCATTGGATTTTAAGTGTGTAATCTTTATTTTGTTAATTTTTTTCACCTCTCCTAGCCTAATGTGCACAGACAACATAAAAAAAGTCAAGACTTCCTGAGATGTGTGGTGTTTTCAACATGCCCGGTGTATCAACTTCAGGCTCAACCAATGGCATGAGTTTAGGGCGGGACTAGCTGTTGGGAAAGAATCTTTATTTCTGCAATTCCAATTGGTGCCACACATCCGTTTGAAACAGATTATCAAAAAAGAAAAAGTGGTGGGCAGGGACTTGATTCTATCCAATTTAATTTATTGTAGTCATCTGTAAGAAAGGGGCGGGATTTAAGTGTACTAAAGGATTGGAGAAGATTTAAAAACATCCATGGACTAATCGTGTGCACATATTTTAGGTACAATAAGACACATGAATCAGCGAAAGCTTTTAAATAGAAACTGGTTAGTGTTTGTATTGTGACTATGAATGTCACATCAAAATAGTTGTAAGTTTAGGTGTGTTTATGAACTGTTGAATGAGCTAAACTGGTTCTATTGACCGCATTAACGACATGTCGACATCCCAAACAGACGAAACATACAGCGCAAGTCAAAAGCTTTCTCCCTTACACACACACACACACAAGACATAAGAAGAATACCCTAAAGGGGAAGGTTAGGTATAATGGTCACTCAGGCAGCCATAGCACAATAAAGACTGTTTGTCTCTGGCCTAATGCGATCCTACAGTGGAAAGAGCACAAGAACACACACACACACACAACAATGGCAATCCATGTCACACTAAAACAGAGAGATCTGTCAACAGAGCTCCATCTCACTGCCCTTACATCCATCATAATCGCCAACCAAATAACGTCAAATGCCATTTGTGAATATGACAATGCCTGTTTGACCTGCCAGTACCAATAAAGGGGAACTGTACAGTCAGACCTGAAGTAAAATCATTATGAAAAAGCATTTTATTTGGTTTTATCAATTAAAAAAAAAGCCTTGGAGGAAATTCTTGCTTCGTAATTTGTTTGTTGGCTGTCCAACCATATTTGTACAGGTCCAAACTGCCAATTGTGTCAGAAAAAGACAGGATTTCAAAGCCATACTTTACTTTTAACTCTAATGAAGACTCGACTCTTACTTAATTTTCTATGGAGCCATTACGTCAATGCCAGCTGGATATTCCTCTGACATCTTCTTTGTAACTGGCTTCCCTCTACAACACACACACACACACACAATGGAATTTAAGTCGTTCCATTCACTTGTTTATGTGCTTCTTACAGCCTTTATTGGCCCACACAGTTGATGGTACAGAGAGGATTAATACGTATGGAAAATCTTATTCCTCTGAAAGCATACATCAAAAGCTGGATCAGTGCAGAAATTACTGCAATAGCAAAATTGCTAACCGTGAGAGATGAAAATGATATTGTGTGTCATTCATTGAATGGTCAGAAATGGCCTTTGTGAACACAAAATCCCAGATGAGATCTCTTTACAGCAGTTGTTTTTCCTTTCAAAAATGGAGAGCAAATGAAGGGTTTGCTAAAGTCTCATTTATCATTTCAAATTAATAAAAAAATAAATTCTACAATATTTTTATAGCTCTATACTCATGACATCACTTGTCTTGTGTCTACTTTTATTTTTCTAAGTATAGTTAAGAGCAGTATTGTTAATTATAGCTCAAAAATATTTCAGTTAAAATTAAAATTAATTAATTTACTAATTAAAATAAAGGTAAAATAAAATAAAATATAAATATTAGATGAAAATTTTAAACTTAAAGAAATAAATAAATGAAAATTACTAATGGTGCCTTGGCAACTAACTGAAATAAATGACTAAATTTAAAATTGAAATAAAAATAAAATAATTCTAATTAGAAATGTTTAAAAAGTTTTAAAAAGCACTTCAAAATGACTAAAACTTAACTACAACTGAAAATAAAAACTGATTAAAAAAAGCTAACTTAAAATATTAATAACTACTCAAACATACTGTAATAGAACATAACAATTAAGGCTGCGCAAAGATTAATTGCGATTAATCGCATCCAAAATAAAAGTTTGTGTTTAAATAATATATATTTGTGTGTGCTGTGTATAATTATTTTGTATATATAAACACACGCATGCATGTATATATTTAAGAAAATGTGTTATTCATATGAAAAATATTTATATTTATATATAATATAGGTTTTGTTTTTATGTATATAAATACATATATATATATATATATATATATATATATACATACACACAATATTTACGTCCAAATAATTATTAAATATATAATGCATGCATGCGTATATATTTATATAGAAAAAATAATTATACATAGCACACACATACAGTATATTATGTAAACACAAACTTTTATTTTGGATGCAATTAATCCCAATTAATCTTTGCACAGCCCTAATAACAATATAAATACAACCCTGCAAAGTGATAGACAAACTGATAGAACTCTGCTAATATTTTGAACTTAAATTAAAAAGATCAACCATATGAGCAATATAATTTCCATTTTGGGAACAATCAAGGCAAATTAAACCAGACAGCAAGCCAACAGCTATGTTTTAGTATGTCAACTAAAGCAAAATGATAATGAGTGTTAACAGTCCTGCCAAATTGTGTTGTCATTATTACATTAATTATAGCTGTCTGCTTGGATGATTACAATGACTGTACCTCAATAATATCATGTAATATCATGTCGCTGTAATAGGGTGTGCCATTTAAGCCAATAAATGCAATGGTTTTATTCTTGAATAGCCTTAATTAAGCGTTCATTAAAATGTATCACACATCCTCAGTCTACAGACACTTCCTATCATTGCTAAGAGACAGGAAGCCACAGTGGCATTACTTGAACACACTCGAATTTACAATTCAATTTGAAGCCATCCATTTAAAATCCCACTAACAAAACTGAATGTTTCCATCTTTGAGGCTCAGATCAGTAAGTATGGCAGGTGATATTGAGGAAAGAGCTGACAAACGCGTCAAAGGAGACACCTAACATTGTGTTTACACAAACACTCATCTTACGCGCACATCCATTGAGACACAGCTCATTTCACACACGCGTTCTTGTTTTATATAAGAGCTGAAAGGCTGGCTGGCTTTGATAATGTCCTCTCACTCATGTGTGTGTTTGTGCATGAGTGTGTCCGAGATGCCCGGCTGACTGAAAGGGAGAAGCCAGACTCTGCAGTAAATTATTCACCACAGTCAACCACAGCTTGAGAAAACGCATGCAAAACGTATGGAGAGTTGAAAGAAAGTGATGGTGCCAAGACACAAGAAGAGAAAAGGAGGAAAAGGGGGAGCTCCCTGACGCCGTACTCACGTGAGTTCTCGCAGCTGACAGAGATAGAGGGATGGAAAAGGGAAAGAGAAAGATACGGACAGGTCTCAGCGAAGCATCCGAGCACAGACCCGTCCAGCCTTACAGCCCCTCATCCCAAAAGGAGAAGAAACAGCGAGTTTAAAGGTGCAAATCTAGAAAGACTAGCAGACAGGAGTGAAGAAGAAGCAGCAGCAGATGTGTAAGCAAGCAAGGGTGTATGTGTGTGAGAAAGAAAAGAGAAGAGAGAGACTGAGAAGGGAGGGGAAAGGCAGATAGTGGAAGGGGATTGGCTGAAAAGCAGGGAGGTGGGGATGTGGTCAGCCAATGATCTGAGTGAAGGTGCAAGGCAACAGGAAAATGGCAGATGGAGAACACATCCTTTAGATACAGAGTAATCTCTCTTGCTCTCTCTAAGGTTTGCCACAATACCATAAACACGGCATATTTTTTTTTTTTACAAATATCTTAACATCCTCAACATGAAATCAAAATGTATTTTGTGAATAATTCTTTGGTGCATTGCATTCCCAAGAAGTGTTTGCATTCTTAATCTTTCCCCAGTGAAACGACTTTGATATTGTGTTGATGTCACTTGGGCCACACATGCTATTGGGTAATGATCACCAATCAACAAATAGCTAATTATGTTTTAGCAAACGCACATTTGGTCCGTCTCAAAACACATTTTTTTTTTTTACAATTAAATTTCTAATATAACATTTATTTCCAATTGGAAACAGACGTCAAATTGGTTACAGACAGCAACTAAAGTTTGCTTTAAATAAATTCAAATTCAAGTAAACAGTTTAAACATTTGGGGTTGGTTAGAACTTTTTATCACTGTATAATTTAATTAGTGATTAGAATTTTTTATATATATATTTATATAATTCTAATATATATATACACACACAGAATCACTAATTATTCTGATATGTTGATTTGGCGCTCAAGAAAAATTTCTTATTATTATCAATGTTGAAAATAGTTTTAGTACTTCATATATTTTGTGGAATGTATAAATCTTTTTATTTTTGCAGCAATATAAATGTCTTTACTTTCCCTTTTGGTCAATTTAATGCATCCTTGCTGAATAAATGTATTCATTTCATGAAAAGAAAAACAAATATTTTAAAGCACAAACTTTTAAACAGTGGTTTACATTGTTTTCATTGAAGTACATTTTAATTTTTCCATAAAATAGTAAATAATTAAAATGTCAAAACAATTTTTTTAAATTTACATTTTAAATATAAAAAAAACATTTTTTTTTCAATTTTAACATTTTGATGATGTTTATGTTTAGATACTTATACTGCAAAATTAAGTAAAAATACTGATTAATAAATGATTTTTTTTACAGCACCATGTCAATACAGCAGACAAACACAAGAACTATAAGAGAAAGTCCTCAAGAGTTCAAAGGTGAACATTCAAGAAAATGAATGAATCTCCTGTGTGATGAAATTGCATGATGACATCTTTTCTGCAGGATCAAGTGCCTTATATTCAGTTTCACAGAGTGTTATAAGGGGGAAGGTGTATTTGTATTCACAATCAGGACAAAATAGGGGAAACTAAGAGATAGCAGGAACAACATGATAGGAGAAAAATCGAGGGGACAAGATAATGAGTAACTATCAGGAGAATGATATTAACTGCATGTGAGCTAATGAAGATAAATGACTACAGAGGCAAAGAGAAAGAGAGAGAGATGCCACCACTGTAGATATTCTATACACAAAATAAGACCGAAAGCACAATTATAGTCTTAGAAATTCCAGCTTGGGCAGGAGGGGTCACTTAAGTCACATCAGTCTTCTAAGACAAGCTAGAAATATCATTTCTGTCAACTGAAGGACAAGGACCCATGGTGACATCTTGGACTACCAAGTTACAACCATTCCCACTAATATCACCAACATCCAGAGTGACAAATTGAGTTCAAATCATCACTAAGGGTTAGAAGGGGTGGAGACAAATGGCAGGGGGCGTGGCTTAGCTGATAAAAGCATCAACCATGTGTGCGCTGAGGGGGGGTGGGCGGGGCCTGATCTCATTCCTTGATTTGATTGCATGAGAGAGCGATGTTACCATGGAGACTGCATCCAGTGCAGCAGAACCCAGATGGCAGACCGCCTCGTTCACCCTCCTCCTCCTCATCTCTCTCTCTCTTCCTAAACTCATAGAGGAAAAGCACAGACCTGCAGGACGCAGAGTGTAAATTGCATGTGACTGCAACACAAAGCCAGCACTCAGCACAGTGTGTGAGTGTGTATTTGTGTGCTTTGTTAGTGGTATGAAGGCAGACCTCTTCAGGAAGCCTGAGGGTGGTGATGGCCTAACATGTGATGCTGCAGATTCCCGTGTGGTGGTTTTGTAAATAGACTCTCCAAAGAGTACCAAAAAAAAAACCTCTGGACAACACTGCATTCTACTCTTGCATAAAGATATGCAGATAAGCACAGATTTTTTTCTAACTTTTGAGTGGGGCGTTGCATCATAGGTGCTTTTGGCCCTAACATTACCTTGTTTTCTGAAAATTGCATTAGCATTCTATGGTGGTAATGACAATTTATCTGTATGCAAAATTGTATGTACATATGTACATACATACATACAATTTTGTCACTAGTAGAGTTTTTTTCAATAGTTAGCATACTCTGAAATATAAGACCAATGAAAATAAAGAAGAATCATGCTAAACATCACCTAGGAAATAAGTATTTATTTGTATATACCTGTATATATACAGTATATGTATATAGGCCTGTGTATGTATATTTAATTACAAAAACTATTCTTAGTCAAGCTAATTTCATAGCTAGCACTTTGCTGATAAATACAGAAAAATAAATCATATTTTCAGTTTTTGCATTCTTGCACTCGGAAACATTAAAATATTGAATAGGTGATGATTAGCTTGATTTTTCTTCATTTTCATTATTTTAGAGTATACTACAATTTTTTTTTAAAAAAAAAACTTTACTAGGCAGCAAATCCAAGGGACTAGCACTCAAGGGTTGTAATTTGTGTAAAAATGCATATTTATAACTTTCTAACTACTTGTAATTATTTCAATCTTTGTTATCATAGTTTAAAATGGAATAATATTTTTATGATGGATTTTCATAGTTTAAGATTGCAAGTTCATCTAAAATGAGGTACAGTATGTAAAACAATAAAATCAGTTAATCAGTCAAAATATTATTTCAAATGATTTCTATTAACATAATCCTAATTAAACTTCTGAAATAAAATACTAAAAATGAAGATGTAGAACATCAACCTAACATTATATTTTGAGTTTATTCAGGAGGTACAGCTTTGATATACAGCCTTTGCATACTGCCTTGGACAAAGGGGGGTATTGGAGTCGAAAAGTTTGAGAACCAAAAAATGTTGATCTAAAGCTCAGATAATCAAATGTTTTCATGTTTGATGTCTGTGATTTGCAAGACAACATTAAAACACAGCAAATTATATGCATCAGCATTTATCAGGATCTAATTATATTTAATTTCTTAGCCGCGAGCAGGGAATACCAGAGTTTAATTACTTAACAACTGCCTTGTATGAGAGAACTTTAATATTCTCTAGTTCTCTCAGCTGCCACTGTATGCTCTAATGAATGCATTGTAGGCTACTGAGAATGAACCACAGGGATTAAAACCATTTTAAAGCTCAGTCTTAATCAACTAAGGAACAAAGTTCACCTATAATAGTCCTGCCATACTTTACTAACTGCATGTGCATGTAGAGGATACATCAGGTGTAATGAAGCAAGTAATTGCAAAGCAAGTGTTTCGCAATATCTACTTCATTCTGATGCTTAAAGGTGCTGTATATAACTTTTCACTCTACTAAAGCATAAAAAATACCATACTATGTTTGCATATATTGATGAAACATGCTAAGTTCACATACTCGTTTTTCTGACAAACACTTCTACAGCCTGTTATTTTACTTCGAAATGTGTTTCCAGGCTGTAATGTTTGTTATTGTTTTGGTTCGTGGTACTCCATTACGCTCTTATTGTTGCGTGTCCTCAAACTGGCAACCTTTGTGAGCGCCGTCCAGCCCGAGGAGCAGGTGGCGGGAGAAACGACATTTTGAATTGGACTGCAGTACCTATTTAACATTGAATCATGGTATTGAATGTGAATAATTTGGTCACCATTGTTTGTAAGTCTCTGTTTTTAATAATGTGTGAGGTCAAATAGCCTACATGTGATATCCAGGGTTACTCATGACTGACGTAATACATGAGTGAATGGATTCACCGGCTCATATCCATTTTCACACTTTTCTGGCAAACATAGGTCCGGAAATGACTGTGAATGCCCAGCATTGTCCTGCTATCAGTTGCAACCTTTCTCACCTTCCTCCCATGCATCATGCCTATTTGACTATTTATGCTGAGCTACAACAGAAGGGTTATTGAGAAAAGCAAATTGTGACAATCACAATTACAGATTTCAATACCAAAAATGCAACATTTTATGCACTTCCCAAAGCAATTTCCCAACGGACTTAAGAAAACTTACCTCAACATGCTGTTGCTTCAGTGATCAAGCTGAATTGGTGTGAGACATCTTTCTAAGTGTGATCTGTAAAAAAGGCCAATATGACAAAAATAAAGAGTTAATAAATCACTAGGTTTTGAAAGTGAGTATCATCAATAGTCTCTGGTCTCATTGACACAAAATAACGCCTGAAAGAAGCAAGTCAGGGAAATGAGATTCAGAAATGTTTTATTGCCAACCTCAGAGATCAAGCTTTTTTATTTTACATTTTGTGTTAGTTAAAAAGAAAAGTTATCACAAAAACCACAAAATTTCCAAAGTAATCCTAATTTTATGTTACCTTGATATAGACGTGATGACGTCGCTGGCCCACGCACAGAACCAACGCAGTCAAACCGTTTTAATAAAACACAGCGACATCTCCTGGCCACTTCGGATAGCACAATGAATAACTAGGTGTGGGAAAAGCCTAACTCAACTGAGCCCACTAAGACAACATTTAATTACAAACGTAAACACTATGAAGTACTATTTAATTGTTTTAACCTAGAGGCGGTTCACTGTTGCGTACAGTATAACTCGCTCGACAGCTTTACTTGCTTAGCCGACTATGAACAAGACATTTGGATGATTCAATGTCAAAATGATGTTTACATTCCGTCACAATATCAATATAAGCTATATTTTAAATAACACAACCCACTCCGCTGGCTGGTCCCGGCTGGTCCTCATCATGACTCCATGTTTTAGTATCATCTCATATAGACCATTTCAAAAGATGTAAACAACACTGGCCCAGAAGCACTTCCTGTTTCAGTTTTTTAACACTACATAAAAGCTGTGATAAAATACAACCAACAGAACATTTAAAACTGAATCAAAGAGTTAAACAAACATCTTTCAGATGTTTTCTTTACATGTGAAATAAAGAAAACAGTTACAAACTGAAACAGGAAGTGCTTCTGGGCCAGTGTTGTTTACATCTTTTGAAATGGTCTATACAATTTCAATGTGCCTGATATGTTTTCTAGTTGTAGTAGTCGTGCATGCATGGCATACTTCTTTACATTTCTAATATTAAAATGTTTGTTAAATAAATAATGTACTTACTTTGGTGAAACACATATCACAGGTTGGCAGTAGGCTATTTTGTCTGCAGAAGTGTGTTTTGTCAAAGAGAGAATTCGTCCCCAACAAAGTGATCCTGTCCTTTCCTTCAAAGCTCGAGTTCCTTTCTTCCTCGTTTTTTTATCTTATCCTGTCCCCTCTCTCTCTCTCTCTCTCTCTCTCTCTCTCTCTCTCACACACACACACACACACACACTGCTAATCACGCATTTTCCACATGCAAGGTAGTTCTTACTTTTTTAGTAATATTTTATGAGACAAAAACAACAGAAAGCATCCCATTATTTAGGTGTGGTCTAAATGGTGGGATATAGTTGAACTAAACAAAAAAGGATTACTTTGTATATCCCGTTTAGCCTAAAACATGTATCCTACATCAAGATAATTTTGTAGAAGTTCTAGATTCTTTCATGGACAAAATCTTTGTTGTGAGAGAGCTGAGGACTATGAAAGAAGACTCTGTGCTCGGCAGTTTTTTTGTTTTTTTTCCAGGGGGTATTATTTCACTGAGACACCAGCCAAGTGAGATCACACTGTAAACATACACCATTACCTAGACAACATGGCAAATTCTCCTTATTTCCATCTATATCTTGATGAACAAGAGCAGAGAAAGAGAGAGAATGTATTAAATTCAGATGAAATAATGTAGAAGAGAAAATAGAAATACATGACCGAATAGTGACATTAACAGTTACACTATTTTATCCTTGCTTGCTATAGTAGAAACTTCTTATTGCTTTCTCTGTCATTCCTAATCTAGTAGTAGAATAGTCATTTTTGTGGTCATTTTGAACAGTAGAGCTATTCTTTTAGCATTTAAACAAACCTCTCTTTGTGGAAAATTTTTCTTGAAAACAGCATAAGAGCTACATTTCATTAAAACAGTGTTTTTTAAACTTTTTGACAAGAGGGCCCTGCAGAAAATTTACAGTGGATGCTATTGAAAACACGGTAAGTCTATCCCTCACACTTAGTCTCACTTTCATACAAATTCAATTTACAATTTTCTTTTTTTAAATCATTTTAAGTCCTCCTGTTTGTCAAGGCCCTCTGTTGGTCTAAAACAGAGGGCCTCGGCAAACAAGATGACTTAAAATGATTTCAACAAAAAAAGAAAATTGTAAATTTAATAAACTTTAATAAACTGCTACTGCTTTTATAGGACCCTCTTGAAAATTACATGATGTACCATATCTCAAGAGGCTATCCTTTAATAAATTCCAATTCCAACACTTTATTGCAATATGCCTCATTGTCTCAAGAATGCGTTGATACTTTAAATGTGGCTTCAGTGTCCAACTTAATGGCGTCACTGTTGTATTACTAGTCGAAAGGGGAAGGCACACACACAACAAAATGCTTTAAAGGTGGAATCCACACTTTATTACATAAAAATAAGACAGACTATAAAAGACAAAGAACAAAAATAAAACTCATTCCAGTCCCTGAAATTAAGTGTTGCAAACTAATACAACACTTAAAAGCTCTACAGCTTGTTAGAAATAACAATGCCGAAGACTTCAACTAAAAAATAATAAATATTAAGGAATCAACATTAGCACGCATTATCATGTAGTTTTGCATAAATAAAAATCAAAAATGTTGTAAGACAAGTCCCTGATTGCCTACATTCGTCAAATATTTTATGGCACAGTAAAATCCTTAAGTATAAAAGCTCTGTAGGCCATGCCATGGCTTCTTAACCTACAGTTCCTGCCCTGTTTCTTTCCCCGAAGCGTCGAAAGAAAGATACAAGTCCTGAGCTTTCCGGTCTCTTATCTGAAAGAAGCTCCTGTCCATTGCGTCTCTGAAAGATCTGTCCCAGTCTGAAGTTAGATGCTGACCCTTTTTCATCAGGAAGTGATGCAGACCTTATAAACATCCCTTGTGCTGGAGTTCTCTTTGAAGGACAGTCTGGTAATGAAGATGTCCCCACACCGGATTTATGAGAGAAAGAGGGCTTGTCGCGTACAGGTGTGTCAGGCAACGCCCACACCCCATCATCAAGGATGTCCACCCTGGAGACAGAGAACGAATGCCTGCGGTGGGGCGTGTTACGGGGAGATATACGAGGGCTGAGGATGGTCCATGGAGAGCCTAGACCTCCCAGTCCGTTCTGCAAGGCCAGATCCACTTCTTTTATATTCCTCTGCCGAGGGGTAGAGGTGTGCACACCCTGCCCTCGGAAACGATCTGGTGTAATGGTTCCATTCAGGCTGCCGCAATCCTGAAAGTTGAAGATCTTGCCGGAGAGCTCAGGCATTTTGTCTGCCTCCTCCATTTTCTCATTGTTCTCATCTCTTCCTCCTCCTTTAACCATGTCTTCAGTCTCCTCCACTTCTCCTTTATCCACTCCAGTCTTCTCCAATTCACCTTTAGCCTCTCCAGTCTCCTTCACTTCTCCTTTATCCACTTCAGTCTCCTCTACTTCTCCTTTATCCTCTCCAGTCTCCTCTACTTCTCCTTTTTCCATCGCTCCGACTTCAGTCGCCACAAACTCTTGTTTGGTCAAGGTGTTGCTACACCCAACTTCCTTATGGTCGTTGCTTTCAGGAATCAGATCATCAACGATGCACTGTCCTCTTTTGGATGCGGCACGTGCTCGCTGAACTTCATTGACGGTGCAGGGTGGAATCTCCTCCTTCTGGCAGATGCATTCTGGTTCTTGAACTCTCGGGATCTCAAATTTCTCCTCGTTGGTTTCCACGGGGCTGTCCAGATCCCCTCCGCCCTCGCGTTCCTTGACCTGAGGGCGGTTGTTCTTGATAGGGCTGCCTGTGACTGCTTTGACCCCACCGGATCTTCTGCGAGAAGGACGTTGGCTGAGAAAGCTGGTCAGGACTGATTCTAAAACAGAGGCTTCATCTCTCAGATCTCCTTTCACATCCAAACTGGAACATTTGGTGATGGATCGGCGCTTAGCCGTTCTGGTAAGCATTTCTCTTTCTCTCTGCTGTTGCTTGCGAGCCTCAGCCGCCTCCCGCTCACGGTTTTCCTGCAGGACAGGACAGAGGAGGCTGTGGGTGCTTCTTCAACTTTTTTTTTTCAATTTTGCTTTCAATCTTGGAAACTTTTTACCAGGGCTTTATTTATTTGTGCTACTTTTTAATGCCTTATTGTTGTATCCTTTTCCCAGTCCTAGGCTATAAAACTTAAAGAGCATGAACTTTTTTTTGTATTGTGTGCAAAAATACGCAAGCATGTAAATTGTGATGTCACTTCCATCACGCCGAACATTATCCCCGGGTTCCCCTTAATAATTTCTTTTCAAAGTTAGTGTAAACTCTTCTTTACCAAGTCAACAGTGTCAGTGAAGAGCATGACAGAACATAAAACATGAAAAAAAAAAACTATGCAAAAAAAAGTTAAACGTGCTGTAGTCAAATTCAATTCATCCTAGGCTAAAAAAATAATACCTAAAGTTTTCATATCTGATACCAGAACACATTTTGTGAACAATATGCAGCAGAAATTGGATGCAATGAAAGTATTTGAAGGGCTTTGTGTTCCACAACACATGTGGAACCACCATGCTAATAAAGTTCTATGCAATTTTCCCTTATAAAACATTAAATTTTTACCTGTGTAGCTCTCTCAAACCTCTCACAGAAGGAATGAAAGATGGAGCAACATTCCTCTAGTTTAAATGTGGCTGGATCTTCACAGAAGTACTCAGCCACTGAGGTACTGATGTGGTCTAGTTCCTGAAGGGAGGCCTCCATGTCCGCAAGCCGAATGTCAGCCATCTGTACAAGAGCAGACATATATTATTCCCAGAATACTGATACACTATGCTGTTTGCCTAGTATGGTAATTATAATCATCTGACATTACACTGCAATTTCAATAGAAGAAAGGTCACATGGAAAACCAAACTATCTTACACGAAGAAATGCTTCCATCTGATTTAGTACATCGGTCAGTTTACTAGCGTCCATCTTTGCTTCCCTCATTTTCTCCAACTCCCTATGAAAGTCCATCTCCACCTCCTGCTTTTGGATCCTATATTGAATTTATGAACAAAGTGGCATTTTACTTCTAAATGTATCTAATATACATTACAGAACATTGTATTTGACCTACCTTGCAGCAATTCCAATGTGTTGAAGCTGTTCAGGGAAATGCAGCAAAGCTTCATCAATCTGTTGGGCTTGCTGAAACGAACAGAAAATGATCATATTTTTTTAAAACATATTCCAGGAATCAACATCCAATAATGGTTGTGAAAAGTGCGATTATTTACCATGGACACATAGTGCATGAGGTTCATGCCAGGTTTATTTGCTTTGGTGTCCACCAGTTTGAGCAACGATGCCATCCTGAAGCCAATGGCACTACCTGCATAGCCCCCCTGAACAAGATGGAGCAAAAGTCATGTATCTGGTCTAGCTGTGGTTCACACTCAGGAATAGTGTATTTATAACAAACAGAGCTGCGTTTCCCAAAAGCATCGTAAGTCTAAGTTGAACGCAGAACCATTACCACCAATGGTCTCCGCGATTATCTTAGCTCACGATGCTTTTCAGAAACGCAGATCATGTTACACTCACGGCATTCATGTAGTTGCCAGCCTTCAGCACCAGTCTGATGATTGAATGCAGGTCATCACATGCCAGCAACTCTAATAGGTAGACAAAAGTTTGGGGTCAGTATGATTTTATTTTTTTTGTTGTTGAAAGAAATCAACACTTACTTATTTAGCAAAACTTATTTATAATTAATAATTTGATGATTTCATTTGAAGTACCATTAGCAGCAGTTGTCAGGACAGCAATGGAGTGCTTGATTTCTTCTATAAAGGGAAAAAACTCCTCTCTGAGGAGCAGGCTCTTTAATCTCACTTTATACCTGAAAATAAATAAAAGTCACAGAATTATTAGCAGCTTTTCAGCTTAAGTCCGTTTAAATTAGCGGTTGACGTATAAATTTCTTCCCAAAGAATTTCCCAGGCACAGAAATCACATGCTTTGAACCATGAGAGAAAAACTCACCCGGGTACTTGAACCAGCATCGCCATGAAACGGTCAGCATCATTTAGCTGAGATAAATCTCCTTTGAATGACATCAGCTTCTTTGCCTGGAACATGTCAATACATAAGCAGTGTTTAAGGGACAGTTTACCCCAAAAGCAAAGTTCTGTACTCAAAGTGCACTCACCCTCAATTTTAAAGATTGTTGGTACCAAACAGTTGACTTCCATAGTATTATACTATGAAAGTCAATGGGGACCAGAACATTGGTTTGGTTGGTTACCAAAATAAACTTCAAAATAACTTTTGTGATCAAAAGAAGGAAGAAACTCATACAGGTTTAGAACAACTTGAGTAAATGCCAGAACTTTTATTTTTGGTTGAACGAACCCTTTTAAAAACAGAAAGTCATATAGAGAAAGCCAGTTTACCTCCATGTCATCCGGCAACCACTTGTGGAGTTCCTTCAGTTTCCCAGAAGCAAAGCACAGTTTACCGTGCCTGACAGCATCTACAATATCCTTCGGTGGCCTGAGAAGCACACCGAACCACAGACGAGATGTTTTTAAATGGCTACCTAAGAGTTATTTCGTGAGGTCTCCGCAATTAATCACACATATTACTTGTATATGTAATTCAGTATAATGTTCTTCTAGACGCTAGGTTTTGATTGCCTTGCTATCCATGCATTGTACATGTACAATATTCGCTCAAGAGATGCAAAAACATTATTAGGAATTAAGGAAAACAGACAATAATTTAAGTGTATACCTTACCTTTTAAACTGTTTTAGCAAAATCCCAATACTCATACTTTTCTTAGAGTTGAGGATTGATACCTAAACAAAAAAAAAAAAAACAAAAAAAAAACGGATATATGCTGTCAATTTCACATAATCTGGGAGAGTGTTCCCTGAATATAACATATTATATTCAGTGACAGCAACTAAAAATAAAATCTAGGAAGCATACTGCTTAACATGCACCATTCATTGTATAAGCAAAGATGGAAGTGGAATCAAACAGACATGAGCTTACATTGTTGTGAAAAGTTCAGCATTTCTCAACATAACTTCCTAACAAACAGTACATCCTCGCTTTACATTACAGTAAATTCTATTTGATCTGTTCAGTTCTCTCGTAGTTAATACTTCAAAGTTAAGTATGTTGTTTGAGCTACTGAAATGACCTCAGGACAAGTTGGTTAAACTAGAATGCACTGGAAAACAAACAAGCATAGCTAATAATCTTGTTGTGCATCCACCTACAGTAAATGAGTCTAACACAGTAGGTCCAAATACTGAAGCTTTATCAGAGCAGAAGTACTGTAGTCACCTCTCCAGATCATTTGCTTGAACTTTTGAAAGGTGAGAGACACAAATGAGGCCACTAACGAGAAACTACATGTCATGTTTAATTCACCCACTTGCTACTAAACTTTGAATCTTGATACACAAGAGAATGACATCTGAGCTGTCTGTCAACCCTGCAGTGCAGTCCCAGCCAAAAGACCTCACTGGAAAGTACTGTAGGTAAACGACTAGTTATTATTAATGACAAATCCTCAGCTTTACAACAAAGATCGGCTTAACAGGTTTCCATATTTGGCCAATTTAGAACACAACTTGGTTAGACATAATGGCTTTGCTTATGAATCCAAATTGTTCCGTTAATTTTTTTTTGTATAAAATAATTTTTTTTAGTGCAGTACATGCTTTACAGTAAACTTAAACTTCTTTTAAGTAAACTTTTCACTTTGGTATTTAAAAGTTAGGGTAGCCATTTTCTGGAGAAACTAGCAATAGCAAGTGAGCTTTGAAAGCATTAGATCCCAACCTCCCTTTCAGAGCGTCTTCAAAATCGAATTTGGACCATATGCAATGATTGGGTTGGCTGAACATTTTCATGGTCATAGACAATATATAGCCTATACATACATTGACATCTTAGTGATTGCTATCAGGATGTGAAGTGACTTTCAACCAGCATAACAAATCACCTACCCTGACTTTAATCTACTGATTGTCTTAGCTCTGTATTGAAAATTATTCATGAATAACAACCATTTAAGTGCAGATTCAGAGTGCATTTTCACATACTGCATGCTCAAAAAGGAGGTGACAGTTAACAGGTTAAATCAACTTTTAAGTAAAGGCACTTACCTTCTCTGATTCTGTGGCGATTTGCGAAAGGCCCCACACACTCTTTCTGACCGTCCCACCCTTACGAACCAAATCATGGTGCTCCTTGTGGCTGAAAAGCTCCTCCATGCGCTTAGTGTCCAGTTCAAAGTTTTCAAGGTTGCGTTGGGCTGTCCACACGTTGCGCTTGCCCAACACACTGTGCCTGGGGATGGCGTCCCAGTTGAAGTTGCGCATTTTTGAGCGCTGTTGGACAGTCCGGATGAAGGGGTCCCCCGAATGTGAAAGAGGTGGGGGCGGTGGGGGTGGAAGTGGTGGTGGTGGAGGTGGAGGGGGAGGAGGAGGAGGTGGAGGGCCCTGAGAAAGGGGCAGGGTGGGACGTCTGAAGGGTGAGGTCTCATTTTGAAAGCACCTGGACAGATCAGGAGGAAGAGGTGCTGTGGTTACAACTGGAGCTCCATCCATTGGAGGACACGCTGTGGACCCAGTTCACTGGATGGAGGGATCAGAGAGGAATATAAAAATACAAATCAATGAGAGACAAATGATGTGCTAAACTAGAACAGAATTTACAGAAGCAAGAAATGGACTACTGAAAAATAACTTCCAAGATTTCTAACCTAAGTAAAGTCACAATTTAGGACCAGATGCTGGACCTTTAAGCCTGTTTGTTGGATACCGTGGATGCAACCAAATGACCCAAATTAAAAATAGCAAACACCAATTATAACACTTAGACTGGAAGAGCAAGTTGCTTATTCGAAAAAGCCATGTGAGCAAACCACAAAATCAGATAATACTTAACAAGACCAATTTGCCCAGGAACTTTAACAGGGAGTTAAACAAACAATTTGATTAAAGTTATCAGGCATAAAGGACAATTTGCATATCACACATACTTTGGTCTCTACTTTTAAACTCTACTGGTTGCTTACTGGTTGTAAGAGAGCAACAATTCCAACATTTAAAGAAGTAGGCTACTTTTGACGTGAACATCATAGCCTGCACATTATGTTATTATGACAATATTTACATATAAATATAACATATAAACAATATTTTACACACATCTTTATTAAAAGATTTTTTTAATTACACTAGCAAAAAAAGGACTTTATACACGACTTCTTTAACGCACAGCAATTCCACTGTTTACAAAAAAGACCAAGCAATCAAATAAGTTTATAGAGATCACTACATTGTTCGAGTTCTGCCGTTTGAGAAAATATTATTTAACTCCACAACTGTCCAAAATTAAAGCGAAAATACAGTCATTAATACTGCATCTGAAATGTGTTAACTCCCGAAAAAGCTAATAATTTAAAGTCAGACCAACATCACCGATTATCAGAAAACTAGTCAGCAACAAGTGACAGAACATTAATTTCGTTTTGGAGGTACGTACCGGTAAGTAAATTTGTAAAACTTTTGGGATTAAAGTTGATGAAAGCTTAATCAACTGACGTCCATTGCTGGAGAAAGTCATCAGACACTCCCCAGGTCAAACGCCATCAACTACTACTAGCACGAGCACTTTAATGGATGAGAGTAGCCACGCCCCTCACGCGCAGCAACAACACTCACCTTTGCTTCTTAAAAATACTTTTTCAGAAATATAGAAGAATATTTTACATAATTTAAGAAGAAAACTACACACACTGGGCATTATGGAATATATATATATATATATAATATAATATAACCCGGCGGGTCTACTACAGTATTAGAAGGTAAATTAAGTCATGACGTTTTGCGTTGTATTTCCGTTGTTTAATGCCCTCTATCGGATTTACTCAACAAGTCAAACACAAATAATGTAAGAATTGGACTTTTGAGTCCAGTCTAAAATCTTTAACCCGTTTTTTTAGTCTATTGCATAAACAAAGTTCCTCCTCTTTAGAAACAAATGTAATGTAGTTTTTTTTTGTAGAAATAGCTGGTTGGTTATCTATTCAGACAATGTTTCAGTTGTGTAAAGGTTAACAATCGATTTTTATTTATCATCCATTGATTCAAAGTATTGGCCCTAAAACATCTGAAGTAACGTTATCATATTCAACATTACCCTCTAGTGGTCAGCATGTATTTAGCATGGCCTGATGCTTGATCAAATTAGGGGGAAAACTGGGTCAAAGCAACAAACCAAAAGTATAAATGACACAAAGTCCATTTTTGCAAACTTTTCAAATTTTATCTGGTGGGTTCTTGTACATTTGTCGGTCAAAGGTTTGGTCAAAGCCAGGAGCAAAGGCTAACATCATGAGCTTCCAGTTTCAAAATCTGTCTTAATTATCTTTACATATATACAATCATTCATACACTACAATACTACAAAGCAGCCTAAAATATTGATTGTACATAAATATGGTAATATTTATAACCCTTTCATTCTGCTATGCTAAACTAGGATGACTTAATGGAGTGACCATTTCAATACCAAACACGTCATCAAAATAAAATCTTCAATATCCAGGTTTAGTGTTGAGGAGGTCTAAATTTAAAATCCTATTGCTCTCGAACAAATGTCTTTCACTTCATGGATCAGTTCAGTCTCTATGGCACGAGATGGAATCCTTTTCTCCAAGAAAATAATCACACACAGTCCCGTCTCTGCTGCCCGACAACTGTACAGGATGTAACAAACAAAATAATTGGTATAAAAAACATTTGACAATTTTTTTTCTTCTGAGGTGACAGTGGCCTTTACAAAACAAAATGTAAAAGGCAATTTGAAAAAAAAAATCACTAGGTTACACGACATTCAAACTAAATTTCAAGCATTCTTTAACATTCATGAGTAACCTTTCTCTTTTTTTCCCTAGAAACAATATTTTCCTGCACTACTACCCATGTAGTGTTTTACTGAAGCATTGAACAGGAATGAATTAGATGGAAATGTACAACTAATATGTCATCAGAACTGCCATGTAAAAACACAGAGAACAGCCAATCTTCAGTATTGCTTCGTCTCAAGCTTAGAAAGATTTAGTGCAATGTTCGAAAGTTCTGAACATTAGATCATAGTCGTTATTTCAGTCTTATGTAATGAAATAAAAAACTGACATAAACTAATTTGACAGTCTGAATTTAACCCCATTATCACTGCATCAAGGCTATCGATTACTGTAGATATTTTAGGTGAAAAAAAAAATGTAGTGAAACCCAGTGAGACAGTATACCATCACATCACAAATAAAAAGACATACAAATAAAAAAAACAAATATTTTGAAATATTATTTTTTTTTTAAATATATTTGATTTTGTACTACATTTTCTGTGAACATAGAGGGTTAAAGAAATAATATATTAGTAGTACTATGACGAAAAAAATGCAACTATGATATTAATCAGTATATAAATCTTTCTTTGGGGAAAAATATGTAGTTTTGCTAAAAAAGGCAAATAAAGGCATTAAACAGGGTGCATGAGAACTCATTTCTAAGGTGGCATTGGTATACATAATAAGGGAATATTAGGGCTTTGCTGATGCTAACAGAACACATAAACTCTAGTGCACATTTCATTAGATAAAGAGGCAGATCATAGTGGGTATTAATCACTGACCCATGTTAAACCAATCAGATACAATTCATACATACACTTCCTTGATTAACTGCTGATTATTAACTTAAAATGATTGTAACGAACCTATCAAATTATACAGTATTATGCATTGGTACATAATACTACAATAAACTATAATTGTGGAAATAAAAATGACTCTCCTCTCCCTTCAAGAAAACAATCATGTTTCAACTATTCAAAGCTGTAAAGCAAATGTAACAATATTGACAAGAGATGGTTATATTTAGATTCATCTTCCATTCTGGCCTTTGTTAAAATGTGCAGGAAACTGCACCCACATATGCTGAAATTCAATCCATAACATATGTCAAAGAATTATTCATTTGAGGCTAAAAAACTTAAAATGAGCAGCTCATTTCAAGACATCAAATGTAATATTTCATGTATTTCAAAGAGAGACAAGCATTGACAGTATTCTCATGGCCTAGTAAACATACAAGGATGCAATACTAATATCAGATAAACTCATATCTGGATTTAATCCAAATAAAATCACTTTTAGTTAGACCCACCGACACTGAACACTGAAAGCCCTGTGATAGGAATGATATGAATCCCCCATCAGCTACAATACCAAATCTACAATACAGAAAAAAGGAAAACTTCTCACAGAAAAACAAAAGGAAAATGTTCCTTAAAATGTGTTCACTGACAGAGAGAAAGTGTAAGTGTGAGCAATATTGAGAACAGTCTTGAAAAGAAATAGTTGTTCTGACTGACATTTCAGAAGGATTGCTTCAATCGGTTTAATGATATGTATAGGGATGAAGCTTAAACTGATATCTTTGACATTTGATTGGACACTTTGGGACTGGTTACATACCAGAGGTGACTATTCAGACACTTGACAGTCTCAGAGCAAGAATAGGAGGAGAAGAATCAAGGAAGAGAAGAATAGTGGAAAGAGGATCTGTTGTACCCCCGTCTCTGCTAGCATCTCAGATTGCTGGTCTCTTGTGGTCCTACTGTGTTTCTCTGATTGGCTAAAGACATATATCAGGAAATCAGGCGTGAATGGGCACTTTCACTGTTCTTCCAGCCAAGACGGTTTGTCGGCCCCTGGTGGTTTGAGTTTAATGTTGAACTGCTTGAGGGTCTGTTCCAACTGCTGCTGGTTTCCAGCAAAGTAGGCAGAGATGGCATTATGGAACAGCAGAAGTTGCTTGTGCATCACTTTTACCTGTGAGATAGTTACACAAACACACCATGTTAGATGACAAGACAGAGTCAACAGATAGATCTAGGGCTGCTTAAAGGGGTAGTTCACCAAAAAATGAAAATTACCTCATGATTTACTCACTTACTCACCAACTTTGTTATTACAAATATCCTGGCTTTTCTTAGCAGTGAATGGGTGTGGATATTTTGAAGTCCAAATAAGTGCATCTATCCATCATAAAGGCACTCAACACGGCTTAGGAGGTTAATAAAAGCATTCTGAAGAGAAACGATCCGTTTGTGTAAGAAAAATTTCCATGTTTAAAACTTTATAAAACAAAAATAACTAGTTTCCGACAGACGGCCATGATTTACGGCGAAAAGGTAACCCCTGACCTGATGCAAGGCACAAAGAAATGTCGGGGGAGCTGGAGTTTGTTCCCTAGCCCTATTTGTTTGAACCGTGAGAGGAGTCGAAGCTTACACTACTCCTACATCCAACGTCATTCATCGCGTCAGGGGTTACTGCTTTACCTTAAGTCGACTTGTGTAGGCTGTCTCCCGGAAGCTTTTAGTTTTAAATATGGATATCCAACACAAACACATTGCTTCTCTTCAGAAAGCCTTTATTAGCCCCCCAGAGCCATGTGGTGTACCTTTATGATGGATGGATGCAATTTTTGGGGCTTAAAATTTCAACACCAGGTTGGTAAGAGCCAGAACATTTTTTAATAAATCTCCGATTGTATTCTTCTGAAAAAAGAATGTCATATACATCTAGGATGGCTTGAGGTTGAGTAAATCATGGGTTAATTTTAATTTTTTCGGTGAACTATCCCTTTAAGTTATGTGGGTGGTCACGTACCTTATTTTCTTCCAGGAACTTGAGCTTGATGGTGACATCGTTGCGAAGACGTTCATATTTGTCCTTGTGGATCTGGTACTGCTGCTGAGCAGCCTCGATACGAGCCATGGTAACAGCATCCCGCGGGCCCAAGTTCAACTCCTCCAGATCTGCTCTGTACGCATCAAACTCTAGCCTACAGGACATCAGAGAAATTGACACTTAGGCCCTGTTTACACTTAGTATTTGGTTGATCAAATCACAAGTGGACGAAAACAGGGTCTAAAACATTTTGACCACTTCCAGAGCTGGTCGAAAACGCATTTAATCAGATTGCTTTCACAGTGTAAACGCTCATGTAGTTGAATGTGTTCGAAAAGCCACAAAGATCGCCTACTAACCTAACGAGTAAACATTATGGGAAGCGCGCTAGCCAGATGGCATTTAAACTTTGTCGGCCGAAGATCCAAGTTTGGTTTGAAATTTTAAACCAATTTGCTTTGATTATTTTCAATCAAAAGCCTGAGTAAGAGGGCCAGCCAGTGTCAGTGCCTATTGGTGTATCACTGAGTTCATTCAATACCATCTCGTCTGCAAGTGCAGTAATATTCGATACTAACCCAGACAGTTCTCTAAAGTATATTGAACCTCTTGAGAGTTACATCAAGTTACTTCATAGGCTAATTAACTTAAAACACAATTTAAGTGCTTGAAGTCCTGACAGAAAGTACTGCCCAGTGCCATTTCATATTGCAGAGAATTGAATTGAAGATTTTCTTTGCTGAAGTAACTTTTACCTGGCATTCTCATACATCTTGATGGTCATCAGTGTGTCTTCCATCGTTTTGTTCACCAGTGTGTTGATACTGGACACAAAGAAGTTGATGGCACCGAGCAGAGTCTCTCCATTCTTGCACAACAACTTCTGCGTTTCTGCATTGTATCCAAACTCATCCTGTGTGAAGAAAACAATACCACAGTACACTATTGTGAGTGTGACTGTTTGACTCTATTGCAGTGTTGTTATTTTAACTACATTTGAATTGAAATGAAGCTACAATAACATAAAATGTAATGTTTTAGATAAAAAAAACTTGGTGAAAATTAGACATGTTGACTTGGCAACTAATGGAAATAAAATAAGTTTAGGTTGAGGCACTAAAATTGTTGTAAACTGAAGTAAAAAATAAAGATAAATAACTAATAGAAATGACAAAAACACTAAAACATTAATACATATTGATGTTTCAACCCCCCTAATTCTGAAAGTCCTGTTTAATACATTCCAACATTTTATTATATAAGTTTAGTTGCTATGCTTTCAAATTATTTCACATGGATGTATCTTTTATATATACATATAAATAAATATAAATATCAAAAAGCCTTTTTTTGGTAGCATGTCTGTAGTGGAGTGTTGACTGCTCAATTGTTTAACTAGGTTTAGACAGTTGACTGCTCAATTGTTTAACTAGGTTTAGACAGTTGACTGCTCAATTGTTTAGTCTTAGACAATCCATCCAGCAATGTTAGAGCCATTCTGGTGTAGAAGTAGCAAAACACAAAAGCTAAAGTAAACTCAGAAACAACAGTGGACTTCTTGTGCTTGATGACATTTTTTTCTGTCTGTAAACACTAATTATTTTTAACACCGACAGTTTGAAAATACAAGAGTAGGTTTACACCAGTCCCATAATTTTGCATGGCAGGCACAACAAACGTCATAAATCTTAAGATGACCATGGCGTCTCACCCGGAGTTCTGGAGACTTCTGACTGAGGTCGGCAAAAGTGTCTCCAAGGGCGTGCTGCGTCTGCACCATGCTGTAAAAGTGGTTGGTTAGCGCTCGCGCTAAATTCAACACAATCTCGTACTTCCGTTTGGTTTCCCGCAGAACCTCGATCTGAGCCTCCAGCTCCAAATCCACAGTGCGTGAGCCTCGGCCAAACCTCTCAGAGATCATCTGTTTGGTGCACTAAGGGAGAGAACCATAAATACTAGACCTGTCAAACGATTAATCACATCCAAAATAAAAGTTTGTGTTTAAATAAAATATGTGGGTGCACTGTGTATAATTATTTTGTATATATATATATACAAAGTATATATGCATGTATATTTAAGAAAAAAATATTATTTATATATAAAATATTTATATTTAAATATAATATAAATTATACATAAATCTATATACAATATATACATGAAAATATTTTTTTAAATATATGCAAGCATATGTGTGTATTTATATATATAATATAATTATACATAGTGCACATATATTATGTAAATACAAACTTTTATTTTGGATGCGATTAATCGTTTGACAGCCCTAATAAATACAAAAGGCTTCAAAATTGGAGTGGCTAACAGCATATAACATAAGATAAAAAGTTAATTGACAAACCTTGTATGTGTTCAGGCCCCATTTCTTCACAATGTCAAATTTCTCCACAGCAACGCCTCTTGTGGCCTCTTCTGCTGTCATGGAGGAATTGCTACTGGTGTGATGCATGTTGGACCCTGATACACAGAAAATGCTTACAGTAAGTCTCAAATTACACACATACACTGAACAAAATGTCTAGACTTTCACAATACACATTTTTCAGATATTGTGGCCACCATTAATTACAGAGAGACACAGTGTATCAGCTGTATGTGAAACAGATGACGATAAAAGATAATAAATGAATGTGTTTTACTAAATAGGGGGGAAAATGCTGCCAAAGAGCATTTAAATGATCAAGGACCATTTGGGATATAGGGGACATCATATGATTGGCTGGCTATTCAGCAGGCTGCAATCTGGTTTGGGGCAATGCTAACACCCCTGGACTAAATTCGCATGTCTGGAGGGGGTCATGGCCAGGAATTGCAGGGGATGTTAGGAGTATAAAGGGTTAAGTTTAAAAGTTTAAAAGAAGTTTAGGCAATTGGGAAAATTAGGTTTTACAATGGAATGGCTTGCACCACATGAGAGTGACGTGTATAGAGTAATGCCAGTGCCGATGTGAAGGAAGAGCAGGAAGATGGAGAAAGTGGAAAAAAGGGAGGGTGTGAGATAGGTGATAATATAACGACATGAAATTAACACGGTAAAGCACATGACCGATGTTTTGTTAAATCTGCAGCCTCATGACAAACAGATGGAGAAAATGTACAGTTCATTTAAAAACACAGAACTGTTATTTTAAGCCCCAATATGCCCGATCATTTATTTTTAACTACAAATGTCAATTTACAGAGTGTGACGACTTGGAGTGTGACTAGGAGTTGTGACCAACCATACTTTACACCCAGCCATTCTGCAGCAGATTTTTCTAAACATTTCCTCGACAAAGCAAGATTAAAGCCAGATTAAAGTTTCAAAACTAATTTCCGGAGCAAAATGACAAATGATTCCTCATAAAAAATTTCCTGCCAGCGAAGAAAAAAGCAACCTTAACCCAGGAAGAAAGAAGAGAAATACAAAAGCAGCCTGTTCCAATCTGCTTAGAGAGAACACAAAACCCAGAAAAACAGAAGTGATTAAATGTATTCCTGCAGAACAGGATCCTATGCCCTAGGAAGAGACAAAATTGCTTAGAAAAAGGACAATAATGCAAGGCATCATGGGAAGGTGGACCAAGAGAAATAAGTGAAATCGGGTACGAATGAGGGATGAATGACCTTGCCCTTCATTTGGAATGCGTCTGTTGCCTGGAAAGTCAGTGTTAAGATGGATTGCAGGGCCTGAGAAAGGGTAAAAGAGACAGAAGGTCCTCACCGATTCAGAAGGGAATCAATTTACACTGCTATTAAGGTCCCAGGTGATCACCTTACAATCAGATTTACAACATATAATGTCCAGACAAAGTCATTTTGTTAGATACATGAAACTAAATCAAAATCAAATCAAAAGCAGTCCGTTTTGGTTGGAATACTTTGCAAAAGTTAGCCTTGTTTTTCATTTCAGGGGACATTCATTTAAAGGGGACCTATTATGCCCCTTTTTACAAGATGAAAAAGGAAAGAAGAGGGAAAAAATGCAGGCGTTCCAATTCAAGTCACCTTTATTTTTATAGCGCTTTTTACAATACAGATTGTTTCAAAGCAGTTTTACAGTGATAACAGGAAAATAATGCAACAAAGTTTGTTTCTGCTGTACAGCAGATCTAGAAGAAAATAGCATCATTGTCCTGCTTAAGTAAGATAAGTTTTGGTTATTTTTTTAATGGTGTCAATGCAGGCAGATCAATAATATTGTTGAATATTAAATGGGCTTAAAGAGAAAATAAAATCCAGAAAAACAGAAGTAATTAAATGTATTCCTGCAGAACAGCATCAAGCAGAAAACATTTATGTTCAAACACCATGTAAAAGTGAATTTTGCATAATAGGTCCCCTTTAAAAAAAAAAAAAGACTAAAGGATACCTGAAGACCTGTGGCCTTTTTCACTCTGGTTAATGTCAAACTTTAAAGCCATTAAGAACGACACACACACACTACCTATACACACAATGGCCAATGCCAGAAGCCCTGGCTCTCATTTGGAAAGAAATGAGTGGAAAATATCGGTGTGTTTTGCATATTGCTGTGTGAGACTGTATTTTACGTATTCACTACAAAAGTAGTAATTGGGTTTTGGAAGAAGATGTGAAGAACAGTGAAGAGTTGAAGAGTTAAAGAATGACAGGGTTTCTAATACCTTTGATAGAGCTGGTTGGAATAATGCCTTCCGTCGTACCTCCATAACCACCTGATACGATGCTGGTTTCATTTAGGTTGGGTCCAGACACCATGACCTGTTGCAAGTCCTACAGACATGGAAACAGAAAAGAAGACATCTTAAGAATTCAAATTTGCTCAATGTAGTGAGTCATTTGTGCAAGTTCTAAACACACAAACATAGGCAAAAGTTGTTAATTGTTAGAAGGAACATTTTAGGTTTAGAATCACATTAGATCTAGAATTATTAAGAATCATGTGTCTGTGAGACATAAAAATCGTATGCAACTTCCTGTGAAAACAAACCCTCTGAAAAAAAAAACCTCTATGCGTTTCCTTGTAGTAAAGGAATTTGACGCCAAAGCTTACCAGGCAATTACAGCACAAGGAAGGAAACAGTCTGAACAGTTATCTGAAACAAGTCACATTAGGGACTATAAAACGCCGGTCAACAAGCCACACCAAAGCATACATGTTATCTGAGACCATAAACTACAAAAAAAAAAAGAGCCTTCTTACAAATAAGCAACAAATCCGCATCGATTTTATCAAATAATTTTTTTTATGAGTTAAACAAATCACAATATTAAGTCAATTTTCTTTAATGGTGCACTATGTAACTTTTTTGTAAAAAAAAAAAAAATATATATATATATGCATATAAAAAGTCAATACACCATCAATCCCTCTTCAAAAAAGTATTTTTGTTTAGCTTAAATGAACGTATGGATTTATGAAAATGGGATGCATGTCAGCTCAACGTCATGTGCAGCAGATCTTAAAGTGACAGCAGCGTAATAAACCTGCTCCTATCTGTGTCATTAATGTAAATAAAAAAAATAAAAAGAAAAGAAAAAAAAATCACTCACTGCTCTTGACTGAAAACCTTTTGTAGCTTTAATGAAAATGTATCTATATTAAATTTATAATTCAAATAAAGTGTTTGATAACTTTTCAATTTCAGTACTGAAATAACTATTCAATAGCCTATATGTACCGCCTGTTAGATCAAATATTTAAAATATACTGACTTTGATGTATGTGAAATTATTACAATATAAAAATGTATTAAAAATGTTAATGTTAGGGCGATTAATTGTGATTAGTTACAAAGAAAATGCTCAATTAATTATTTATTTTATTCGATTGACAGCACTAATTATTACACATTTTAATGAGGGAGGAACAAAGTCCATTTATATAATGGACACATGTAATGTTCAAGTATATGACTATGTAGTACTATAGTTAATAGTACTTTTTCACTATTTCATTATTTTCTTTGATAGGGTGGTGATGGCACAGTGGATAAGACTCAAGCCTTTGGTGTGAGAGACCCGGGTTCGAATCCACTGCTAGACACCAATGTGTCCCTGAGCAAGACACTAAACCCCTATTTGGCGTACAACCTCTAACATATATAGCAATTGTAAGTCACTTTGAATAAAAGCGTCAGCTAAATGAATAAATGTAAACGTAAATTTCCATTGTAAAACAGAAGTCAATTGAATGTGTTGTTTTTGCCAGGACATAAACAGGCTCATATGCTGGTATACAGTACACTCTGTATAGAGTTAATAGGTGCTAAAAGGCCACTAGCCATGGGTTAATACCACAAAGGGACAAAACAGGATGTTTTTCAAAACAAACAAAATCTGTATAATTTGGAGTAGCATCTAACCTCAAACACTGATTAATATGGAGTGACAGAGGCCAAAAAAATGCATGTGATTTGAAAAACATCCCATTTATTGAGACAAGATTATGAGGAGAACTAAAACCATTTTCTGCTGGAAAGACATACACGTGCAAGCACACACACACACACACACACACACCCTTCCCAGTGTTCGTTCTCACCCTGAGGGCTGCGGGACTCCCTACCTTCTCTCTTAAGCTCCACTGAATCTTTGCAGCCTGCACAGACATCAGGGAAGAACATGACGACAAAAAGACAAAAGAAAGAATACAAACCAAAAATGAAGCACAATGTGAAACAAAAACAAACTTGAAAACAGTGATGACAAAATAATCTATCAAACACAATGGAATCCATTTTTTAGGGTCGATTTAGCACCTGTAATACAACAATGACAGACTTGACAAAAAAAAATACATTGAGTTACACTACTTTGCATAATTTCAGCCCTCATTGAGCAATGAATAAACCCTCTTAGTGGGTCGCTAACAGATCCTTGTCACTCTAAACATCAGTGAACAAATGGATGGGATAAAGAAAAAAAGAAAATGCCACTCTTTCTCTCTCTGGTTAAGCACAAGAACACTTAAAAATTCTGTATTCACATTTGAATGCCACCGATCTATTTAAAGAAGTTTAGCCTCGCCATTATTGCAACTATGAACCATGATCAACAGTGGTCTTCCTAGGATGAGATCTTTAAACTGAACTTAACATGATAATGACAAAAATACTTATTTTTAAAACAAATAACCCTTATAGGAACGATTAAACCTCTTAGCAAATGTCTCGCTTGTGTTTGCCCAACACGTCTTCTCCCGGATCCAGTTCCACAGTTTAGTTGTCTTACAGAGGTGTGTCTTGTGACAACATTACGACTATTTACAGTGGTTTGAACAATAAGGAGATTTACACTTTGTACTCGGCTGCATTAGCCTGTTACTCCTGAAACACAAAGACAAGGAAGACAGACACATGCTAGACTTCCAACGAAGTCATTTTTACGAAAACAATGCATATTCCTATTACTTAACCGTAATTTGTAACTGCTTATTTCCAATCTCCAAGAAAAGCTGAAAAATTATAAACTGCAATGTTTGCATCACCTGCTACCTCGAGTTTTTTTTCTCATGGCTGATATTGCGAAACAAAACTAAACAAACTTAGTAGACAGCTAGATTTCAGACTCTAACAATATATCGCTGTGACCAACATTTTGATGCAGCTTTGCAAACAGAAGAAAAACTGAATCATTAGGGTGGGTTCAGGTAAACTGGGCCACTTTTTGACATTGAAATCACTATTAAAACGTGGCCCGATGCAGCTGAAATCACATGCATCACTCACCTGTTCCAGGCTGTCATCTTCTGCCAGATTCCTAGAGTCCCCATTGCTGTTAATAGGAATCTCCATAGTGGCTGCTTTACTCATCATACTCTCCGCCATACTGGAGTGTTGCTGGAAGACAGAGTGAGATAAGGAAAAAAAAGATTAGATTAAAAGGAGAGAGATGTTCATTAAATTACAAAAGGTAGTCTGTGACATTTCAGAATAATATATTCATGAATTCGCAGCTGCTAATTAACAATGCAGACCAGAACTCACTTCAGACAATAAGCACTAGAGAATAAATTATTATTACAATCTAACTCACAAGGTCAAAGTGAATGGTAACCAAGGCTGGCTGTCATTCAACATGACACATCCTTTTGTAAAAAAAAAACAAAAAACATTAGGCTGAATAAATAATAAAATAGCCCTTTTAAGGCCTCCTATACTCCACATACATTTGGTGAAAACATGGAAAAGAGTAAATACACAGGAATGTTCTGTTCAAAACAAAGCACTTATCAGATCTGACAGAGCCCAACCCAGTCATAACCACAAAAGGAACTGCCATGGAGTTCAAGGACTAGATCTTTCACTTAACCCGGTTTGAAACCCCTGTGAGTTTCTATACCTCGGTGATATTTCCATTGACACTTGCTTTGGTTACTCCTTCAGAGCTCTATCCTCTCACTCCAACGGGAGGGGCTTCACTGCAATGAGTGAGCAACTTCTCAAGCAGGCTTTCATTGTTAGCTCTCCCAAGCTCAGCCTCCTCAATAGGCAGAGGAAAATATAGGAATGCAGGGAGATATGTAACAATCATGTGACTCATGCAAGTTTGTCTAAGCTTCAGCTTTAGAGGCGCTCAGAGGGCCGATCTGAGCGGAGACATCATCGGCTGCCTTCAAATAAAAGCCATTTAATTCTCCTGAGTGCTGGAGCATGACATTTAGGTAGGGGGGGGAAAAAGCTAATGGTTCAAGTCTTATCTGTAAACCGCATGAATGGAAAAGTAGCATTAATACATTTGCACTCAGTGAGCAGTTGAGATGGCGGTGAGCCAGAGCAAGTGCTCCTTCACTGTAATGAAGGAAAGGGGGGATAGGACTGTCATGGGATGTGGGATGTTACTTGTGACCTTATTGAAGACATTAAAATAAGCACTGTTTACTTAGCGTAATTAAATTGTGGCAATGTCATTACGAGAGAAAACTATTCAATTTGTGGCTTGCAGTGTGACCCTTGCTTTACCAATAGATGTGAATTACATTCTCTCTTACACGTTTGAATGATCCAGTGAAGAAATGCTATTATTTAGAAGGACATCTGGGATCAATTTGGTTGACTTGTCAATAACCTATTGTCAAACATGCAAACTCTCAATTACAGTTCATCTGATGGACATACATGGATGCTACTGTATGGACAAATAATTACTCTAAAGGTCTTTAAGTTCCTCTACCTTGCTACATGGACAGTGTAAACTTATGGAGAACTTTGCAATGGCTTACGTAAGGATCTACAAAATAATCTCAAAGCAAGACAGATACTACTACAACTTATCAATGACTTGGCCTTTTTTTCCTGTGATTTTCCACTGGATGTGCGGAGGCAGCGTGCCATCTAACCAAGGCTGCATCTATGACAACAAGTACAGTACAGACTCTCATGCTAGCAGGCTGAGGTGATCTTGCCTCATTAAGCACCTTCCTAAAAATACGTCTCAATGGACCAGCATGGAAACAAGGGGCTCTTTAATTAAAACAAAACAAGACATAGCCTATTCCAAGACTACACTAGTGGCGAGGATTTTAATTCATCCCAGTGAATTTAATTATTTTGAATTTATTTACTTAAACTATTCATTCGGATGTCAGTTCTTCTGTCAGTGTCTACAAGTGTGTTATGAAGCATTCACTCGACTCAACCATGAGAGTCAACAAAAACTGATGCTTACAAATCTACAAATAGACTCAAAAGTGTCATAGTCATTTTCCTCATAAACAATTACGCAATTCTATCTCTATTTTGTCAACTGTTGGCAATGACATTTATCACTAAGGCTATTATTGTTGTTGGGAGGAAAAGACATTAGCCTAGCGACTTATTCAATGAATGATTCTTCAATACGTCCAACCAAATAAATGCTCTCAAATGTTATTGGCTCGTGCTTTACTTACTAGCTACAATATAAAACATGAATGCAAGAATGAAAACAAAATAATTGTCAGTACAATCATAGACATGAACGAAAACGATTCGTCTACTTAAGTCTAATCTACAGTAGTGGTGAATGCATCTTTAATCAGCCTGCTGTTTACAGTACTGGGCGAACAGGTGGCACAGGTGAACGCTGACAGTGTGTTCGTGACATACTATCTACGACACCATTCACCTCGAGAAACAAACAATACCTTCAATCCATATTTTCTATAAAAGCACGAGATTCCTACGACGAATATTTATATCATCGACCTTATGGCTCGTTCAACCGTGCAACATTTTATTTCTCATAACGCATCATTGTCATAATGTGTAAGTCAGCTAACTCAAGCATCCACAGTCAAATTGACGGTGCTTGTCGCCCAAGGGCCTTTCATTATAATAAAACGCATTTCATGAATTCAAGACAGATAAACACACTTGAACCGCGATATCGCTAAATACAGCCACATTGCCTATTCATTTTCGCCGTCATATTTCACAACAATGCATGCAGTACATAAAGGCTATTTCGATGTATGTTTACTGCTTAGCGATGATGACTGCATACATAATAAAGACCAATACATAAATATCATCTTACCTGCTGTGTTTCCTATTGCAGGATAAGCTATTTAACACGCGTGCTGAATATTTTATCCCAGTTCATGCGCAATTAAATACTGACACTTCCAAAAGAGTGAGGAAATTATAAAAGCGTGCATTCATTGAGGCTTAATATGTGTTAATTCATAAGCAAGCGGGTTTTCCCATGTTCAACCGATTCCACTATGTCAAGCGGCTTGTTTGTATTATTGGGCGAATCAGCCTCCAGTAGCCCGAAATGCCTTGCGGATCTGACGACAGGCGCCGCCGAGCTTCCTTTAGCCGACGTGGAATTAGCAGCAGGCGCGAGGAAGAAGCCATGTTGAGAAGGGAAGAGAGGAGGCGATGAACAGAGAAAAAGAATATGATGATTAATGTTGTTATTATTATTATATTAAAACAGAAAAGGAAAAATATGTTGAGAACTGCTTCTTAAATCTTTTCAGTTTTATCCTAGCTTCTGAAAGACTAGTAACCTACTAAAAAATAAATTTCTTCCGTTTGTCTTGATGTGTACCTTGGTGTGAATTATTTAAATATTTAGCCTTCTTAGAACTATCTGTTTAATGGTTATTGATAACAACAATAACAGTAAGACCATATAAATAACATAAGAAAACCAGTAAAATTCTCTGTTAGTCAGATGGTGGCAGTATAAGCAAAGAAAGAACAGGAGAAATTTCTCAATGAGAGCTAATCGTTGTCGCTATGCGCCAGAAACATTCCTAATATCAAAAAATAATTTTCTGTAAAGCTGCTTTAAAGTTAAAAAACATCATTGGCTACGATATAAATAAAATAAAACAAAATAAATGTGAACTGAATGTAAATGTTTATCAGTGTATGCTGAAAGGACTATTTTTCAGCAAGATATTAAAGGATTATTATTTTGTTTTTCTATTCTGGCCCTCAACCATCTTCACCAAAAGCATTGAAATTGCTGCAGGACTGTAGAGTTGCTTGCTTTGGGACAGCAAAATTGAGCTACCATGATGCAAGGCTCGAAGTTCTATTAATTTAAAGTGGTTGAACCAGGCTCCTTTGTCCCACTCTGACTTGTGCTATACTTTCTTCATCACTAGGCATACTTGACGACTCACTGATACAGATCCAGCAACTTGCAATTACAGAACTCATTATACCAACATATTCCACACACTTAGAGATTTGATTTTTCCACTCACTCTATTTCTTTTTCATTCCATCACCTAGACATACTTCCTCTCACAGCTTCTCACTCAAAGTACCATGAGAATGTCTGTAACAGACCCAAGAGGAGAGTTTGTCTCCAACGTTGCGGTGGGTCCTGGTGCTTCAGTATCTCAGCAGGGGGCTCTACATTTCACATTAACCTCTCTAATAGAATCAAGCAAACAACCATCCAAAACACAAAGGGCTATTTTTATGGTTATTGATGGAATATGCAATTGCCAGTCATCTCAACCATGTGTAAATGCATTCCTGCTATGGTTTTGTAAAGCAGCTACCTTAATTTGGCAGGTGAAGGCTGTTAACAGGACAACCTGCCATTCTATAGAGGTGTTTCAGAAGTTTCCCTCAGCTGCCAAAGCTGAATTTTTACTGTTTTTGTTGGTTTATATTTCACCGCACTGTAACACCACTGTAATGTGGAGCTTGCACGCATGACTTTTTGTTTAATGAGTGATTTGCACGTACAGTGATGTTGTAAACCTTCCCCACACACAAACTGTGAATACCCACAGTCATTACACATAAAACAAGCTCTACAAAGAAAAGAGTTAAACCTCAGTGTAGGCAACAAATATATATATATATATATAGAATTTAAAGCAAATCCAATAATTATATTTGCCTGCTACAGACTATTTGGTGACCTGAACTTCATGGTCAATCCCAGGCAGCCACATCGTGTCACCCAAATTTGGCCGGATTTGGACTGACATGTTCCTTTCTAGTGAGAGATTCTTATTTTTTTATTTTGGATATTTTACAGACAAAGACTTGAGTAATGAACACGTTTCAGATGTTTGAATTAGAAACTAAATGTCATATATATATATTTTAAAATACATACCTTTTTTAGTATTTTGAACCCCCTTATTTGTCAATGACTCTTATTTGAACCACTTGGTGGCGCTGTAATCTACATAGATGATGACCTACACGATTACATGAGAATGTATGTTTTGAAAACTAGCCACCAACTCTCTGTAACCTTGTTCACCTTAAATGGCTGCATTCGTCTTGAGATGTGTGACATGTTTGCGTGTGATTTGACAGTCAGATGCTCATCATAGGTGACATCCAGCTGCCACACATCAGCACAGCACGATTTGTACTTCTCACGCTGCCAAATTTTTCATTTCCCTCACCATAAAACTAATAAGGTCACTAATGGGATCCTGATCAAGCTATTTCTTAAACACAGTCAGAGCTGTTCGACCTCTGAATACAATCTGGTTTTGACTAACTCTCTCAACAATGAACTCCGAAAAACAGTCAAGGTCACGGAAGAGACTGGGCAGAAACACATGCATGAAAAGATTCATTGTTGACATCAGCTGATTATATTTTGCAAACCTTTTTTTCTAAGTCTTCATTTTTCAAATAATTCATGTCTTTGTTTATCTGCGAATGAACAGTTTATTATAAGAAAACACTATTGTTACATGCATAAATCTTTTATCAGTTTGACACAGGCACTGCATTTCATCTAAATTAACGTGTGATTGCAATGAAGATAGACACTTACATTGATCAAAAGTGATAGAAGACAATTAAAGACAATTATTATGTTGCAAAATAATCTATTTGAAGTTTTCTAATCATCAAACAATCCTGAAAAAACATATTATGATAAAAAAAAGTTTTCAATATTGACAATAATAAGAAGCATTATTAATAATGGGGTACCAATGATAATTGAGCACCAAATCGGCATATTAGAATGATTTTTGAAGGATGTGACATGAAAATTACATTTAATATATATTAAAATAGAAAACAGTTCATTTGAAATCTAATAATATTTCATTATGTTACTGTTTCACTGTGTTTTAAAACAAATAAATGCAGCCTTGGTCTGCAGAAGAGAGTTGTAAACCTGTGTATGTTGAATTGAACCCATGACCTTGGAGTTACTAGCGCCATGCTCTACCAGCTGAGCTACAGCAACAAGAAGACACATCACACCTTGTGTATGTACTTGATCTCCCCTCAGTGTGGTTCTTGTTACTTGGGTCCGGACCCAAGCGCAGATGACGGATTCCTGGATGCCGAGTGCTACGGCAGCCTGTGGGATCAACTCTGGAATGCTCCCATCACTTGTGAAGAATCCAGAGTCATGTTTATGAGATTAAATACCAAACTGCACTCCCGGCTCAACGGATGACCCCAACATCCCACCTCGATATCTTTCATGAGGAACAAGATGCCACTTCGGTCTATATGTGTATATGAACACGGACATACCGTTATGTATGTTCATATATGTGTATTTGCACAAGGAAGCACAACTAGAAGCAGCTGCTGGAGCCCCTTGCTCTCGGCCCACAGCTCTCGCCCCGAATCACCCTCCAGAGAACCCAGAGACATGGTACATCAGAGGCTGCTGACTGATCCAAACCAGCTCCCACGAGACGCAAAGCACCACTTTGTCTTCGTATGTCAGAGCCGGCTGTGGATAAAACTCCTCTGGCGAAAGTTAAATCAAAAAGTTCTGAGCAAAATATACTCATAGCATTATGTAAATGAATTAGGGAATGTAATTAAATAATACATAGGCTATTATTAGCAGTTAGTTCTGGTCTGGTTTTGTTGTTATTAACTAGAACTAATGCTAACATCAAAATAATTTATAGCACCTACTATGCAATTGTTGCACAATAGCGCCTTCCCACAATTTCCTAAGTGATTTCAACTCTCAAGGATGGCTTGAGAAGCTTTCACTTTAACCCACTTAACAGCACATGGTTGCCAAACTGCTGCCAAAAGGCCAAATACATTGCCAATGCATCTAAACCACAAAGTTAAACGAGAAACAGGGCTGTTGTATTTTAGAAGCGCTGCGCTCTCGCTCGTTCCAAACACCATGAGGTAAAAGTCTCTATGTGGCTTTGCCCTCCTCAGTTTGAAGTTTTTCTCTGTGAGCATAGCAGGAGAGAGGATTTGCGCATGTGTGTGTGTGCATCTGTGTTTGTGGGAGATTACTCTGTGACAATGTGTTCACACGCAACTCAGCAGCCAGCTGCAGAAATTCTGCTTGTTTTTTCCACAGAGCTGTCTCTGCCCAAGGAATCTAAATGTTACTCCTAAATCACCTAACCATATCTGTGGACCAAAATCTAGACCCTAAATGACTTAATTTATCTAAGCCTTTATCATTAGAGATCTGTAATTCATTTGCTTCAATGCACGCTAAATTAAGAAAGAATTCACACGGAGGTTATTTGTTTATATTAAGTGGGCAAAAGAGAAGGAAAGAGCAGATTTACAGCTGTGAATACAGGTGTGTCCTGTGAGATCCATCCATAAATTGTCTCAAGAAACTCAAGCGTGAAAAGCATGAGCAAAAGCAAGATTGGTGTGTTTATGTCAGGATATCTTTTGACACCGCTTTACCATTTCACATTCAATGAAAACCATAGAGCAAATCTGTTTGCTTAAAGCTACACTGTGTAACTCTTTTAGTTTACTTTTAGCTAAAAAAAGTTAGTTCTTTCAAAAATATACTGTATGTGCTCATTAATGTATATTTACTTCGTTCAAGTAATAAAGTATTCTCGTGAGTGTATAATATGCCATTGAAAATACATACAGGTAAGGGGTTCTAATGTCGGTCGCCTTGAAAGTACATTAGCCAAAGAGGGACATACCCGTTAATTCAAGCTTCGCCTTTCACGTTTACGTTTGAGTTAACACTCATGGCCGAGATCGAACTGGGAGCCATGTTAATCTTGGACTACATTGGCCACCGTAGGAGTTAAAATGAAATCGGAATTGAGAGGAACAGAAACTAATATTCACTGGATGGCCATATCTTTACACCGCTATATGGGGGTAAAAATCACACAGTGTAGCTTTAAGGCATACATCTCAGTAGTTGATTCAAAACAAGACATTTTGATCTCAAATTCTCAGAATTTTCACCAGGGCTTATATGTTAACTTCTTTGCTCACCAGCAGCCACTGTGGCTAGTGGTTTTACAAAGATAGACACTCATTTTCACTGGCCACAATTTTGACATCAATTCCATGGGGAAAAACGTCTCAGGTTACGACTGTAACATATGTTCCCTGAGAACAGGGAATGAGACACTGCGTAAAGCGCTATGGAGGAACACCTCAGCGTGACTGATGACCGAAACACTGTAGAATCATGACAATATTAGCCAGCGTCAGCCATGACATCATGCTCTAGCGCAACCAGGAAGTATAAGAGGAGTGCCTAGAGAACATGTCATCCACTTCTTTGTCTGAAGGGACTATAAAAGCAGACCAGAGGCATGGCGACGAGACGCAGTGTCTCGTTCCCTGTTTTCAGGGAACATATGGTTACAGTCGTAACCTGAGAAGTTCCCTTTCAAAGGGAACTCGAACTGCGTCAAGCGCTATGGGGAATGAGATACCCACGCTGCCATGCTGAGGGGATGCTTCAGCAACTTTGTCTACAAGCTATTAAATGACCCATCATACCATTGATCAGCTCTACCAAACTTGGATGTCTTTTTTTCCAGTTATAAACAAACACTGTTAAGTTGTTTTGATTGATACTATGAAGCAGCTTTGATACAATCTGTATTGTGGAAAGCGCTATATAAATATATTTGACTTGACTTGACTTAATTTCAGAATTTGGCAGCAGGTTCTGTATATTAGGCTACTGTCACTTTAAGACCTGACACACAGATCCATTATCTTGTTACACATGCATTTTATTTTTTAACTGTTTTATTTTTACTTTCACTTAAAATATAACTTACTGGGTTTACGTGGATACTCAGCAAGAGCGGCATTTTGATGTTATTTTGTGTTTATTTGACTGTTTAGGTCAAGGTAAATCGAAAAATAACTCAATTTAGTACTGAGGGGGCTTTATGTGCGTGCACTTTGGGTGTAAGCACAAAAACTGCAGGATGATTTCAATTAAATCAACTCGATTCATCAAGTATAAATAGCTCTATTTGCGTACGGATATTCAAAATCTGCTGATATTTATTATCATTCCAAAACCGAAAGGCACGCACCCCTTTTGATGTTTTGTTTCCCATTGCATTATTATCTCCAGCACGGCTTTGTGTAAACTGTGTGTCTCTGCCAGGCGGTCACCTCCTGGAGTTCAGTTCTGTAATGCGCAGAGAGAAAGATGGATGGTCTTCCTCAACAAAGTCATTAAGAGGGTGAGCAAACATTCCCTTAGCCCCTCTTAAAATGACAAGCCTCTCTCTCTAAATAAAACAGCCGCACAAAAACAAATAACTTTTCCGGAACACTCCTCTCCGATGTCATCTGATCCAGAACTGCTTTCTGAAAGACGTACTGATAAATAAATGCAAAAGAAGTGACCTTTGACCCATGATGAGGTCCTATAGATACAGGGGGCCTCGGTGATTTGGGAATTGAAGGGAGGCACCGCTTAAGGTCAGTCTCTTGTAATGTGTGAAGTGAATTTGGTTATTTGCACCCAAAGCCATTCGACTAAACACACAGAGTTTAAATCATCTATTTAGCATATCTCTTCCAGACTACCCATTGCCTAAACTCACCTGCTCTAGCTTTAAAGACAATAGTAAATAATAGTAAATTTAGTTTAATATGCCACAGGTTGTGTAGAGAGATAATTTATAATGGGCGTTCTGTTTATTCGGGTTTAGATATCTAAAAGGACTTTAGAAATATTTCTCACATCTTCAGATATGTTCACCCGGTCTGTTGTTTTTCTTTCTGCTTAGGCCTAAGTGAATAAAAAGATGTTGTCTAGAGCAAATATATCCAGAAACTGTATTTTGACATTTAAAGCCTATATGATACATTTATACAGTGCTGGGTAGTAACTGATTACAAGTAATCTGGATTTTATGATCGATTTTATGGATTACATAATCAGATTCCAAAAATTAAGGACTTGATTACATGTTACTTTCACAATATTAAAAATAATCATTACTCATTTCTGAACAATCCCTTTGACGGAATTATGTATTAGCTGAACACCAAATATAGCATTCACTGGATGAACAAATACAGACTAAACAGAATATTTCAGGTAATTATTACATTGGCATAACTTTTACAACAATACCTTTTTAAGGGATTATTTTCAGATCTGAAATTAACGCTGTGTTTGAGTCTCCACACACATGTCGAGCACATGCAGAAATAGCTGTAAGGTGTGAGCTCTGACCAATCCCAAACAATAAACCACCGGAACGTCGTAGCGTTCAGCTTTCATAAACCGTCAAGACACAGTCTCTCATTATGCAGAACTCCACATGAGGAAACCATACTGAGAAATCCCAGCTCAGCTCATATCTTGAGCGAATGTGTCAGCACAGCTATAATCACAATGGTAAAGCCCTTATAAGGGTACTGAGTGTGTTTGGTTAATGCTTGTCTCCCCTACCCAGCATCCATGTTCTTATTGCATTCCATCTCTGTCTCTCCTCTCATGCCAGCTTATCGCCTCAAAGAAGGGATGTACACAGGATAAGATGAGAGTGGGAGAAACCGACTACTGAGTATCTGTATTATTGAGGGCACATAAAAAAAATAAATTTGTCAGATACAGCATCAAATATCATTTGTTTTCTCTTTGATAAAAAATATCAAATATGCTCATACAATAAAACAGCTGATATTTAAAAAAAATGTCCTACATTTCAATCTTTCTTTTTAATTTTTAGATTTTGTCACAATGTTTCCTGTGCTCTTCTGAATTCACTGTCTATTGTTTTTGTTCTCAAACGGCGATTTTACTGTAACACATCACAAGTGCTCTGCCAGATATCTTTCACAGCTATAATGAGTGAGAGCATTACTCTACTCTCTACTTTGTACAAACACAACTATGAGTTTAGTTCAAAACAGAGTTATTTTTTGCTGTATATACCCTGCCAGAATAGAATCACGTCACTTTTGGGAAATCAGTAACTCTTTCCTGTGTGTCAGCTGAAAAACAAGGGGTTGTTTGGCACGCAGTGGCATGAGAAAATGAAATCAAAGCATGCAACATGTCAGTGAATCACACTACATCTCTGATGTCTTGTGACCAATACAGATGGACTTTATTTCCCTGGAGCTGAATCATGCTTTTTGCGTAGATGACTATTAGCGGATAAAACTGCCAAGGTGCGTGACTTGCACTCGGATGAAATTACGCACTTCAAAATATTCTAGGTGAAGCCTTTTAGATTGCGTGACTATAAAAGTGTGCACCCTTTTTTGTCTTTACCTTTCCCAGCAACATTTACATCCATTTCAGGGTTTTTTTTAAAAGCATGATCCAGTACCGCTCAGTCCTAAGCCCCATCACCCCACCCTATAAACCTCTTGCAGACTTCAGATGAATGAATGGGTTCAGGCAATGTGTTGAACTCCCTATTCAGCCCAACATGGAGTCATTTCTTCCCTCTGTCAGTGTTTATCATATTTGCGAGCTGATCAGGTTGGCGGGGCTCTGGATAAAGTCTCTTGTGACTTCCAGAGCATAATGCCTGGTCTGATCTCTCCAGCAACCTGATCTGCCAGTGATAGTGCGCAGGAGGTTTGTCTGGAACCATAGATAGGTCAAATCCAGCACTCTCCAGGGGGAAATCAATTTCTCAAAAGGTCCAAACAGACAAATAAATATGCTGATGGTTAAATAAATCACCCACTTCTAAAGAGAAGAACCATTGGTGCCATAAGGAGGTTAAGCATCACCTTGTAAAAATGAGCCGTTTGCAGTTCATCCTTTATCCATGTTCAGGCAACTTCATCTCTCAACACTGTGTCCCAGGAGTGCCTGTTATAATAGTGAAGCAGAGGTGGACCAGGTCAATGGCTCATGTGGTAGAATCACACATCAAAAACTTGTCTTTATAATCATAGGTAGATTAGCATTTACTAAGGAAATAAGGAAGTAATTTTCTTAAAAACTTACTTTGACATTAGTATGATAATCAGTGCCTCTTGTTCTCTGTCAGCTGTACACAAAATGTAAATTATAGTCACGTAAAACTTTAATAAAGCGTAAAAATGCACTTATGTAAGAAAGAAAATGCCAGTCATGAATGGTGTTTGTTTCTGTCTTAAAATTCATTAAAAAATAATAAAGTTTACAAAAACAAACGACACATCAAAAGGTAAATCAAACAAAAAGTTAAAGGAGTAGTTCACTTTTTAAAAAAACTTTTGCTGATAATTTACTCACCCCCATGTCATCCAAGATATCCATTTCATTCTTTCTTCAGTCGAAAAGAAATGAAGGTTTTTGATGAAAACATTCCAGGATTTTTCTCCATATAATGGACTTCAATGGGAACCAAACGGTTCAAGGTCCAAAAGACAGTTTCAGTGCAAACTGTTCAAATGGGATTTAAACGATTCCAGACGATGAATAAGGGTCTTATCAAGCGAAATAATCGCTAATTTAAAAAAAAATATATTACAAAGTTTAAGTTTTCTGAGATCAAATGGTCGCCTTGCTCTGTCCTGTGATGCATGTTCATCATGACTCTCCTACTCGAACTTGTTCATCAAAATGAACAAATCTTTTCCCGAGTCAACTCATTCATTTCGTTGAATGAACCAAATGACACAAAAAAAGATTTGTTCATTTTGTTAAATGAGTTCGAACAGGAGAGTCACAAACGCACTGGTGCCTTGCATGCAATTCAAAAATCAATGATCTATATAATGAGTATTTTATGTACACGTGTCAGGATTCCATCCCACCACCGTACACTGACTGCAACAAAAAAAATATTTAGTGGGAATCATCTATTCTGAATTATCTTAATCACAGATGAAAAACAAGATGACATTTAAGTTATTTATATTGTATATTTTCCCATGTTACATATTTTCCCCTTCTGTATATCAGGCCAAGGGCAGCAAATAAAGTCAATGAGGACATCTTATGATAATGGGTAAGACTGGAAACAAGTAAGAACATATGGGAGCACTATATGCCGAAGCAGCCTACAGAGCACATTGCCTTGATGACAAGATGACACAATGTGAATTAAGATCTTTACTAAAACTACTCTCATCTTCATCTGTTGAAAAGTTATTATTCTCAATGAAGTGAGAAAATGTTGCAGGGTTAGCTTTGCTTTTATTGTGTGCTTCAACACGACATACGGGAAAAGTTTTAGTCCAGACCTGTCGTGTCCCAATTCCAAAGCTTTTCGAAACTTTGGACATCTGACGGTTAAAACCATGTAAATGCAATGAAAATGCAGCAAAAATATTTTCAATGACATAGTCTACAAAAACATTTGCAAATGCTTTCTTTAAAGAGTAATCTATAAATTGTAACAGTACATAATTTGTAATATAGCAACAAGTACATTTCTATAGACATAAGGTTAAATACTTTACAGAAAATTCATGTTTATGATATTAAATTATAAAAGTAGAGCCATTCATCAACCACCAAAACCACTATGAAGTCTCATTTGCTAAAATCACGACTCTGAAGCACTGATTTGAAGGTTCATAAGATTTGTACCTCTTGAGTCGATCAACTATTTAGATGTCCTTCTCTATACAGTACCTCTTTTTCTTTTATCAATAAAATGTAAAAAAAAAATCATATTACTAAGCTTTTACCATACTTTTATAGTAGCTGTTAAGCTGTTAACCTGTCAGTTACTGTACATAAAACAGTCCAATACAGATAAGTCAACTGAGTCAAATGAGTAGCGGGAAAAGAGAATCAATTCAAAGGATTCACACACCAATAAAAAAAAAACAAACCTCATGTTTCACACAAGCAATAGGATCTGATACGGGACAGGTTTTATACAGGTCAGTGGGAGAGAGAGGTGAGCTCTCACATCACCGTCTGCCTGCTACAATATAGCCAGAGGGAAAGGAGGAAAAATAAAGAAAGAAAAGAAAATCTGAACAAGAGGGGGTTTGGAGAGCAATAAAAGTGTTCAGGAGGGATCTTTATTTAGGTGTGGAATTGGACTCTAAAGTGAAAGCAGATGGTACTATACTTTCCATTTGAAGTATGTGGCTCTTGTTTGAACTACTTCAGATCTCTACGACCCAGATTCTGGAGCTCAGACAGATTTTGGGGACTGCATTCAGGCCTGTGCCCAGGACTAATATTGAACATAATAATCAGTAATTTAATCACTAATTTATTTCAACAATCTTTCTGTGTCTCAATAATATGAAGTCATCATGCACAAAGCAGAGTTTTGATTGGACGATTTGATTGGAAAACCAGTTTAGATCTAGCATCATCTTCCGCGGTTTCATTATAATGCATGGACAAGTTAAAACCATTCATTTGAGATGGATGTTGAGGCACACTTGAGAGTTCTTACAAAAAAATGCACTTGTTTGAATTTATCTGCTGTTCCTTTTAGGAGTTTAAAGGGGAGCTTTAAAATGCAATGTATTGGAATTCACTCAAAGCTTTGAGTCAGTGTGTATGGGAGCATTAAGATAAAATCTCTGGCAGTGTCCAAACAGCTCTACCTCAATGTCCAAACAGCTCTGAGGGGGTGTTTAAGGCCCCGATCTGTGACAGACAAACATTCAGATCATATTTACATTTACCAAGTCTCACTCAGAACTCAGAGGCAAACCTATAATCTAATTTTGTATGGGCTCATTTGCATAAATAACACAACATATCTAAACATTGGTTATAGCCGGGTGGCACCGTTGCCCATGTTAACAAACAATTTCAAAAAACTTGTAATACATATTTTGTTTGTCTTGATGTAAGTAATCAACTCAGTAATTTATGGTGATATCTAAAGGATCAAATTTGTACCCTACTCACAAAAAGGGTCTTATTCGAAACTTTCCCCTAATGGGATTCTTCTGGGATTTTTTCCCTTACTCAGGACATATTGAGGATTCAAAATCAGTAGAGTTTCCTTCTGTTGCAATTTGTTCAACTTTTTTTTTATAAAATGACTGGACTAAAAAGCAGAGGATTGAAGACATTACAACATGAAGAGTCTATACTCTTAGGTATTGATGAGACCATATTACTGTATATTATATTATATTACAGGCTTATACACTCTAAAAAATACTGGGTTGTTTTAACCCATCTTTGGGTCAAATACGGACAAACTCAGCCATTGGGTTAAATGTTTAAATTACATTTTTAACCCAACATTTGGGTTTGTCCATATTTGACCAAAATTTGGGTTAAAACAACCCAGCATTTTTTCGAGTGTATGATATAAAGGGTTTTACATTACATGCACACAAACACACACACACACACCATATCAAGTTTTTAGCCCTGGAATTTACTTGTTGACAGCAAATATCTCAACACACATGTCAAACACTCACGTTCAGTACCTGGAAAATATTTGGTTCCACCTCATTTGTCTCCTTGTTGGGTTAAAGTCTACTGAGCAAGTAAAAAAGTTTTGAACACCTATGCCTTATTCAACAACTCGGCATAACTCGACCGCAATGTACACAAAATTTCCCCCCTTCAGAAGTGTAACACTGCCATAAACATATTGCTGACAATCTCAGTGTCTTGCCAAAAGTCCAACTACTGTGCTGAGAGAGGAAACCGAGAGTCAGAGTTAAACCTGAACCCCCACTTCTGTCTGAGAAGGTCACGTCCAAGACATAATATTTAAGGTACGTATTTTCTTTCCTGAGGTGCTTTATGCACAGCAACAGGACAATGTCTTTTTTCAGACAGACTAGGAGGAAAATATACTGACGTTACAGTGGGAGAAAATCCTGGTTCTCCTAAAGTATGAGATCTAAAATTAATTAATTAAATTAATGTACATTTTATTAATTTTACCGATCCTAATCTGTGTCCGAATTCGCCCCTTATACCCTAATTCAGTATTCCCTACATTACTCCACTAATGTCGTCCACTTGAAGGAGTGAATGAAAACGAGTGAGTGAATTTGGACACTGAGTGTGAATGAAGTTTGTTTGGATGGATGATGATTTGGATTCGAGCCGTTGAGTGTACAACGGTTGTACATTTGTTACTGCGGTGCATTGAAGGATCGAATGAGTGCACTTGATAATGTCTACTATGGTTTTGGACACCACTATAAATGGCTGTCTCCTCAAATAATGCCCTATTTAAAAGTATAATTGTGATTTCGGACACACACTTAGAGTTCAAACCATTTAGAGGAGTGCATTTAGAGGAGGCCCACTTGAGGCCCTCAATTTACTATGACTATGACCTAACTGATGACTTAAATGATTTAAAATAAGACAAAGCAAGTTTTAAAATGAACCAAAACTACTAAGATTCCCTCCTCAACAAGGTTGTTTCCTGTGAAGAACCAGGGTTCCGAAAAAAAATCGTATTCCTAACGGCTTTTTCGCACAATAAAGTAAACATGGTCTTGTGAGGAGGAGTGCTGGAAAAAGGGGGCAACAGGAGGCTCTTTACAGAGGTTATGGATGAGGCCTGTTTCCTGGTGTTGAAGTAAACGCAGGCCGCACAAAAGAGGAGGTAACGAGAACGCAGACATATACAGAGCCTCTGTTATTCATCTTGTTCTCTCACATGACATTAAGGATGAGATCTGAATCAGCTTTTCTGCCACATTTTGATTCAGGGTTGATGTAATATCCAAAGTTTCAGAGTTACTTTCGACTTACACAAATGCAAGATCAATCAGTGAGGGTGGATAAATCAAAACCAGGTGGGATACTGTTACTGTCACACTGTTTGGCTCATTAGATCCTCAGAAATAATCCATCTTCCTCCTTGACTCTAAATGTTGCCATTTATTCACTTGAATGGAAAAAATCTGTCAGAGCTTGGAGGGAATTGTTTATGAACAGCCACATTACAACACAAAGACGTTGACAACATCCTAGTTTCAGCACGTCCATTTATCATCTTCATTTGTAACTCAACATCTCTGCATCCAAAACAACAGCTGAGTCATTTAATTCAGCAAAACACCAACAGAAATCTGAATGGTGTGATTCTTTCAAAACTACATTTATATGAATTAGGCCTACTTGCCAAAAGCGGCTCCAGAGCACCATACTTGATCCCATACTTTTCTCGGGTGTATCTCCTCCAGACATCCCAGGAGATGTGAGAGGTTTGGGCAAGAGATGTAATCATGAGCAGAAGCCGCAGGCCTGTGACTCAATGCTAATACAGACCTGCAGTGACTCAGCAACTCAGTGGAAAAACAGAGGCTGTTTTCTGAACGCTGTGACTCCAACCTGTAACTGATTACAGTTCAAGCTTCGATCTCCCTTGATTTTAACCAACATAAATTAGGAAAGTTATAATAATAGAGTGGTGACAGAAAAGACACTAAGCAGGAGCGAAACATGGCTTTGGGTTGCATTAAGAGCTAAGAAAATCTTCCGCCTTATGCTAACAGGGATAAATATTCTATATACACACAACTGTGCAAAAGGATGGATTACAGTCAGAGTTGCTCTTCTATCAGCTTGAATCGGTCGGCCCATTCTCCTCTGACCTCTAGCATCAACAAGGTATTTTCACCCACAGGACTGCCGTATACTGGATGTTTTTCCCTTTTCACATTATTCTTTGTAAACCCTAGAAATGGTTGTGTTTGAAAATCCCAGTAACTGAGCAGACAACAACCATGTCACTCTCAAAATGGCTTAAATCACCTTTCTTTCCTATTCTGACATTCAGTTTGGAGGTCAGGAGATTGTCTTGACCAGGACCACACCACACCCCTAAATATATTGAAGCAACTGCCATGTGATTGGTTGATTAGATATGCATATAAATGCAACATTGGTGAACACATTGGTGAGACTGTTAGTCACATATATAAGCTTTGTGTCTTTTTTTACTGGGTCAAAGAAATATATTATGACTCATATATATATCATCAATATATTTCATAAATATATTATGAAATATATTGATGACTCGTCCAGCACTACAAAGACAAAGACAGACGCTTGCCCCTTGATAAGACAAGCACATTTTACACATTTATAATAATGCAAGATAGAGTTAAAATCATATTAGCTCAAACATCTGAGAGGACATGACACTGTTGACCACAATCCAAGCTAAAGTCAAACTGTATTTTACTTCTGCAGCTATTTCCTTCTCTCTCAAGCCTGGACTGTCATAAATCAGGAGCTGTTGATGCGATCTATCAGCCGTGTCTGGTATAGTTTTGTCCACCTCCGCATTCAAGCTCCGGTTCATGCATGCACAGACCCTGAGAGAGGGCACTCGCCACCAACTCTCCTCAGTTAGCGCCATTGATCACCACTGCTGAAAGATGACAAACATCTCCTCCTAAATGAGGAAGCGTTCCTTTCAGCAGGGATATTATAATCTAATTTTACATATACACAAAGTAAACAATGAAACCAAGCAAGTATTTCTAAAGTAAAACAACAATAGCATAATAAAGCTGTTTCTGATATATAAATATATATATATTTTGGTAAGTTTCCAGGTTGGTGATTAGGATGGCAGAATACAATTTTAAGTTAATCAAGAAGAAAGCATGTGAACCGGCACAGACATGCACTAAGCCAGCACGTACCTTAACCAGAAAGACAGAATGGATAGATTACATGAAAAACAACATAAAAAAACCCCAATATAGTCTCATGGACTGAATTTGAGAGATCCCCACTGAATCTGAAAGACTTTGAGAGTGACTTTGAATCAGCATAATAAAATTAAACATAGATACTCACCCTCATGTCATTCCAAACCCTTAAGACTTTCGTTCATCTTCGGAACACAAATGAAGCTATTTTTTATTAAATCAAAAAGCTTTCCAATTTACACATTCTAGGTCTAGAACGACAGGAAAAACTTAATTTAAGTAAACCACGTGTCTCCAGTGGACTAACCTCAATTTTAAGCGACAAAAGTGCTTTGTTTGCATAAAAAACCCCTATCGAGTTAACCACGACGACGCATGCGTGCTGACTCAAAACCGATATTATTATTATGCAAATATAGAGCCCTCGGATTTCATCAAATATATCTTCATTTGCGTTCCGAAGACGAACGAAGGACTTGAGGGTGTGTAATTAATGACAGAATTTTCATTTTGGGGTGAATTATCTTTAAAGAAAATGCAGAAACTGTAAGATACATAATACATTACAGAAACCTTTGTCTGAGCCAGATCTGGTCTTAGTTAACAGATCTTCTTTATAGGCACTTTTTAAGAACAATTTATAGCATCTCAGGATGATAAGATCTAAGAGCCAAAACGTTAGTCCTCTAATTTAAAATTTATGTTTGGCATAACTCACATTTCATTGAGACATTTACCGTTTTCTATTCTACTTAGATAATTTTGACAATGCAGAGCGATTCATTTCTAATAATCAATGAAAGATACATCTGACTTTTTTCCATGAGGTATGCAGGGATCATTAAATTTACTACTGACCTGATGGGAATAGCAGACTTGTTTTAATAGCCAAGACTGTGGAATCTTTCTTTGATGTGCATGTAGTGGTGCTATGGAGACTTACCTTGTTTTTCTACTGAAGCGTTTAACAAAATGCTAAATCTTCAAAACGCATACACTGCCCACTAATCATTTTTAATTTATCTCATGTTATTCATCAAAAAACATTGCAGTTTAATATCAAAACCAGAGGTTAGCTCTTAGATTTGCTGACATATCTTTCTTAGTACGGTGTTACAGTGGAATGCAGGGCGAACATTCACGATTATTCTTATCTACAGTATATAATCTTCAATGGGAAAAGCTTGACATGTGTCTGATGACCTGATAACCCCATTTCAGCAGCTGAGACCCACACAAAGATGTGCGACAAGCCTCATGGCTTTGGTAATATTTTCTCTGCTGTCGTTTTTTGGTATAGCTATAATATTTAAATCCTTTCTTTTTACTTTTGTGTAGATCACAGTTTATAATCATTCATGTGCCATGGATGAGATTGCATAAATAATAAAATAAAATAATAATAAAATATAAAATAAATCATAGCAAGTTAAAAATGTTGCTCTGCAAAATAATTTCCCACAGCACTGGCAATAAATGATGGTGAGAAAAATGGGAAGACATAACAAAAATTGCCCCAAATCCTTCATCAGCCTTTTACTTATAATGTCAGACAAAGAAAGAAGAAGCAGCAAAATGTACAAACTGTGTAGTAAATAGACTTGATAACAAATCTTGATTACACAGAGATGTATACTAAGTGTAAATGGGATAGATCACAATGCTTATAACAGATAAGATACTGTATAATCTCATCCTGAAAATAATATGTGATAAAGAAAACATTTTATACAGGGGTCACACAACTCATAGCAGTGTTTATAAAACACTGACTGTGCAAGCGAATGATACTGTTATTTCTTTGTGATATCTGGGATGGTGTAAATCAGTTAGACATGCACGGAGATGGAGGAGAGCTGAATCTCAGCCAAAACCAACTTCACAACAGGGGATGAGAAAACTCAATACAGTAGAAACAAAGGCAGAATGTGACCGGATCTAAAGTGTGGTTCAGTTTCATATAGCGTCCCAAAAAATACTACACAACAGCTTGTTACTGGGGCAGTATCCTCAAAAATACTAATATGCAGCCTTTAGTCGTAAATAAGATAAAGATATCAATCTTAGTGTCAGTTCTGGCAGGTCACGTTAGTCAAGTTCGCATCAGCTGACTCTCAGCTCCATTGGAGAGGTATATATGTACAGTACTCAGTTAAAAACAGAAGGGAGTTGATGTAATGATGTGATGACATGAGTACTTTTGAGTTATTTCCTGTTAAAATGTCTTACATGATACTGTACAATTATAGCAAATATAATCAGTCATAGATATTTGAGTCAATTCATGTGGAGCAAAAATGTTAATATGCATTTTTTTTTTTTGACATTCGTGGCAATGTTTCTTAATGGCTGCGATTCTAAAACAGGCACACCCTGTGTCTAGCTACACACAGCCTGCGGCCCGGCTTTAGTCTAGGTTTTTGGAACATGCTGTATCCTTTCAAATTGCTTTTTAATGAAGGACAAATTTGACTCTGACCCCTCCTGTTTCCTTTTTTTTTCTAAAAGCCAGATGATTGGGTTTTTGCTACCCTTCAGTTACTTTGACACTCCCCATCCATGTTTTGATTTGAACTTGGAGGAAGGAAGACAGAAGACTCAGGTTTGACAAAAGAAATCAGTAGGAATTTAATATTTGATTTAAATATGTACAGATGACTTAAACTGTACTGCTGCTGGAATGTAGGCAGCCATCTTGGAATCTGTTGTTTTTCCAGACGATGAGACAATTAGATGTCAACTTTTAAAATGAATTGTGCAAGACAGACTTCAGAAACATCAGACCCCGTTGAGTTGCATTTGTTCTGAGTGCTAAACAGGGTCCAGTTACACTTGAGGCAGTGGCGGTATCAGGCATGCACCAGGTAGCAAAACAGCCCCTCTGGTCATTCAAATGCTTAAATCTCTTTCTGAGATTATTTGACAAAAAAGAAAAAAAATTCAGGGCACTTCAGAAGCTTCTTTTCAAAACAGAAGATATCCACTGTGTATTACAAAAGAAGGTCCATTGTCTAGTGACTTACTCTGAAAGGTGAATAAACTACATCCTAGATGATGGGCCAAAAGTTTTTTTCACTCTAAATTAACTAACGACCCAACCGTAAGTTATGCAGACAATACAAAACTTTTATTTTCAGAAAAAGCAGCATAGAAACAGTGTGAGAGAGCTGCTGTTTTGGAAGAAACCCATTTATATACAGAAGAGTCTTTGAGGTTTCACTAATTTCTTGAAAGGTCTCCAGATGAGCCAAAAAGCATGGCCTGTCTTTTTTTTGCAATAAATTAGCTAAGATGCTAACAATCTAGTTCAAAGGGCAAAAGACAATACAACTTGAAAAGGCCTATAATACAACTATATGCAACATGGGACGTTTCAACACTTTCAGCCTTTCTCTTTATAAATAATAAAATACAACAATCTTCCAAGCATTCACATTACAAGTGTCACAATTTTCACAACCGCACAGTATGGTGATCCTAGACACTATACAATGATAATACACTTATTATGGCTAGCATACATATAAATATACATACAAAAAAATGTCACTAAAATGTAAGAACTCCTTCACTCAAAGCAATGGCAAGTCCTTCATAAAAAACATATAAATGAAACTGATTTTTTAAAAATATAAAAGAAAAGAAAGAAAAAAAATACATCCCCTGGTAATAAACAAATATAGTGACATCAGTTTGAGTTTCTACAGAGTTCTCATTGCGGCCTACAAAGTATGACAATAGCAGCTATTTTGGATGGACTTAACATAACACTGGAGTTTCAAAGCTGTTTGAGTCATCAATATAAAAAGAAACAAACAAAAGGAGCAGTCAACGTCTTGCCTCCCTGGCCAGCCAGCGAGACAAAACAAAGCAACACATAACTCACTTCACATCAACACTGCGGTGGCTCTGAAGAAGGGTAACGTCGCCACACAATGTTTTTACCCTTTCAGTTACCAGACACCTGCGTCACCATCATGGCTTAGCGACTGATTCTTCATGCTGCCTTTTTCAGGTATGCAACATTGCTACGAGTGACTAATATGTCTTATCAAAAGACATAAAACGCCCTCCACAAAATGGAGTGCAATGTAGCATTAAATTCTCATCTCAGCCTCATCACTGTGCTCCAGAGAGTGCTCTGTGGTGCTGATGATGGAGGCTGAGGGACCTTGAGTGACCCCGAATGGGGAGACGGCTGGGGACCGTGCAGCAAGTGGGGACAGAGAAGGGGAGAAACTGGGAGACATCGCTGCTGAGGAGATGGAACCCTCGTGGCTTATAGGTGAACGCCTTAGCGATGCTAAGTGGTGGAACGTCCGTGCAATGGCGGGTTTGGGTGGGACAGATTTGGCCCCTGGATGAGCCACTGAGGTAATGAGGGGTGGAGGGTCGATTCTTGGCTTGGGGTCTGTCTTGAGTTTGGGTTGGAAAGGTCTACGTGGGTTGTTGGGAGGTAAGCTCTCATCTTTTAGCCTGGCGATCTCTGTGAAGACACTGGCTAAGGGTTGGAACTGAGGGCACCAGTTGAGAAGGTAATCCCAGTTGTAGCTGCCTCGCAGTTCCTCGTCACTTGCCACTATGGCTGTGAGGGAGCCATCAACAGAGGGTTTTCCATCCTCAGGGAAAGCATAATCTTTCGGATGGGAAATATTCAACCCACGGCCTACTCCAAGATAGCCCCCACCTTCATCTCTATAGACTGGGAGCTGACCAGACAGTAGGGTACCACTGAGACTCCCACTGATGCTCCCCAGTTTCTTATTTTTGAACCACTGGCTTGCATCAAGTGGCCCTGGTTCACAAGAAATATCAGAGAGTTGGTCCGCATCCTGTTGGATACCTGAATCAGGGCCCCTGGCAGAAATGTGCTCTTGCATTGAGGAGGTGATGCTTGCAACTCTTGGGTACTCATTGATCATCCGGATTTCATCATCCTCTGCCGCTTCGGCAGATCCCCGTCCACTGGAGTGAGAAGGATCTAAGGATCCTCCTCGAGTATAGGAGCCTCCACCTGTTCCTTCTTCATCACCTGCATATCCAGGAAGTGCTTGATGATAGATCCTGTCGCCCCCTGCGGGTTTAGACTCATCCAAGTTTTGCAAAGCTGTGCCTGAAGATGCAGTACTATTCCCTGTGTTTTGTCCCTTCTTCTTGCGTTTTGATCTTACTAGATAAAGGGCCACAGCAATTATGACTAACAAGACTATTACTCCAAGAGAGGCAGCAATTATGCTCACAAGGAGGATATTAAAGTCTGTTGCGAGACCAAAGGATGTGTTGGTGACATCAATGGTTAGCTGAGCAGAAGCTACTCTCGATGTGTCAAGGGGGCTGTGTGCGTTAACATCCATAGTCATTAGGCGGGGTTCCCTCTTCGAGCGACTTCCACCACTTGAGCTACCAGAGCTGTCCATCTTTAGGTAGATAACACCGGTGGTCTTATTCACATCGAAGTAAGGAGAGGAATTGGGGAAGGAGTACAGTACAATCCCATCCACCCCACCATCCTCATCTTTGGCCTGTACTTGTCCAATGCTCTGACCTTTCTTGGCTCCCTCTGGTACCTCAAAGGACAAGTCTGAAGATGTGAAAACTGGGTCATACTCATCTTCCCCTGTGATGTAGACCTGCACTGTGACTGTAGCTGAGTTGTTGCCGGCATCCACAGCCAAAGCAATAAAGTTAAATGAGTTAACCTTCTCAAAATCAAATATCTGCCTGGTACGAACTTCACCAGAGTTCTGATCTACCAAGAAGAGGTCTTTTCCTAGGCTGGAGTGGTCCACCAAGAAATACTTCAATTGTCCATAAACTCCTGTGTCATAATCGATTGCATGTAACACAGTCACTGCAGAGTTGAGTGGCTGGTTTTCACGGACACTGGCTGTTAATGTAGTAATGGGAAAGTAAGGTCTGTTGTCATTAATGTCCTTTACCTCTACATGAATAGGAGCCAAGGCAAAATGACCATGGCCATCCGAAGCTTGTACTATAACCACATGGGAAGTTCGGCTCTCTCTGTCTAAAGGTCTTTGAAGCTTCAGTGCTCCAGTCCACTGATCCACAGAGAAGAGTTTCATCTCATCTCCAGAGCTGATGCTGTACTGGACCTCTGCATAGGGAGCTGAATCGGGATCAGTTGCAGTCACACGTAAGAATTCGGTACCAGCAGCTGCCCCTTCACTCAAAGCCACTATGTACTCAGCTCTGCCAAAGACAGGAGGGTTGTCATTCACATCAGTGACTGTGATGATGGCTGGTACGCTGGAGCTGCGTTGGGGAACACCACGGTCCGAGACCGCAATGGAAAGGTTATAGCGTGATAATGCCTCAAAATCCAGTCGCTCTGCCAGGATCAGGGTTCCTACGGTCTGGAAGCCATGGCCCTCTATGAAACGAACGCTACTCTCAATCTGGAAAGCATTTCCAACATTCCCACTGGCGATTGCAAAATCAAAACCAGAGTTTTCCTGAGATAGGTCTCCATCTACTGCCTCTAAGGTCAGGATAGTGGCTCCAGGTAGCTGGTCCTCAGACACTGTGGCTTTGTACTCCAACTGATGGAATACGGGGGCATTATCATTGACGTCCATCAGCTGAACTTGGACCGTGGCAGAAGATGATAGCGGTGGAGACCCTCCATCACGAGCTTCGACGACTACACTCACAGAGGGCTGCTCTGGGTCAAATTCTGCTTTCTGTCTGATGAAAAGTGTACCTAGAAAGACAAGGGAAGTGCTTTTACTACAATGTTAATGCTATATAGTTTACAATATGTTAAAACTATTGGCAGGGGCTATTTAAACTATATGCAAGTAGCTGACCTTGTAGGTAGATGCTGTTTTTAATTAACTCAAACCGACACTTTATGTACATATCATCCACTACTAATTGCACTTATTATAAACAATTTATTTGTTGCAAGATGCTATTTGTTATAAATAGGATATACAGGAGTAAATGCCACTGATATGTTTAGTATAAAGCTTATACCATTTTTTGGATCGATGTAAAACCCGTCCCTCGTTGAAGACAATACTCGATAGGTGACCTTTCCATTTTCTCCTGAATCTCGATCTGTTGCTGTTACTGTGATAACAGGACTGCCTGATGGAGAATGTTCTGGAAGTGTTACCTAGAAACCAAAAGCAACAACAAAGCTGTTATTTGGCATGCTTTTTCCTGTATCCACAGCGATGTCATTTTGAATAAAAGCATCTGCTAAATGAATAAATGCAATCATAAATGACTGCACGCTTTTTACTGATGCGAATGGAAGCATGTATATTTATTCTGGGATAAACTTATATAAACCAAGTTATTTTGCCATCCTAATCCATGAGAGTCAAACCCTTTTTCTCACGCTAAAAACTTAAAGGCAATAAACCAACATCGATCCTAATAAAACAAGATACAAATTGTGTCACTCCTTTTAAAATACTTCAAATGTTACAAAGGAAAAGTTACCTGATATAAATCTTGCGTAAATGTAGGTGCATTGTCATTTATGTCCTCCACCAGCACAGTTAAATTGGCTTCACTCTGATGCTTTGAATCTGAAGCTCGAATTGTCAATGTGTACCATGTCCTCTCCTCAAAGTCCAGCGGTGCTGTCAGAGACACACGGCCGTTGTAACGATGGATATCGAATTTTCCCTGTGATGGAGCGTCCAGCTGCAAAGAGTAAGACAGCACTGGGCCAGAATCCACATCATTTCCAGTAACCAGTGTGATCTCAGTGCCGATAAGAGAGTCTGGAAGAGGGGAGCAGGGACACGACATTCAGATACATGTAATAAAAGTCTTGTCTTTTAGGTGCTTGTTTCAGGATAAAGGGTCAAAGGTCACCAGTTAGTTGACTTACTCTCTGGCACTCTAATTTCCCGTGGCACTGGGATGGTAGGACTGTTGTCGTTGAGGTCGACAATAATCACTGTGATGGTGGCAGTGCCTACCAGCTTGGGGCTACCACGATCAGTGGCTTTTATCACCAACCTGATGCACATGAGATAAAATAAAGGGTTAGATCATTTTTTTCTGACTTATATCACATGAGAGATGTCTCTGTTTAGTTTTTTGAGATCAAGAGAGAGAAAAAAAAGATGTCTTCTATTTTTGGAAAAACTATTTGTGCAACAATCCAAAAGCTCTAACAGACCAAAAATGTAGTAAATTAAAAACACACCACTTTATACGGGTAGGGGAACATTTTAGAAACAAAACACATGAGGTAAAACTACGAGGGCTTGAACACATCTCACACAAACTAAATAACGCTGGAGAGGACAGTTACATTCCACAGAGGGAAAGTAAAGACCTTCAGAGCAATGACTTCATTGGCAGAACAAGCGCAGTACACATGATATACACTCACTGTGCCTGTGTCCAGATTTCCCTGTCCATAATGGCCGCGGTCGTGATGCTGCCGGTCAGGGGGTCAATTTTGAAAAGGCCACTTTGACTCGAAGACTCAATGGAGTAAGTCACCTGACCATTCTGACCTTGGTCAACATCCTCTGCCATAACCTAATTCATAAAAAAACAGGTTAATCAAACAGACAGTCCAAAATGAACACTTGCCATACATAGTAAGAAAGTAAGAAATATGTGAGGGAAAAATCGGTAAATAATTCCATTAAAAGGTTCATGATAGCTACAGTAAATTTTCTCAATTCACTCACGATTGGCTAGTATGGCAAAAAAGTTACAATGTAAAAGAAAGTTGTTTGTAGAATATTCAAGTTTTAATACTTTTCCAATGTGTTTTCATTTACATGTGACCTTTTAGAAGTACAAAAAAGTAAATGACCCCTTACCTGAAGGATTGGAAAATCATAGCCCTGTGCTTCATGCATATAAGCCACATAGTTCTGCAGCTGGAATCGGGGTAGGTTGTCATTGACATCCTGAAGAATCAGGTTGACAGCCATGAAGGAGCTTGAGGATGTAGTTTCAGCCTTCACCACTAGACGGAGTCTTGGAGTGTCCTCAAAATCCAGGCCATTTGAGCTCTGTACCCAGATTTCACCTATGAAAGCACCAAAAATGCATTGAAGTAGGTCAACTGACTGCCATTGTCAATAAGAAATATTGTTTTTCATATGCATTTTTGTATACATCTGACCTGTACTTGAGCCGATGCTGAAGGAACGGTATTTGTTCCCACTGAAGATGGTGTAAGTGATGCCGTTGCGGGTGCCGTCAGGGTGCTGAGCCTGAGCCTGGGCGACTGCAGTGCCTGTGGGGAGAAATACACAGAAAAAAGACCTCAATACTCTTCTGCCATACTCACTTAAATTGATGGATTGGCTTTCAATGCTTCACAAAACTGACTGCCTGCGAGTGTTGAAACACAATGCTGCAGGTTTCATCATGCAGTTCATTGTTAAAGTTTTAAGTGCTTTGAAATGACAAAGACTAACATTTAGTGTGGGATTTATAATAAAAAGAGTGAAAATTGAGGTCTGTATAGTTTTGCAAGATACATCACATACAAGATACTTATTTTCATTGAATGAATTTTCAACCCATTTTATTTTTGTAAAACGTTTTGTTTCTGAGCAAAACAGGACATCAAAAAATGAAGTAAAAAGTATGATGGGACCAATTATTATCCAATTGGAATTGACTGGGTCATAAAAAGTTGGTATTTTTGCCATATTTAATACATTAATATCTATATTACCAAATTATTTTCTAAAAACGTAACATTATTTCCCCCGGTCATAATTGTGCATGCCCGGGCCGTGATGACATCAGCTGAAACGTAAAAATCATTACATTTCAATGAACGATAACAAAAAATGTGTATTTCTTTTGGGAATAACATAGAGCACAATACCACCAGTCACATGTATTAAAGGGATACTCCACTTTTTTTGGAAATAGGCTCATTTTACCACTCCCCTACAGTTAAACAGTTGGATTTTACTGTTTTCGAATGTATTCAGCCGATTTTTTTATATTTAGAAGAATATCAGTAACCACACAGTTTCTGGTCTCATTGACTGCCATAGTATATTTTTTTCCTACTATGGAAGTCAATGAGAACAGAAACTGTCTGGTTACTGATATTCTTCTAAATATCAGAAAATCGGCTGAATGGATTTGAAAATGGTAAAACTCAACCGTTTAACTCTGGGGGAGTGGTAAAATGAGCCTATTTCCAAAAAAGTGGAGTCTCCCTTTAAGAAAGTAAAATAAGGGTGAATACTGTCTTATGATTTTATAACATAATAATGTTATCATTCCTTATTTTCCCATGAAATGGACAAGGAACAATTTCTACCTTTGTTTTACTATTAAAATCTTCCAGGATAATAGCATACCAAATCTTTTGCTGTAAATTCCCTGCATACCTTTAGCTGCATTCTCCTGTAAGCTAACATCCCTGGCGTTGCGAGTGAATCGAATGCCCTTGTAATCTTCCTCCTTCACATAGACCATCACCACACCTAGAGAAGACTGAGGCGGGCTGCCCTGGTCCATAGCCTCCACTATGAGGGTGCGTTGGGTTTGCGTGAGGGTCTGTAGCTTCTCTGTGGTCTGGATCTCCCCCGTTAGCGAGTTAATGGAAAATCCTCGAACTGGCATAGCAAAGCGGTAAAACACCGACCCATTGGCTCCAAAGTCCTTATCTTCTGCTCTCATGGTGGCCACCACCTGATGGGTGGACACACTACCACTGGACACGTTGATAATCAGTGGATCCTGGATGAAGAATGGTGCATTGTCGTTGACATCCAGGATGGTGACGGTTACCTGGGCTGTGGCGTTTCGGGGTGCGGCGGGTGAAAGGTCAACGGCGTACACTTGGAAGGCGTAAGAAGCTCTTTTCTCTCGGTCCAGAGGTGCTGCGGTAGTGATCCGCCCCGTGTCTGAATGCACTGTAAACGCACCTTTGGCTTCTTGGCTAAGGAAGTATAAGATCCGCCCATTTTCACCCTCATCCACATCTGTGGCTGTTGCATCCAACACCACAAAACCTACAGCAGCATCTTCTGAGACATCGACGGTGTAGCTACTGCTGCCAAACTTGGGGCTGTTGTCGTTTACATCAAGGACTGAGATTTCCACAGTGGCAGTGCTGCTCAGTGAAGGGCTGCCATGATCTTGAACCACCACTTCTAAGGAATAGCTGCTCTTCCGCTCTCGGTCCAGAGGTTTTGAAGTAGACAAAGCTCCAGAGGAACCGACAAGTCGAAAGTCACCATCTGGGTCGCCAGCTAGAATAGCAACACACAGACAAAACATTTGTTAATAATCAAGCAGAGTGGGTCGTCTTTTTATAAGAAGCAAGCCTGCAATGCGAGCAGAAACAGTAACGTGCCTTGACTGCAGATAATTAAAAAAATGCAATATGTGTATATAACTTATAGACTCTAAATCTAGTTTGTAATCCACTGTAGAAGCTCTTCTTCTACAGATTCCTCTGTACAGAATAATAATAATAATTTTTTTTTTACCAGTGATCTTATAATCCAGTCGTCCGCTCTCTCCGGTGTCCAAGTCTGTGGCTTTGAGGCTGAATAGCTCCACGGGCTCTTGGTTCTCAGGCACTTCCAGACTGTAATGCTGCCGCCCGAAAGCAGGAGCATTATCATTCTCATCCAGCACTGTGATGTGTACTTTAGCCTTGGCAAAGTTAGGGGGTACTCCTCCATCTTTTGCATATACTATCACATACACAAGATATAAAGAGGGTTATTAAGTTTTGGTTATATCATAAATTATAATTATATAAATTATATTTCATAGTAGCACATAATACTTTTTCAGGTCAGTGTTGATATTGTTAACTAAAACTAAACTATTAAAAAACTTTTTTGGTAATTGAAATTATCATTTTAATAAAATAACACTATTTCGAACATATTATGTGTGGATTCTGGCTGTGTTTATGTACCTGTGACAGTATAGTGGTCCTGAAGTTCCCTATCTAGAATCTGAGTGACAGATATCACACCCGTCTCCGGATTAATTGTGAATCCATCCTCGGTCAGACCACCGTAAATCACTAAGCCATTCGTGCCTGCAACAAAATAGAAATATATAATCAATAATTCTGATTGAATACTAGCTTACACTGCGTGCTGCCTACTACTGTATCTTTTAGTAAGTGAAACCTTTCAAAATATTTCAAAGTATACTACATTGTTGCCACATGATCTCACTAGGTTGCAAGTGAATGGCTTCCAGTTATGAGCTAAGAGATTGACAATAAATTGCATTTGAAAAATGCATTATTTAAAGCTGCAGTCCGTAGCTTTTTGTTGGGTTAAAAATGATCCAAAATACATATTTGAGAAAATACAAAACCAGCCAGTGTTCAAAACTGTCTGCTAAGCTTGTAATGAAGTTTTTAAGAGATTCGAGCATGTCTATGTGTCATTACGTCACATCTTTACACATAAAGAAAGAGTCTCGGCTAGTCGGCTATATTGCGTGTGAGGATGTTGGAGGTGGAGATTCATAGCCTTTTCTCACAGCACTTGATATAATTAAACTTATCAATTTGTTAGCGGATCCAGAAAGGTTCAAACGACAATCACCAGAGGCAACTAAAGATTCACCCGCTGTAATATGCAAAAGACTTTGTTCGAACTTCAGAGTGGCTACATATTCGAAGGACATTACATGTTGTCATGCAATGCTTGCTTGCGTTGTTAACTTATGTTTTTGTCATGTTTTATTGATTATTGATTTAGGGTCATTGGTTCATTTTCCCCACTTGTCTCCAATGTGTTACCTGACTTGTTTGCTCACTATTTATTTTCCTTGTGTTTTCATTCCCGTGCCAGTTCATTGTCTTACATTCCTTGTTACCTGATCCCTGAAGTCATGTCCTGCTACCAAGTCTTGTACTGAAAGTCAAGGTGATGGTAGGTCCTGTTTTCCCCCACTGGGTAATGTTTATGTTATTCTTAATTTTATTCCCATGTCTCTGCATCTTTGAGTCCTCACATCATCCCTTACCAAAACCTTGACATATTTTTGGAATTTTTAGTTAGAATTTGTGTAAAAATATATTTTGGCAGTCAGATCAATTATAAGTATGAGTAGCCTAGTTAGTACTAATGCTATTCCAAACACAGCCTGTGACTGGTAACAATCAACCAAAGCCTCTTTCCTTTCATTCTGAATTAGATTGAAGTTGTGAACGACCTGATTTGAATTAAAACAGAAGTGCAATGTCAAAATATTCAGGTTCAAACCTTTTCATCTCGGATTTAACACCGGTTTCATTAGAAGTGATCCACACAAGTGTTAAGCATGGACAAAGACGCACGGGTGCCAGATTGCGTGCAAAGTTCGGAAGCTTTGGCACGAGCACCTGCTTGCTCAATTAATGCTTCCTGAAAAATGACTTTACAATCTCTCTTTCATACTCTCTCACTAAACCCATGAGGCTGAGAATGAGTCCCACATACCCTCCACAGGAAGCGTAAAAAAAAAACACTGCCCTCACTGCAACTCAACATAACTGCTTTAACCAGATGGCAAAGTTTTCAGACACAGGTCATGCATATCTGAAAGGTTGAAATACCCAACAATGCAGGTGATTCTTTGAGCATTTAACATGGGTTTTTGCAGAATAAAAAAAATGAATAAAAATAAAATCACTCACCCTGATCCCGGTCTGAAGCGGAGACCTTCAGTATGCTCGTTCCTGCTGGCTGGTTCTCTTTGATTTGGGCTTCAAACTCACTGCGTTCAAACCACGGTGCTTCATCATTTACGTCAATTACTTGTATAGACAGAACTTGAGTGGTGGAATGTTGGGGTATCCCATGATCCTCTGCGACAATTGTGAGATTGTAGTTCTCCTGCTCCTCACGATCCAGAGGTTTAAGGATGGAGAGAGAGCCTGGAGAAGAGGAGAAGAGAAAAACATCTGTAGATCTGCTGCACGCTTCACAGCACGGCCTGTGGTTGGAGACGTGTGACCGAGGTCAGAGAGCTCTTCTGTTTTAAACCATTTGTAATATTTCATTATGTACATGCTAGACGCTATCTTGAGCTACCTGAATGTGGCTGGGTAACTTTGATGAGGTTTCATTCATGACTTAAAGGGATAGTTCACCCAAAAATGAAAATTCTGTCAGTATTTACTCACCCTCATGTTGTTCCAACCACTTAAGACCTTCGTTCATCTTCTGAACACGAATTAAGATATTTTTGATGAAATCTGAGAGCTGGATCACTCCTCCATACCAGTCCATAGGCTTCTTGAGGGACTGAAACTTGCCGGCCTCGAAAAGTTATTGAAGAAATCATTAAAATAGTCCAAGTGACTACAGTGGCTCAATCTTAAGTTTATCAAACGACGAGAACACTTTTTGTATGCAAAAAACAAACATAAATAACAACTTTATTTCAACTATTCATTTCCTTCTCTCTGGGGCTCGAGTTCAACAGCGTATGATCTGTTGTTGTACGTTTAACTGACTAGAGGCCTAAAGAGAAGGAAATGAATAGTTGAAATAAAGTCGTTATTTATGTTTGTTTTTGCGCACAAAAAGTGTTCTCGTCGTTTGATAAACTTAAGATTGAGCCACTGTAATCACTTGGACTATTTTAATGATTTCTTCAATAACTTTTCGAGGCCGGCAAGTTTCAATCCCTCAAGAAGCCTATGGACTGGTATGGAGGAGTGATCCAGCTCTCAGATTTCATCAAAAAATATCTTAATTTGTGTTCCGAAGATGAACAAAGTTCTTACAGGGTTGGAACAACATGAGGGTGAGTAAATACTGACAGAATTTTCAATTTTGGGTGAACTATCCCTTTAAAGTAGCCCACCACAACAAATAATGTGGAGATTACAAATAGTAAAAGTACTGTTTCTGTACAATATGTTATCCAATGGAGATATTATAGTAGCCATAACTATGTGGACAAAAAGGATGTGTCTGTCCACTGATGGCCATTCAAAATTAGCTGTATAATGTTTATAATATAATATAATATATGTTTGCCAGCTGAGAAAATACCACTGAGATCAATAGGGATGTAAGCTTGCTCTAAGTATATGCTTGAAGGGATAATTCATCTTTGCTGGTCCTTTTTTAACATAAATTTGTTCATAGAAGAACATAGAAGTCAAACACAATATCCATAGCTCCAGTCTGACATAAAGTTTAGCTTTATTCATCCTCTGTTTTTCTCCTCTATAAGGAATTTGAGAATTAAGTTATTCGCTGACTTGCTGGTATGAAGACCAGGGAAGAAAGTAGTTGTCATGGATCCATTTTTGATCCTTTCCAGCTATACCTCTCTGCGATGCTGTCATCAGCAAGCCCCCAAGCGAGGGTCACTCAGGATAAACACAGCCCTGCGGTTGATATGGCAGCCTGACTGTTTGCTGACTGCGAAATATTATTGTGTGTTTGTGAGAAGTCTGTGTGCGGCCTCTTTTTTTATAAATTTTATTTATAGTCCACCTATCACACTCTAGCTTTAAACACATCATTGAGATGTTTGAGCTGGCTTCTGCTTCTGTATACGGTAGCTCTGGTTTTGTGCTTAACGTCCATCTCTACAGTAGACCTCCTCCTTAAAGAGTCCAAACAGAGTGAAGACTTTCTCCTTAGTGTCTGTTTAATCTCAGCTGTGACTTTATTGTGCCATTCAACCCAACTTTAATATGTATATAGCACATAGAAACGATTTAGAACAGAAATTAAACACTAACCTACAGCATAAACCATCTGACAATAATGGAAGGGAAATCGTCTACAGATGTTCAGTCGATTAGGTGATTTTGTCAATTTAATCCAATTTTGCGTGAGCTGTAAATGGTCGTATTCTGGGAGGTTGAGAGGAATTTCAAACTAATACATGCATATTTCCAACGCCAAATCAAAGAGGTGCGGTCGATGGGCCAAAATAGAACTGCGCTCCCACAGATAAACCCTTCAAGAAGCTGATCTGTTCTGCTAAATTTCGTTTGGCTTTGAGCGAATGAGAGAGAAGTAATGATTCTTACCACTGTTCGGGCTGAGGACAAACCGTCCTGCTGTGTTTCCTGACTGGACCCTGTAGGATACCCTGCCATTTTCGCCCTGATCTGCATCCCGGGCCATGACGTAAAGCAGCACAAAGCCCACAGGCTGATCCTCCATCACACTAACAGCAGTCGGGGAGCTGAAGATCGGAGGATTGTCGTTCTCATCAGTGACGAAAACTCGTGCCGTCACCGAGCCCCAGAGTCTCTGATTGGGGTCCGAGGCTGAATCCGTGGCATGGACCACCAGGAACAAGCTGGAGGTCTCCTCATGGTCTAGCTCTCGACCCAGTTTCAAGACTCCTGTGACAGGATCTAGACTGAAGAGATCTGGGTTGTCAGGCCACCGCTGTTGGATAGAATAACGTACCTCACTGTTGGGGCCACTACCATCTTTATCAGTAGCTTGGAAGGTATAAATGGAGGAACCGGCTTGTATGTTCTCAGGAATGACAATAGTGACAGGATCTTCTGGAAACTGTGGTGGGTGGTCATTACTATCCTGAACGTTTATTTCCAGCTGAACCATGTGAGTGTTTGGAAAGGCCTTGGAGAAATCATCCACCTCGATCTGTAGAGTATACCGTGACCCTTTTTCATAATCCAGCTCTCTAGCCAAGTAAACATCTCCTGTCAAACGGTCAACCATAAAGGTTCCTTCATGATCTGTGCCTCCCACCACCAGGTAGGTCACCTGACCATTTGAATTCACTTCATGTTGGTCATGTGCTCTAACTGAGCCAATAACAGAGCCTGGCTTGGCACCCTCCACTGAGTTGAGGGTCATGGTTAGGGTGTTGGGCTTTGGAGGGGTCCTTGTGGAGCCAATGACCTACAGATTGGGAACACAATGAATTTAGAAGATGGAGTGTAAAATGTAAAAACAGAGAATTACTTGTCATCATTAGCCAAATGTACTATACTGTATTCTACAACTTACAACGCATGGGTGTGTTTCCATTGTTTTAGATGTTCATTCACATTAATGAACGAATAAGATGGAAGGAACCTGCCTGCCATTTCCAACGTCTTTGAAGAACATTAGAGCTGGAACATTTTTCATAGGTGAAGCCTTTCATACTAATATCCCCATGAAAATAAAAACAGTACACACACACCAGATCACAGAAAGGAAAGCAATAGAAGGATTGACGTTGATCCATTTCTGGGCACTCTCTTAGGTGCAAAGCACACGGGCCTTTCAAAATGAAGATGGTATTACTGATGGTATGTAAAATATTATCTCGAGATTGCACTGGTGCAAAGTTCTGTGGTGTGAGCGTATCAGCGTTAGCGCTACCATGTTAGGGGACCGAAGTTTGCAGCTTTCCGTTTGATCATGGGGAACCACAGCTGGGCCTCATCAGAGCCATCTGGGAACACTTGATTCAAAGGTGCATTCTCCCTCTGTCTCTCTCTCTCTCTCACTCCATTTCTCCCTTACTCTCATCTTCCCCATACAAACAGGGAATACAGAAATTGCATGCAACCGCACACTCTACAATTAGCCTCCAATTCCCTTTTTAAAATCACATCTGTAAAAGCACTAAAGATATTTCGCAACAAAAAAAGAACCAGCGAGAATCATTTTGCAGAGAATAAACTCTTTAGAATCCGGATTATTTTACATTGGAATGAAAAACCATGAAAATTACCCTATTGTCAGAGATATAGTTTGACATGTCTGTTTCACGCAGTTCCATGCTAAACATTGGGATTAATACGTGGTTTTCTGTTACAGTACGTTCCTCTGGAGCAGGAAGTAATCCTGGGAGTTTTGAGGTGTTTGTGTAGAAAGGAGCTGGCCTCTGGGTCACAACTCATTTCCCTTCTTGAATATTGATACCACAGCTCAGGAGACTGTGAGCATGATGATAATTTGGCACAGTCAAAGACGACTTGTCCATATTGCTTCTCCATATTGATTTTAAAGAGGACCCATTATTATTTTTTAACTTTCTTGAGTGTGAAATTTTGCTGTTTTAGAATGAAAAAAGGTCTGCAAAGTTACAAAGCACAAAGTCCACCACAATTGGACTCTCTATATCAGTAACCACTGTTTTTGACCTCCCTGAAAATGCCTTGATTGTAGTCTTGAGTTTTCTTCTGGGAAGGTACACGTCACAATATTCATCTTTTAAATAATTCCTGCCCAAGGCATATGCAAAAAAGGGACGAGGCCTGGTTGAATTACATTAGTAGTGTGTTATGGTAAGGGGTGTGACATTTCTGACACATGCTTGAAACTGTTGACCAATCACAACACATTGGTCCAGCTGACTTTTTTGAAGGAGGGGCTTCATAGAGACAGAAACTAAAAAAAAGGTGCATTTGATTTCCCATACAACAACGTAACTCGCTGCTTCGTGCATCATTGAAGAAATCAACTAGCTATTCACGGCTGTTTCCCGAAAGCGTATCGTTGCAAATTTGTCGTTCAACCATATCACACAGGTGGAGGAGTAATAACGTATAAAGAATTCGGTTGAGATTGAATTAATGCTAGGTTTCTTGCTATGAATTAAATGTTAAATAAATGTTCGTTGGAATGATGGTTTCGAGAAACACCATCTCATTGAACTATACTGATAATGACGGTACTTGTGAGTTGGGAGATTATGCTTTTGGGAAATGCTCCCCATTGCAACTATGTAAAATATGAATATGTTTTTTTTAACCAGAGTTTCCCCATACTGCTTTTGCGCAGCGCGATTTTATTCACACTGCTAGGTAGTCTGGATACCATGGACCAAATTTTCGCCTCAGTGAGGGGACCAATCACTGAACGGGGAGGGAGCAGCAAGGCGATGACGATGTCTATGCGACACACCGAAGTCTTCTTCCTCATCGAATTTCTTTCGCTCTATATACGTCATTTGGTATAATTGAGGCGATTGGCTATGAGCTAGCACCCAATAAACGGCTCTTGGCATTCGTAAACCACTCTTAAAATACGAGAAAATGAACATGTGGTTCCCAGGCCACGTCTCAATCTCAATGAGACGTGGCCTGACGTTAGCCAGGCTATGTTTTTTTTAACATTCAAGCATGAAAACCTTGTTCTAGAAGACTCCAAAACCAAAATTGAGACTTTGTTAAAGGGCACAATATGGCCTCTTTAATATGTCGACAGATAAACTTAATAAAAAAATAATTAACGGTAGACTTATGACTTGAACCAGTAAGCAACCACCTAAAAAATGTCAGAATTAAGAAAAAAGTCTCACCTGTACAAGTAAGGCAATTGAAGAGCTCTGAGATGGAGCTCCACGGTCCGAGGCAGTGACAGTGAAGCCATACTCTGCTTTTTCAGCTCTCCTCAGGGGGGAAGAAGAGCGCAGCTCTCCAGTATTTGGGTTCAAGGAGAAACGTTCTGCTCTGGAGCCTTAAAAAGCAAGGACAAATGGAAGCATAAATATAGACAAATATGGTAGTATAATTAGCTGTGCCATACATCATATTGGGCACAAAGATAACTCTGAGGACATATGTTTACGTTTAACAGTTTTACCATTTTGCATAAACATCCTCTGGCATTACCCAACACATAGGAAATATTCTGGATTCTTGTTTACCTGATAATGAGTAGAAAATAGTGCCATTCTCTCCCTCATCTGGGTCTTTGGCGTGAAGAGTTCCTAATAAAGAACCGGCAGGAAGACCCTCCTGAACCTGGAAAACATCAAGCGAGTTTTAAACAGCAGTCGGGCTGCTTATACTGATACAAACAACTTCAAGAGTGGGAATGTATCCAAGGTCACATAAACAATTCTTGAAAGATATTATGTACAGATGTAATGACGTTTTTATGATGTGTAAACTGTGCTTTAATAAACACAAGCACCTATGTTATGACACTGATTTAAGGCTTTGAATATAGTCCGTGCCAGTCTGTTTCTTGCCTGAATGAGAATCTCCCTGCCAGGCTGCGTGTGGCTGAATGCTGGCGCGTTGTCGTTCTCATCCAGCACGGTTATGTGGGCTGTTCCGGTGGCGCTACGTGGAGGTGTACCACTGTCCTGTACCACCACAATGAGCTGATAACTGGACTGGTGCTCACGATCCAAAGCTGCCCTGGTGCTGATTTCACCTACACATGAAATTTGGAAGTAAGTCAGAATACTCAGTCTAGAATTGCGCAATTGATTTTCAGATGTGTTGTTAAAGAGATACTCCGCTTTTTTGGAAATAGGCTCATTTTACCACTCCCCCAGAGTTGAACAGTTGGGTTTTACCATTTTCGAATGTATTCAGCTGATTTTCTGATATTTAGAAGAATATCAGTGCCCAGACAGTTTCTGGTCTCATTGACTTCCATAGTATATTTTTTTCCTACAATGGAAGTCAATGAGACCAGAAACCATTCTGGTTACTGATATTCTTCTAAATATCAGAATATCGTCTGAATGGATTCGAAAATGGTAAAACTCAACTGTTCAACTCTGGGGGAGTGGTGAACTGAGCCTATTTCCAAAAAAAGTGGAGTATCCCTTTAACTAAAACTAAAACTATTATCTATTAAATACAAAATTGATTTTGTAAATTTAATTTAAGCTGAAATAAAACATAAATGTTAGATGAAAAATTGTAACTTAAAAACTCGTATACAATTTGAAAAGTTAACTGAAATGAAATTAAAAACTGAAATAAAAACAAATTGAATCTACTGTAATTAGAAATACTAAAAAGAAAAAAAAAGCACACAAGTAAATTATTTAACACTAAAATTAAATTGAACAGTAGGTAAAATATACATACTCAATACAAAATACTAAAAATGTATTTAAAATATTCATAAATTCATAAACACACAGCTAAGTTTATGGTATAGAGTGTAGAGTATACAATAGGGATTTTCAATGAGAACCAGAAGGTTCTAAGAAGTCCACAAAAAATAACGTAATAAATCAATTTAAAAATAATTAAACAAATATATAAATATTCGTAAAATTTGAAACTGTTTGAAAAAAATTTGAAAAAAGAAAATGTTTCTGTTGGAAATTAGATTAATCCTAATCATAATTATATTAGTCTACTGATAGCCATAGTTGTGTTTTTTTATAGAAAATAAATGTTTTTCACAATATAAATGGGTCTTTATACATGCCTTTTTAATAAAAAATATTTGGCATCAAACATTTTAAAAGACATCACCTAGAATGTCAAATGACACTGAAGGGTCATAATTGTGTTCCAACTCACCAGTCTGTGAATTGATTTGGAAGTAGCGGTCCGTGTGAAGTAGCCTGTACGCAAGACGGCTGTTAAGACCCGCATCCCGGTCGGTAGCAGACACCCTCCCAAAACCAGTTCCTGCAGGCAAGTTCTCTCTCACCGCCAAGAACACCCTCTCCTGAGAGAAACGAGGAGAGTTATCATTTTCATCCGTCACAGAAACTCTGACCGTCGCGCTGCCGGTCTTCCCCGTCTGCCCGCTTCCTGACGTGGCCAGCACAGTTAGCAGGTAGATATCCTTGGCCTCTCGATCCAAAGCGCTCTTAACAAACAGCCAACCACTGTCCGGGGCGATCCCAAATCCTGCCGCGTCCCCATCAGGCCGGAGCCTGTAAGCCAGTGTGGAAGATGGCGTGGAACCTCTGGACGACCCTCCGTTTCCATTGGCATCTCTATTGAGTGCTCGGACCTGCAAGAAGTTTGTGTTGAGTGGTGAATTCTCCTTCAGCTCCACACGGTAGGTCATCGTGTCAAACACGGGACCCTGGTCGTTCTCCGCCTGGATGTGGACCACCAGGCTGAACGTAGCACTAAGCTGAGGCGCGCCGCTGTCTTTTGCGATCACTTGGAGGTCATAGCGAGGAACGCTGTCGTACGACAGACTCCCGATCAGTCGGATCTCCCCACTGCTGCGCTCCACGCCAAAAGTGCGCTGCCCTCCTGCCGTCATCAGGTCAAAGCTCAGCTGTCCATTAGGGCCTGAGTCGCGGTCCTCAGCCTGCACGCGGTACACAACGGTACCCATTTTCGTGGCCTCCAGTAGGAGCAGAGACTCGGAGGATGATGGGAAAAATATGGGAGCGTTATCGTTCACATCTGCTACGCTGACCCGAACACGCGTCTCTCCAAAAGCTGGAGGGGAACCGCTGCGCGCTTGAATTTCCAAGTCGAAAAAGGGACGCGACTCATGGTCCAGAGGAAGGCTTGTTCTAAGTGCTCCAGTTTCCGGATCTATCATGAAATAACCATCTGGATCCCCAGCAGAGATAGTGTAGGTGACATCCTTAGAGACTCCTGGAGCGAGAGAGTGATGGGATAAGATACGTAAGCAGTGATTCAATCTAAAGCGACTTTATTACAAGGACAATGTTCTTATGGAATTATTGGTAATGATTCATGGATCATCTCTTCAGTGATTCAACATTTCGGTCACAGGTTCAGACCAGGAACGCACAACATATTCAGTACACTGCCATTCAAACGATTGGGGTCTGTCTCTTTTGCTTAATGAGGCTGCATTTATTTTTATAAAAATGCATTTCTATGTAATGCATTCATATGAAGGTAAAGATACATTTTCCAGTCTTCAGTGTCATGTGATTTGCAACTCAAAAAAATATTTCTTATTAATGTCAGTGTTGAAAATTAGTTACTTTTGTGGAACCAGGTTTCTTTGGTGAAAGGAAAGTTCAAAAGAACAGGATTTATTTTCTTTTGAAAATAATGCAAGTCTTTGCGGTCACTTTTGATTAATTTAATGTGGAATAAAAAATCTCACAGAACCAATGAATGGTAGCGTAGTACTACATTGGTTGTTCATCAGATTATATTGGATATCAGATTGTACAGTTAATTGAACATGCAAATTTTTCATATTTTCACATCCCCCCAATTATTACATTAGGAAGATTAGACTAAAATTTAATTAAATGTGTCTTCATCATATCTCAAAATGAATATACATTTTTCATACTGTACATTACAATGATGTGATGCCATCACATGTGTTTTAGTTTATTTACATAAGTATCGCATTTTAACACCAGTCATTTATCAGTTATTTGCCATAACATGAAAATAATCATTGCCTTCCGTACCAGCCAGAACTGTGATATCAGTGTATCCCTAGTACAAACAGGTACTTCTTATAGAATCCCCCATTATTTTTCATTAAACATCAATGCAATAATTTCCAGCAACATGAGGTAGAGTGTAATCTGTGATGGATGTGACTGTTTAATGAGGTTCACGCAGCAGCTGCTGGTCTATTTGCACAACTGGCTCAGCGAGAGTGAAAATATTCCCGATCAGGCTTTTCAGCACCCTTGCCTGTCTCACAGACACCAGTTCATGGTTCAGAGAGCCAAAGCACTGAGGTTAGCAGAGCTATGCGAAAGTATGCAGCAGCACATGGCTACTTATTTTAGATGGAACATGGAAAATGCTGAAACTAACCATTCCTGCCGCTGGCTCTCACTACGCCAACCTCGGTTCCCCGGAGCACGTCCTCAGATACGGTGAAGAAGTACTGCGCTTGCTCGAACACTGGGGGCGCTACTGAGCCAGCCACAACGCTGATGTTCACTCTGGCATTGACAGGTGCTGTGAGACCGCCTCCGTCCCGTGCTGTGATCACCATGGTGATGACGGAGTTGGCCTTTCCATGCAGCGAGCGTGACAGAGAGATCACACCTAACAGCGAAAAAATGCAGAGATTCACAATAAAATGAGATATAGGCTATGATGAGTCCTGAAGACTGTGAATATGAAATATAAGGATACGGATGAGCAAGTTTAGTCAGCCAATCTCAAAAATCACCTTAAAAGTAAAAATACACCACAAAAGAATAATATATATATATATATATATAATTTATTTTCCACGCAAGGAAGAAAGTCGTACATTGAAAATCATGTTTTTAATGTCATGTTTTTTTAATTAATATTAAATATATTAATTAAAATCACTAATAATAATATGCAATATTATATATATATATATATGGTGTGTATATATGGTGTATATACTGTATACACCATATAAATATTCTGTCTTATTCTTATTATTGTTAAATGCAATATATTGAATTAAATTTATATTAAAGGAATAATTCAACCAATCAATATATATATATATATATATATATATGTATATGTATATATATATATATATATATAAATTATATAATTATAAATATATTAATTATATATAATATAGGCTATATATTTTATTGAACTACCTGTGTCCTTGTTGAGGGTAAAGAAATTGGATCCTCCACCAGGGATAGTGTGATATGTCACTTTACCATTTGCACCAGCATCTGGGTCTTGGGCCGTTACCCTGACAACGGAGGTCCCGGGTGTGCTTTGTGTGCTCAAGCTGACGGCATAGTTCACCGGGTAGAATGTAGGTCTGTTGTCATTAATGTCCACCAGTGACACCTTCACAAAGGCGGAGGACACAAGGCCTCCCTGCAGAGAAAAATATCATTTTATATTACTGATACTGACGATAACGACGACAGGATTGTGAATACTGTCACACTACTATCGAATCAATCTCGATGATTTCTTGTGTGTAATAATGCAGAAGAATACTTTGCAGTGGGATATAATTGCCATTCCAGGTTAAGAGAGGCCAGTGAGCTAGTATGTACTGCTCGGCCTGCTCGCGCTACACAGGCAGCATTTTATGGCTACATTAATAATTGAAATGGGAAACAAAAAGCGCCACTGCTTTAAGCCTATAAAGGGAAATAGTGTGAGTGTGTGTGTGTGTATGTACAGAAATGTGCCCCTGAGACACTGCGGTTTATTGCCTGTTCATTTAGAGAGCTCATGATTGTTGTTACTGGCAACTGAGAGAGAAAGAATTGAGCGACTGGGCATCTAGGTGCTACACAACAGAACTAATGGTCTTTTTTTAATCAAACTTTATGCTTCTTCATTGCAGCTTTAAGAGTTGAAAACCCTTTAAAACTCAGTGTGTGATTCCAAATGGATCAGATTTCCCCAAAAAGTTAAAAAGCATATTAAATGTATTAATGACCAGCATTTTTCCAAGTGGTCTCACATTTTTGGACAATGTGGGTCTTAAAGAAATATTGCGGGTTGAGGTTAAGTTCAATCGCCAGCACTTGTGGCATAATGTTGAGTACCACAAAAATAATTGAATAATTGTAAATGACTTGTCCCAGCTTTGCTTAAAAATCTGAACTAGAATGCACATTTCCTAAAGAAAATGTGAGTGGTGCTTGCAGTGGCAAAACTCAGCACAGGACACATGCTAACTAACAATGTTAATTAACATGTTATTATAATTATAATTAACAATGTTGCTAGTATGATTTATGATTTACCACATTCTAGAATGATCTATGATTGTAGTATGACTTACCATGATACACCACATTCCAGTATTATTTACTATGATTTACCATGTTTCTAGCATGAATTACCCTTTGTTGCTATGGTGCTCTAAATGGTTGCTATGGGGTTGTAAGGACCTGTAACTGGTTACTAGGGGTGTGGCTATGAAGATTTTAGGTCATTACTTATTGGCTGCTTGATAAGAGGAGTCACACTGGGTGAGAGGGAGAGACGCAGGGTTCTCAGGCCCTTTGGTGACTGTGATTTCTGAAGATTCTGCAGTCTATGGGACTTTTTTGGCCACTTTTTCATCCACCATGTGAACATCGTACACCGATCGCTTAGAAAAGATACAGCACACCTCTCCTCAAAGAGCCGGTCAATGACACCTCACTCATGGGTCTGTGACAAACGGTGTGGGAGGAGTAACACCTCTATTTTTTGTCCCGAAAAATAATAATAATAAGTATGAGCAATAACAATAGTGATGCCTTGCCTTTGGAATCACTTTTTAGCTTTTGTATAGCTAAAAGAGGTAAACAATATGCATGTATGATTTTAGTGCAAAAAAATGCTTTCCAACTTGTTGTCTAAAGTTATTCCCAAGTTCCAATATAGGTGCAAATTAATTCCCTCACCCCATCCGTTGCAGTGACAGTGAAGTCGAAACTGTCTGGTCCTTCGTCTCGATCCAAAGCCACACTGGTGCAGATCTGTCCAGTCTCTTTATTGATGCTGAACTGACTGGGTGGAGCACTAGCAGCCCCGGATCCAATCGAGTACGTGATGGCCCCAAATGACCCACCATCTGAATCATCTGCTTTTACCTGTGGAGCACAAACACAGAGAACGTTGTCAGAATTATAGTCGACTCATGTCATAAACCCTCGTCTTCACAGAGAGCAAGCAGAACAAGATTTATAGGTCTAAATATGTTCTCATTCAAATAATTAAACACTAAATGCTGAGAGTTCGGTATAGCCCTGTTAAATAACCAAGACACTCCAGACATAAATCCCCATCCCTTTGTAATTTCGTTCCCTCTGTCCTCTAGCTGATTGTACCATGGATTTACAGCCAGCTGGTCTGGTCTTGGCCGCACCTGTCTCATCAATCTCTCACAGTGGAGTGGGAAAACAAGAAAAGGCAGAAAGAGAAGGAGAAAAGTGTCTCCTCTCTACGATTCACATTCCCTGCCCTTGAATGCTTGGGTAAACGTCTATGGAAAGAGGGCCACTGTTGCTGAGAGATGGAGACTCCAAGACGTGATGAGGTGGAGATAACTGGTTGAAGTTATTGGGCTTCGCCATAGGTGGAAATATCTGGCCTTGAGTCCAGGAGGCGCTTTTGCCAATTTATGGCGACATTAATGTGAGGATTGAAGCGTAAAGATTCATCAAATACATACCATATGCATTCATACAGTACTGGAAACACTGCTTTCACGAGGGGCAAATGTTACTGAGAGAATCTGGCATATTCTCAGGAGAATACTGTTCCAGAAGTTGCTGAAGGCTAGGAAAGGGAAAATTGTCTTGGATCTCTCGGCTCTATGCTTCCACAAATCGTAAAAGCCTTTGTTTGTCTAGGAATCCTGCCCTCTCTGTGCACTAGTTTCTGTACCGCACCTCAACGATATGTTGGTGATATGACCAACTTAAAGGCTGGAAAGCAATCGGAAAACGTTTAAGAGACGGTCTGGATCGGGACAAACACAATCTTCTGGATGCAAAAGAAGGAGTCAGGATTGATTACACTATCAAAGTTTGGAGTGTTTTTTTTTAAGTCAGAAGTTCAGAAGCTCGGAGCGAATAAGTTTAAAGAAACCACAATCACATGTTCACACACGCCACCACAGATAATCTTCTTATTGTCACGGCAGTATAACTGCAGCTGTACAGCTGATTCACATTACAATTCTGACATGGTGAACACAGAGTATACTGAACTTAAGAGTCTGAGGCTCCTCAACAGGGCTCCTGCTACCGGAAAGGTTGAGTTCACGACCCCTCAGCTTTGCTTTATGCTGTGACCCCTCTCCCACCATGATGCTCTCTGTAAACAATATTACTCTGGTGGTCCACAAAACGTCCCATTCATCAATTCCATAAAGACCTGTAGACCCTAGTGCCTGTAACACAACAAAGGGCTCCTTGCAAAACATTAAGGGGAAATGACCTTTGACTCTGCCGCGCCTGCAAATATTTAATACGGTTGGCTCTGGAAGAAGTTCCGTTGTGAGGACTGCAAAAACCTGTTCTTAAATGCAATCTAGAGGATGTGATATCTGGCCAAAATGGCAAGGTCAAGCTAATTTTTCTTTAAGGATTGAATCCTTTTCCCATATCCATTCCAATAACAATATAAGTAGTATAAAAACAGCTAGAGGATTGTCCTGTCCGGTTGCCAGCTGTTAAAACCACAATTTACCAAAATATTCAGTACTGGTTGGAAAAAAGGCCAGTTCACACCAAGATGTGCACTTCATCACCCACTCTGGAAGGCCGTAGCAGTTTTCTGTGGTGTTCTGGTGACAGGAATTGCTCATGTGTGCAGTGATAAACCAACAGGTGAACGTGTCCTCCAGAGCCCGACCTGAATGAGACCACCAACGCTCATATTCCGCTCTGCAGTGGTCAACTCTTTTCCATCTGTTTTTACCATTATCGCTGTTGTTTGCTGTTGGGATTACGTGTGGTGAAATACTATCTTTCTGACAAATCAAAGCCCTACGCCTGTGTTCTTGGGATATTTGGGTAAAGTGGCTGGGATTAAGCATCTGCGATAATGATTCGTCCTGGGATGCTGTGGTTGCCAGATTTTAGTCCCAGGGTGCTGATAGAAACAAGCCTAGCCCACCTGGTGAGCATGACCTCTACACCATCCCCCTTTTCAGAGAAGACTAGAGCCGATCATTTATACGGCATTTGAGAATAAGAAAAAAAAGGAATCCAATAAGATTCAAACATCAAGACTGTGTTTAAACAGTGGATGATTTGATCAGGTGTGTGTGGTAATGGGGCATGAAGGTCTAGAGGGTTCAACTGAATGTGTGTTTGTGAGGTTGGGAGGGTGAAAGAAACCTTCTCTAATAAACAGGTCGCAGGTGAGAAAAGCATTAAGGGGCCCGGTGTGGCGTCTTGCCCCCTTTGGGGCTTGAGGGCTGGAGGTCTTATCAGCGGGGAAAGAATTGATACTGACAGGGGAATGAGAGCAGCAAATCCGTTCTTCACACTCTCTGACAGTGCACCAAATCTGCATTCAACTTTGCTGCGAAAATTACAAGCACATTTTTTCTTTATTGTTACTCATTATCATCTAAATCTGTTTAATTTTCTCTCAAGAGATATTGATATATGAAACTGTTTTAGTCAATACATGGATTCCAAAATAACATTAAACTCTCATTAAACAGACAAAAACAGTTGAACACATTGTTTAAAATATTCTATTTGATTTTTGTTATATATAAAAGAGTTTGTACAGCTCACAAGAGAGAGAAAGGTCATCGAGTCTGCAGACTGAAAGTGGGCCGCCAAGACTTTCTGCACACTCATCAGTGCCAATTAAATGTAAAGCTGTCTAGCATTTCTGCACACGTGCAAGAATCCATCGGCCATTCTGGCATCAATCAATCTGACAGTCCTGACCAGAATTCCCATCTGCATCACTCCATCCCTTATTCATCAATAAATTAAACGACAGAGGGTTTCTCAACGTCACAGGAAACAAATCACTCGCCATGCTTTTCACAGCAGATCAATAGTGTCGAGACACATTCAGCCCACAACAAGCAACTAGAACTTTCAAACACCACTTAGTCTTTCTGCAATTACCAAACTCTACAGTTTAATCAGAGACTTGTGCAAAAGTATTGCAATAATTCAGTCGTGCTCTGCCGTAGAGACTCATCCATTCCCTTATCCAGAGCTGCTCTTGGGACAAGTGCTCCCGGAAAGTAGGACTTAACACCATATGCCGTAATTCATGGCTTTCTTGGGCTGCAGACCTCTCAAGAGGATGAACACTGCCATAACTAACCAGATGAACTCTGATTAGAGGAGCAAAACCGTAATTGAAGAGTTGCATATACTGTACTGATGATCATGTGGTACTGTAGATGCTTTTCGCTAAAACCTCTCAAGAACTGGCGCAATAAATCACGAGTCATGAAACAGCAGTTTCATATTAATCTTGACTTACATTACTGAATTTCACAGTAATTAATGTGCAATATGTTCTTTTGCCTGATATCGCCCCACTGCACTCCATAGTATAAAGAGAAGTTAAAGAATTACATCCAGGACAAGGACAAACTTCAATTTGCATTTAGGATGACATTTAGTTTGATTTCTTTTTCAAAATCTTCACATTCAACGAGATCTGTAATAATGTATATAAGAAAAAACTGATGAGTGATTGCATTATTACGGAGCCCCCCAGTCCCACTTTGGCAAAAAAAAAAAAAAAAAAAAAATATTATAACTACCTTGTGGCCTCAAGATAGTAACTCGTAGCCTCAAGATAGTAACTCATGGCCTCAAGATTCTAACTCGTGGCCTCAAGATACTAACTTGTGTTCTCAAGATAGTGACTCGTGGCCTCAAGTTAGTAACTCTTGGCCTCAAGATAGTAACCCGTTGCCTCAAGATACTATTTCGTGGCCTCAAGATAGTGACTCGTGGCCTCAAGTTAGTAACTCTTGGCCTCAAGATAGTAACCCGTTGCCTCAAGATACTATTTCGTGGCCTCAAGATAGTAACTCGTGGCCTCAAGATACTATCTCGTGGCCTCAAGATACTAACTCCTAACTTGAGGCCACAAGTTACTATCTTGGGGCCACGAGTTAGTATCTTGAGGCCACAAGTTACTATCTTAAGGCCATGAGATAGTATCTTGAGGCCACGAGTTAGTATCTTGAGGCCACAAGTTAGTATCTTGACTTGAGGCCACAAATTACTATATTGAGGCCACGAGTTACTATCTTGAGGCCACGAGTTACTATCTTGAGGCCACGAGTTACTATCTTGAGGCCACGAGTTACAATCTTGAGGCCACAAGATAGTATTTTGAGGCCACAAGATAATTATAATTAATTTTTTTCGCCAAAGTGGGACTAGGAGGGCTCCGTACATTATACTGTGCATGGTCACTTTCTAAATTCCAGTGATTTCTTCAGTTGTTTCAAGCTGACAAATGTACGTGAATTTCACGGACCAAACAACACAACAAAACTGTCTGCAGTTTTCTAAGGGTCACTGCAATTTTACAAGTGCAATACATGGTTTGTTGTTATTACATTGCTTACAGTCTCAAACATGTGGTCTACATTATTAATCCAAGAGTTTATCTTTTGCTAGCATCCAATGTCAAGAGGCTGATGCAGTAATTTATCTGCATTTTTAACACTGAAGGCAAGACATCCGTTTCAAATGCACATGAACCCGCTGACCCAAGTCCAGGCTCATACAAACAATTTCAGATAAGACAACAGATCTATTACAGGTCACTGCTTGTCCAACAGACAAATTTGTGTTATTTTTACATGGCTCAGCAAACTTATAGAGTTTCTCGCTAATGCACACAACCTTGATATCTGTAATTCAAGATCACCTGGTTAATCTCCGATTTCTCGTTTCGTTCCCAAGGGAATCTGGCTCTTTTAAAATCGCAGGGGTCGGAATAAGTAAAAGAAACTGAGGAAATCCTCTACTACAATGTCTCAGGTCTATATCAAAATAAGCAGCAGTGCTTTGGATGTGATTAATTGAGAGCTAAGCTAGATGTCCTTTCCCTCACCTTGACTTTTCTGTCGACCCTTTTCAAAGAGGTCGTGATTGGCAGTTTGTTTGATTTAAGATGAAATCTTTTCCAAGGACTTCCATGTATATGTCAGTGTTTTAAAACCTGTGTATCTAGACCTATGCTTACATCTGGATTAGGAATCCAGACAGTGAAAACTACATTCTCTGTATTGAATGTGAGCATTTGTGAGGCACAGCAATTTATTTTATGTATTTAAATGGATAGTTCAGCCAGGGGAGGTAATTGACAATCAATGGTGTCCAAAATAACATTTGGGCTCATTGTCTTTCAATGAAAACAGTTGAAACATTCTTAAAAATCTTCTTCTAAAGAAAAAGTCAGTCTACAAAAAATGGACTACAGTTTTAGACATTATTGGTCTTTAGATCAATATTTAAATATATTTACAAAAAGTAATGATTCAACAGATCTAACAAGTCCACCCCCCCATGTAAATATGGATTGGTTTGGTAATTTAAATATTTTTAAACAGTCTGTTCCCTTGGCAACATGAATAATGTATCAAGTTCAATACAGCTCATAAGTCAAAAGCCTAACATTTCATTTTCAACATATTAACCATCACAGAGAAACCAGACTAACTATCACTTCTTAATTAATGTAATCCCTTAACTGACATATGGTGTTGTGAAGGCCAGATAGCACCAAACCACTCAATTGTCATACTATATATATATATATATATATATATATTTTAAATCAAAGCTCATAAATCAAAACCATTTCAAATTCAATACATCATTATCCACCACATAGAGAAATTAAAACCAGACTCACCACCATCAGTCTTGCATATTAATGGGAGCCTTTAACTGGCATATGGTGGATATGAATGCCAGACGGAACCAGAACTTCCCACACTATGGCCAATGGCAGTTCAAAGAGGAAGTTGGTCTGGCACTCATATGCCACTGTTAAAATATGAGGTCTATTATAAGAAGTGGTGAAAGCGAGGTGCTTATTTTGGAGCAAACATGTAAAGCTGTTCTTTAATCCAAAATGAGACAGAACTAAATAGCAAAGCACATTGAATTTTCATTGATTAGTGCAAGTGTACTTTGGATCGATATTTTTAATGTCAAGCACAGGATTGACTCCTTTAAGGCTAAGGGTAATTATTTATTATTGGAATAAATACCGATCAGAAATGTGTTACATTCCCAGAACAATTTCACAAATGTACTGCAATTATGGTGTTATTTTTTTTAATGGGACAGTTCGGGTACAATAATCATACTAAAATATGGAACAAGAAGTTTTTCATTTTTACACCAACAGCTTTGTTACTCTGTTGCATTTCTTCTAAGATTAGAAACACAACTATGCCATTAGAACCCACTGCAACTGTTGTACTATATATTTATAATATAGACATAACATCCCTTATATTTTCTCTTTGGTGATTGAATGTGAGTAATATTCTACATTTTTGTGAATTATGGAGAAGGAAGAAAACATTCATACTCTAACAAATCCATAAAAATTATAAAAAACTACTATTACATTTGCAACTTGTCAAGTATTAACTTGGGACCCAAACCTTTCGGAGGCCCTAAAGTTACACGGTAAAGTAAAAAATATATGAGATGGGAGGGAAAATAATATATCAATGCTTTTGCGTTCTCTCACAAATGTTTTTGTGTTCTTCCCGAGAAACTTTCCATTTGCTCGCAAAAAACGATACTGTACCCAAAGGTCGCCTTGAACTACAGCGAAAAAATGCTACTCGAATTAGGAATACAAATAACGACAAACCAAATGCTTCCAGACTCTTTGGTGAATGAAAATTCATTACTTCCAGAACACCGTGTGAGAAAACTGTAATTAAGTAAGATGGACCAGGGACAATCCAGAGCGTTCTCTAAACTGGCAACAGATGAGAGACAGATTCAGATGGCAGACAGATTCCAACCACTTCTCTTTCTCAATGGATCTATGTCTCAACAACTACAAACCACACTGGCGAACTCCACTCAGTGCTGTTTGTGTAACACGCTGCACCTTTAAGAAAATTTATGGGCAAGAGCATCTTGCCTCGAGGCCCTGAGCTATGCATCACTACAGAGAATATAAAAGGCTGCATTTTAGTGGTTTTACTATGAAGAAAGGGTACAGTGTGGATGTTTTTCTTCCCTACAGCTTTTGCAAGATGCCACAAGAGTCTTATTTTCCTTTTAAAAGTTTGTGGGATCTGGCCTGGGTCTTCCCTCCAGACTTGTGTATGTTTTTGAACTCATGTTGGTTGCTCCCAATTTGTATTTCATGGCAGAAGTATGTACACAGACGAGAAAAGTACAAACATGTTATACATAATTCATTACTATACTTTGGCAACTGGGGTTTGGAAACAGTCGTGTGGAAATGCTCATTGGGATATCATAATGACCTTTTAGAAAATATTTCCTGCCTTCTTACAACTTTCTGGCACAGTCAGAGTTCATTGGAAGAAAATGCTTGACTTTTCCTCCTATGCGTTCACTTGTCGTTTGTCTGAATTGTTACCAGTGTATCCTAAAATGCACCCGAGCACATCTACCTTGCTATCCCAGGCACTGTAATGTGGATTCATGTGATTGTTCTGATGGAGCCTGGGGACCAATCCAGTTAAATGCAGGCTGATTAGCATCCCCGCTAGGCCTCTAATGAATGTGAGAGACGCAAGAGCTCTCCCGGATCTGGCTAGGGTTTCCTCATCGGTTCTGACCTGGGACAGCACGCACACTCATCTATACATTCACTGATTGTAGCATTTCTAAAATATATATTTTTTAAAACCAGAATGTCATTACCACTTATTCAAGAGAGGAGCATGTAATCACAAGGAAAATATTTCTTAAATTTTACAAGGGTATATGAGGAGCACATATTTTATAACAGGGTCAATGACAAATAAGAGTGTCTAGGACAAGCTAGACTTCTTTTAGCACACATAGTATTTCAAAAACACGTGCCAGGTTCTTAGAGATGAACTTTTGTAATTTTTTATATATACATTGGTACTTTTATTCAGCAAGGATTGACCAGAATAAATGAATTGATGCTTCTTGGTCACCAAATCAGTAAATTAGCATAATGATGCTGAAAATTCAGCTATGGCATTACAGGAATAAATGACATTTTACAATATATTGAAATAGAAAACAATATCACCTTTTTTTACTGTATTTTATTAGATTAATCATCTTACTGACCCAAACTTTGAACAATAGCGTACGTTGAACACTGACCCAACAACCAAACTGTCAATGATAGCTTCACTAAACTAAGCTAACAAGCAAGGTATCTATATTTAAACACTACTTTAGATTTTAGTGTAAAAGTAATGATTGGTTGATATAAATGTCTCGATGAAAGTATGAACGTTGATCTACTGTAGGAACATGTTCTACTGGGATAAAAAAAAAAAACACAGTTCAATGAAAACATTGCTTATACTTGAAGCCCACAGTAGTTTATAATCATTTCCTGCCCATAATATGAGTACAAGCCCATTGATTCATTGATATTACCTCAGTGATGCTGACAAAGTGCAGGCAAGAAACTAGAAGACCGCTATTCTCCTTCCAATACCTCCCCCGACCCCTGACCTCGAATAGCACAAACCTCACATCTCAGCACTCTTACACTAAGTGATCCCAGCCCTAATGAAAAGGGAATGAGGATTGAGGGGAAAAACAAGGGAGAAGGAAGGAAAGAAGGGAAGAAACATAGCATCATCATCCCAACTTCCCCACTCTCCGTCTCCTCTCGGAAAGTGTGGTCTTGATTACAAGGCCGCCCGAAACCCAAACAACATTAGTGCAGCATAAACTGACCCTAATATAGGGCCTTTCAATGCAGTCGCCACTGTGACAGCGGTATCTTAGTCATATGCCTCACAACAGATCTTTTGGGTGGGGGAGGACTGGCCCAGTAAGAGTGGAAGGAAAGGGGTTTAAGAAAAGGGGCGGAGCTACGACTCAACATCCTCTCCGGTCTGGGGGAGTTCAGTGGATAAGCATGAGCTGTCAAAGCCCCATAAACATGGGCAGACAAACTGCGCTCTCCACCAAAACATGGTCCTGTTCTCCATACGGTATCACTTCAAGCGCACAAAGCACCAGGAGTCTTTAAGCTTATTGAGTTATTAATGTATGCAGGCCTCAGGTAAATCATTCTGAACCCCAAGAGGAGAAATGAAAAAAGGTTATGTCAATTTTTTTGTAGCATTACAGTATCTTTAAGACTTTTTGGCCAGGAATTTATGAAGTTATCTTCTGGACCAAAACTCTGGGTTGATTATTCTTAAAGGGACAGTTCACATAAAATTATAAATTCTTCTAATTTCAAATCTGTATGGCTTTCTTTTCTTCAGTGGAACACACACACACACACAAAAAGTTATTTTGAAGAATGTTTCAACCATTTTCATCCATACAATGAACGTCAATGAACAAATAACATTGGACTCCACTGACTGAAACATTTTTCAAATATATCACTTCCACATTCCACAAAACAAAAGTAATACAGGGTTGGATTAGAACCTCATGAGGGTTAATAAATTACAGAATTTTTTTGCTTTATTTTGTTTTTTTGTGAGCTATATCTCTTTAAAAAGTGATTATAAACAAAACCAAGAGTGTGGCAAAGTTGGTGAATTTGAGGTTCCAGACACCCAGACTATAAAAGCAAGATTTGTCATTGCTATCAACAATTTCTGCCACAGGGTAAATCATGATGGGAGACACACTCGCCTGTATGTTTACAAATTACATACAAGTATTCATGAAGCGTAAAGCCACTTTATGAGAGGAAATACACTGACAGTCACATTTGGCATTGATTACGGCAGAGTCTTGCTTTTCCTGTCACAAGTTTCAACCATGGCTGACAAACAGTTGATCAGACATAGTTTACATTGCAGTATACGTCCTCAAACATGAAAAACAAGGGTTGGATGTCACAAAGCTGAATTCTATTATCACACTGTTGTTATCTTTAGTAACTGTCCACTATAAGTCAATGTGAATTGCCATCTGCGACCTGTTTTACTTCCGACATGAATCAAAATCAGCAAATTAGAATGATTTTTGTAGATTATGATTAAAGATTATTAAGTATTTTTTTTTATTTTGAACATCGTGTGTAGATGAGTCATTCACAGTAAGTATAAACCGGGTCCATTTTAATTTCACATTGAGTTTTGTTTTTTAAAAGTGACCGTTTCTTTCATTTTTAATTACAAATCTGTTTCTAATTTGATCAGCTGACATATCCTGTCATGTTGAACTAACTTAACTAACACTAATGTCCCACATTCCACCTGCAGAGGTACACACGCTGCCTCATGGCCCGCGGACCCGTTGAGGGTCAAGGTCATAGGTCAGCAAGACATCGTCCAGTTCTTTGTCAGCCGCTAGGTCGACCCCTGACCCCTGACTGCTAAGCGGCAAACGCAATCCTTTCACTACATCTAAAATGAGCTGTTCATTTGGACTGTGACACATGCCACATAGCCAGACAATGAGAGACCACCTGTTATCTTTAAATAAAACACATGCACAAACTTCTGTGGCCTCCGCTCATCTCTTTTCATAGGAGCAAATAAATTCAATTAGGAAGAGGGATATCCTGAGGCATGATGTCGCTGGCTTTAGTCAGAGGCTCTGACCTCATTAAACTGTGGATAGCTGTAACATGTTGCCTTCATTTTCATGTCCCAAACTTAGAAAGCAAGTGTGAGTTTGTAATACAAACATCGAACCCATATCAGTGCCACGTGAGTTCAGATCTCTAGTTTCATCCGAGCACTGCACATAAAAACTGTGTGAAAAGAGGGGCAGGGCAACTCGCATTCATTAGAGAGAATTATGGGAACACAATGACTAAAGCATCTAATAAGAGCCTGGATTTCAATCACATGTGCTTTACTGTGAAGAATAATCACAGTGTACATTGTATATTCTTTAAAAAGTTTTCTTGAATCCATAATGAATCTTTTTAGCGAGTGAGTCATTTTCATTCCATCCAGAGACATGATGTTTAGTCAGTATGTGATTCGGTCTTGTTCAAAACAAGGCAAACAGATTACGAATGGGCAAAGATGTAATTGAAAGCATTACATTTTATGCTACTTTTTTCTATAGCTTTTTCTAAGGTTGAAGAATGGAGGTCAAAATATAGATTTATTTTGATGCTAAATGATGCTTAACACACTTTCGGCAGTCTCAAAACCATTTTGTAGGGACAAATAAATTAATAACGCATAATATGATTTGTTTCGGTTAAAATTTGTTTTTGTTTTTTTAAATTAGCTGAGTAAATGATTCAACAAGTTTCAGAAAGGGCCACTGCATGATTCAGTGAATATTTTTAGTGAACTCACTGCAAAGATTCAAATCACTTGGATGAGTCAATTAAACATGATCTGTTCAGAGCCAAGCGTTTTCAGAAACAAATAATGAAAACATACATAATAGTCCTTGAGAACGTTAAAACAATAATGCTAACAATAACTTTTCTCCCCCATCTACATGTGACAGAATGTATATATAAAAAAGACTTATGGAAGAGTCAAATTTAAGCTCCATAAGAAAAAAAAATAAAACATCTGAGGCCTGAGATCAATTACCCTGAACACAGGGAACACAGACCGAAGCATGGAGCGAGCAGGTCAGTTCTACATCGTTTTCCTATCTCATGTAGCTAATGACTCAAGTCTTATCACCACCCCATGACTGAGGCCCATGAAAGATGGAAATCATTTACAACCACATCCCTTGACCTTGTTCCCATAGTATCACCACAGAAAAGAAAAATGTCTACCGACCAACTTTTGAGATTCATACCCACTTCATTCCTGGAATTCCTCTTGGTTTTCTACTACATTAACACAACTTTAAGTTTCCAGAAGTCATGGGACCACCTACTATAACCTATGAGGTCAGTTCAAGGGTTGGTCATTGAGTTGCAAGTGTGTGTAAAAGGTTTCCAGGCATCGTGGGTTGTTTCTCTGCTCCTTGACTGGGACAGAAATGACTAAAGTCTTGACATGAAACTCGACACAATTTTACAACCAAAGCTCTGCTTTTGCGAAATGCACTTTGATGTAAGCTTACAACAGAGACCTACTGCACATACCATCTTAATGAAATAATAATGAATAATTCAGAAATAATATGAATATAAAAATTGTACACAAAATATAATGTAATTATAACATACTTTAAACAATGTAGGGTTGAGCAAGGTAGCTAAATAAAAAAATGTCAGACCCAAATAAATTATATTTAAAAAATATAATATCACACAACATATAATATATTAAATTACATAATGTATTTTTTTTGTTTAAAATGAAACAGCAATAAAAAAAATAACTTGCAATAAAAAAAATACATAAAATAAAATAAAATGAAACAGCAAAAATCTAACTAATATTTGAATGTAATTTAATTTACTGTAGGGTTGAGCTATACCAATGTATTTAGCATTTTATCTCCATTATTTTATTTTTTTAAATGTTTGTTTAATATATATATATATATATATATATATATATATATGTATGTGTATGTGTGTGTGTGTGTGTGTGTGTGTCTGTTTAAAGCATATATCTCTAAAGCAACTCTAACAATCCTTATATTCACAATGTGGATCAATTTTTTTAAACTGCAAGCATAATCATTGCTAGCATATCATTAATGTTATATATTGTATAATATATATATATATATATATATATATATATATATATAAACCAAATTTCAAGATGTCATAGCATTTTGTTTTTCTTTTGTTCGTTGTATAGTAAAGGAAGTTAAATTGTGTGAATGAATCCATGCTTTAACAAGGTTGAGAAAAAGGTCACAGGCAAAAATGCAGCTCAAAATTCACTTATACAATGCAAATTAGAGAGAGTAGGAAAGAAAGACAGAAAGATAAGAGAAGGGGGTAAAATAGAAGAAAAAGGGTGATTAAAAGGCTAAAATGGGGGGGAAGGGAGAGAAAAAGCCCCTCCCTTGAGAGTTCTGCTTAGTGTTAAGGCCTTGAAAAACACTTGAGCAGAACCCCTCCAATCTGACTAATGGAAGCCATATTGAATTAGGCCATGGTGAACACATGCAGCAGATTGTAGAAGGTGACTCACACACACTTTTATGACCACAGAAATCACAATAAATGCTGGCCAATTGATACCTGACAACTGTGTAAGCCGCCGAAATCCCAGCTTAAAGTGACATACTGCTCTCAGTCGAACAATAACTAGATTTTGTTTTTGTAAAGGCGCAGTATAGTTCGCTTAACCTGATTTACACCGCATTGACCGATCAAGAGCTTTGTGGGTGTGGAAATAGAAGCGCTGTTTGTTTATTCTGGACTTATTCTGGGGACCAAGCTTATTGATCATAATGTATAATAGCACATGATGTAGAAGGGTTAAAATCCCAGTCAGGGTCCCAAAGGAGCTGTGTGTAAATATGTATCAACGATCAGTACCCCGGGGAACATTAACTGGAGGACGTGAATTAATGGAGGAAAGACTGTTTGGGGAGCAAAGAGAAAAGGAGAGACAGATGAAGAGATCTCTCGAAACAGTTTCAAACAATAAGACATCCCCCTTTTAGACTACTAAAGGTCTGTGTTATGTATTGCACTGATTGTGGAACAAGCCAGTCATTATTTATTTGAACCAGAAAGGAGTTAAGGATAGAGTTATGGAATCAGAGATGGTACGGAGCCGCAGTTTATTCAGACCACATTCCAGGCGGGTCAAGGTTCCCCATAGGATAGAAGAAAAACAACAAATTAGATTTGTAATATCTCAGTTGTTTCTCAGTGACGGCAATGAGATTAAATGGAGAGTTTCACTTTATCCCAAGAATTGTCTCACATGTCTCCTCTAGAGGTTCCAAAGAGGTCTCAAACTGAGCTCACATTTGCCAAGACACTAGTTTGCTATCAATTCAGAGAATTCAGTGAAAACTCAAACATGTATCATAATGTAATAATGTACACTGTAAAACAGCTATTGGTTTTAAAACATGTACAACTGCAGAAAATAATATTCCTTGTTCAATTATTTAAAGGGACAATGTGTATGTATTTTATTTTTATGTATTTTATTATTTAAAATCAATATTTTTATTCATAAATATGTCCTCAATGGTGTACAAATACCTAAGCCAATTATCTGACTTATCCTCGTACACAAAATGTAATATCGTTATATACAGTACTCGGGTCCACGGTGGCTTCCATGTAGTTCCGACCTCTTGAAAAACTATAAATAAATGTTTATGTTAAATGTTAATAATTTAAATGTTCATATAATCTAAATGTATATATATATATATATATATATATATATATATATATATATATATATATATATATATATATATATATATATTTAATCTAATACTTTAATTTTAAAAAAAGGCAAATAGAAAAAAAAGTGTCCTCTGATCATTTTGTTATTTTACTGGCTTAAACATATAAGCCTATTTTACATATTGGACCTTACATAAAATCCCACCAATATATTTTGTAATCCCTAATGCCATAAACAATGTTAAGCTATATACTCTCAAGGCCCATTCAAACCAAGGACTAACAATATAGTAAAAATCATTCTAAATAGAACCACAACCATAACGATAATGGCACAGAGAAACAAAACAATGTTCTGAAAGCGGTTAAAAATCAGAATTTTTTGTTTAAAGAGCAGACAACAAAACTGCAGTGAGCACATAAAATAAACAGACCAATATCATTGGTGTGGATGCTAATATTGCTATAGTAATCTCTATAATTATTGTTCTTGGTTCGAACGGGCCTTTACTCTATGTTATCTATTGATTGATTCATGGCTATATTTCAGGAGAAACCTCTGATACCGAAAACTGAATTAAATCCCCTGACCCATGAACGAACAACCTTTGAGCAGTAAAAATCTCTCTCTCTCTACACTCACTCAATTTTATAGAGTAATTGAACTCATTTTCTGACTGGCTTTCTCTCGAGTTATAATTAGATCTGAGCATTTAGACCCCCCTCCCCCGACTAATGCACACATGCTCACCGATCAATCCCCACCTCCTCACACATGTGCATCTGAAATGCTCCAAAGGGGGTTTTGGGGGAAGAATTCATACTCTTAAAGCACCTGTTACCTCAGGGGTGCCCTGTTGTTGTTGAGGAAAGATTTCCGAGGAGCTTAGCAGGGGCACACAAACCGAAATAAAGCTGTCAGCGAATCCCAGCTGCCCAGATGTAAGGGTTACAACCTCGCTTAGGAAGCAGCAACCAATAGTCACAGCCTCTGGACACGGACGGATGCGATCAAAGCAAACCACGACGGTTTACGCCACATGCTCAGCACATAATTAAGTCTCTCCCTTGTGGAAAACGGGTCATAAATTATCAGAGTGGTACAGCACTTCCTGCGCACCCATATGCATCCATAACAAAACTTACAAGAAGTACACACATATCATAAAGCACTCGCAGGCACAGACACACACACACACAAACATCCTCCAGACAGCACACACCAGCTCGGTCCCAATTGCACTCTATTTTCTTCACTTCTGGCTACCTAACTCACTAGGAATGGCCAAGAAAAACACGCCGGCTGAGCGCAAGATAGCGTACGGGTCAAAGGTCTCGAGGCTCCAGATGGGACGTAGAGAGTCGGGCCGAGAGCAGAGCGAGCTGAGATGAGTAACGCATGCACAAGCGCACGTGTGTTTGTATGTGCGCGCTGGTTCAGAAAACGTCCGAGGGAGCGTTAAATCAAGACCTTGTCCTCGCAGGATCGCTCAACCTTAAAGCGGACTGATCCAAGTGGTGTCTGCATATTAGGATAGATAAATGGCGTAATTCTCAAAAAAGATGTCGTTTGAAGCCCTCTGATTTGGTTTTGTTAAGATGGTCTTCTCTCTATGCTAAAGATTATTAGAAATCAGGACCCGAGAGGAAGCTTTTATCTGTCCAGTGTTTAACGAGCGTCCCCTGAGGACCAAACCACAAAATGATGCCTCGACTGCCAACTCTTATTACCAAACAGGTTAATTCAGGAAACGCCAAAACAACCACAAAGAAATTAATGCATTTGTATACATTACAGATGTTTCATTTTTCAACGCATTTGATAAATAAACATATATATGACTATATAATATATATAATAAATAAATATTGATTTTATTTTATATATATATATGAACTGCTACAATGTTTCACCTCTATATTATATTCATAAAAATGATTAATATATTGATTTCATAAAAGTTTATTTATATAAATTATTTTACAGAGCAAATTAACTGTCTGTGTAAAAAAATAGAAAAGCAAAAAACCCTTTTTTCCCCAGATTGATCACTGAAATGCGTTTTTTTTTTTTTTTTTTTACACAATGAGAATCTTATTGTCTTGAAAGTTTTCATTAGATTCGCCGGTAACACTTTACAATAAGGTTCATTAGTTAACATTAGTTAACTACATTAGTTAACATGTACAGTATGTGAACAATACTTCTTCAGCATTTATCAATCTTAGTTATTATTAATTCCAACATTTACTAATACGTTATTAAAATCAAAGGTTGTATTAGTTAACATTACTTAATGGACTGTGAACTAACATGCTGTATTTGTATTAACTAACATTAACAAAGATTAATAAACACTGTAACTAATGCATTGCTCATCGTTAGTTCATGTTAGTTAATGCATTTACTAAAGTGTTACCGATTCGCCAAAGAAGGAAAATGGCAGTTTGAGACAAGAGAAGAGGAAAGGAGAGAGGAGAAGAGCTCTTAAATACTCCAGCTGTAGAAAGTCAGTGTCTCATAAAAGAGATGAGGATCATGACATCATCATGACCTCAATTACAAGAGATGCCTTTGAGGCTCTCGTACTGTCTGTTTTCTTACATTTATGATTAACTCAAGCGATACCATCTCAGTACATCACACCCACAACTCTGAACCAATAAATCCCTTATAGATTTTAAATATCCTCGTGGCATTTAACTGCCATATTTGCGGTATGACATGGCAGGCACGAATAATTGGCGCTATTGAATAATTATATCCTATTGTTTCAATTTTGAAGTCCTTGACGTGCTCTCATCAGGGTTAGAGCTGCCCTGTGTCCTATCCACTGAAAATGAAACCCTCGTAGTCACGCTTCTTCACATGGTTCAGTCCAGAATTCCAGAACTAAATTACCTCAGAATTAATCCTTTCCCAAAACTGTTGCTTTATGAGTCCCATTCTAACAAAACACATCTGTTACAACACTGCAAACAGAGCCAGCCATCACATCAAACCCTGTAGACATAACACGGACCCCCAGTGCTATCACCTCCCGGGAAGGGACCCATACTGGGTGGATGTTCGTTTCTCGCACCTGCTGGTTCCCCACAGCACGGTTTAACTGAACTCGTTCCTAGATCCGTCACTGACATACACAAGAGATGTTATTGACGAAGGAGATGCGCATGGATTGACAACTCTCACACATGTCACGTTCCCACACATGGGATACAAATAAGAATATGTTTTGGAAAAATGAGAGAGAGTGGAGCTGTTCTGTGTGCCAATATAAGCCGAGGAGGATGAGATTATCTTTAAATCACGGTGCCTCTGAGCCTCTGATCCGCCAGCTGAATAAAAGACTTGTAGTCAGGGTGCAAAGCTCTCATCGTCACATGATATGTGCAGTCAAACAGGAAGGTGATTAGCCGATCAAAGCTCCATAAAGTGGATTTGGGTTTCAGGGTGGGCTCTGAACAGATCAGTTGGACCTTTAAGTGCAATGCTTCAGTATTTAGGAGGCCAGTCTGGATGTCTGTGAGCGTTTGGATGAAAGAATTGCTAAAAAAAATTCAAAAAATGGTTTCTTATTTTATACATATACCCATATACATATGTGTATACCCATATACACATATCCCAAAGATGCTTGATTGTGTTGAGATCTGGTGACTGTGGGGGCCATTTTCGTACAGTGAACTCATTGTCATTTTCAAGAAACCAATTTGAAATGATTCGAGCTTTGTGACATGGTGCAAAGCTGCTGGAAATAGCCATCAGAGGATGCCATAAAGGTATGAACAATGTCCAGTTAGGCCATGGCATTTAAACGATGCCCAATTGGCACTAAGGGGCCTAAAGTGTGCCAAGAAAACATCCCCCACACCATTACACCACCACCACCAGCCTGCACAGTGATAACAAGGCATGATGGATCCATGTTCTCATTCTGTTTACGCCAAATTCTGACACTACCATCAGAATATCTCAACAGAAAGCGAGACTCATCAGAACAGGCAACATTTTCCAGTCTTCAACTGTCCAATTTTGGTGAGCTCTTGCAAATTGTAGCCTTTTTCCATACCTCGGTTGTAACGAGTGGTTATTTCAGTCAAAGTTGCTCTTCTATCAGTTTGAATCAGTCATGTTTCTTTAATGTTGCTGCATAACACAATAAACCGTTGTAAAAAGGCATTATTAGTCTTTAAGCCCAGCATCTGCACTCACAGGCCAAACACAGGCCAGAAAACAGATTGATAAGAATTGTCTCTGACGGTATTGTTTCAAAACCGCCTGTTATGTCTGTTTGGCTCTGAGTTCCGCCTGTGCAAACAAAGCTACTGTGAATGGAAACAGCCCTGCATCTCCCTAATATTTTGCTTAAAAGCAGAAGACAAAGCAGCATGTTTCAAATAGATGCTTCCTTCCAAGAGTGTCTGCTCTGTACATTCTGTGAACCTCTTTTCCGGTCCCAGGAAAACTGTGTTCAGTCTGGCCCTTCATTGACTCTCAAGAAGCACGTATTAGGGTGACCCTGTGGGAGCTTCTGTGTGTGTTGGTCAGCGTGTCTGGATATTTACCTCACGCCCATTCCACTTGAATGGTTTCATCCATAATCAAGCTATATATTTCTCTTCAGATTCAGGACGAAACATTCTAGGTTGACGAAACATTCATTCCCAAATAAACCCCTGTTGTCTGTCATGTTATAATGCAGAAACCAGCTCTCTAAAACACCGGCTCTTTGAAAATTGCTTGACCTCTACAAGGACATCACTTCTATACATTCTCTCTCTGACTCCTGCCACTTCTCTTTTTCCTACAGAGTCCCCAGATAAAAGACAGAGATCCTCTATAATCAAGCTTAGCTGGCAGTCTATTGCAGGGTCATGTTCAGCCCAGCTCAGCACTGGGTGTGAGATAAAAGGCAGAGAAAAAGTGTGTGAGTTCAGCTTGAGTGAAATACAGTCACAGCTCCATAGAGTTCTCACTTGTGAGGTGCAACATATTATGATTAGAAATTTGAACGAATTATCGGATAACACTTTACAATAAGGTAAATTTAATACTTGGAGTGTTGTGCAGGTTTATAAAATTAATTATTAATCAATTAATAGTACTATTTTAATACATGATTTATAGTTTCAAGTATTAATTCAAAGTTAATTGCTCATGAAACTTTTATTATTATGTTTACACTAGTATTTTTAATACTTCTAATATATATATGAAAAATGTTTAAAAAAATAAATAAGTTGAAGTGCTAAATTTATTTTATATATATATATATATATATATATATATATATATATATATATATATATATATATTAGTACTTCAACTTATTTTTTTTAAACATTTTTCATCTAATATTTATATTTTATTTCAGCTTTTTTCCATTACCAAAAACTATTTTTAGTAGTGTAGTTAACAATAACAACACCAAATGTTACCTATTCTTTGCTCCATTTTTCTTCTTCTAGTTCATATATATTATATATACTATATATGCATAAATACATATACAAACACACACACACACACATATATACATTTTTATATCACGTTTATGTGATATTACAGCCCGATCTCATCCTTTGGCGTCATATAGGTGACGCCATACGACATTTCGTCGAAATACTACGCACATGGCACCCTTTAGCGTCAGGATGGGAATGCGTTGGATATTACCATATTTAATCACATTTCCACTGGTAAATCAGAACTGTACACATGTGCAAAGAGTCACACAGAACCCCAAAGCTTTCTGAAATTGAAGATGCAAGTTTCATACCAACCAGTTACAGGGTCTGACCTTTGACCTCTGGAGCAAGATGACAATAAGCATGCATTTTTAACTAATGTCCCAGAAATGATCCACTATCGCTTTGAAGACAACAAATGTGAGCACATTCCACTAGTTGATTCATTGATCTCAATATAACGCCCAAAGCGATTTATCTCGATATTTTAACTCCGAATGACACTTTCAGCCGGTTCTCACGTCGCTACAGTCAAATAAAACAATGTTGAGGAAATAGCTGCCAACTTTTGTGAACTTCACAACTTTTACATTTACTGCAGAGGATGTGAGATTGAGGAGACTGACGTTTATGGAGACTAGGGGGGAGGCTTCAACATCTCTCCCCAGAGAGACGAGCTAGCACAGGATGAAGAAACAACACAGCCTTGTAAATTTCTACCTTAAACACTTGGTTCCCTGCAGGCCTATTCTAAACCGGGCCGTCAGATTGGGTTAGCCACCAAATCCAGAGTGCACAATGGCCTCTATGTGCACGAGGCTAGTTAATACCCCAGCCATCTCCTCTCTCCAAACACATGCACGCAGACATATACTACCACACTTTTTCTCAATACAGTCTTATGCACATATCAACACGGCTCAGCCCTTAAATAGAGTATGCAATCAAATACAACTATCAAACAAATCAGAATTTTAGATTGACTAATAGCATTATAGAGGCTTCTTCTTTTAAATACCATGTTAGTTGGTTTGCTAAAACCAAGTTGCAGAATTACCCCCAAAAGACATTACTGACTGCAGTTCTTATATCTCCATTTGCATTTTTGTGTAATCAAATTAAATTCAAATGCAATTGACAATTAGAACCAATACATTTGTCAAACCTGTCTTCACATGTCTTCATTTCAATATGCATATGGGCAAAAGGACAAGATTTCAATCAAATAATGGCTTACATTCACAAAATTGTATTTAATTGTTGGTGTTCTACCAAATATTTCCCACAAAGCACTATGGGAAAAGTTCACTCATAATGAGGTACAATATTCTTGCCAGGCCTAGTTCGCTATCAACCCAGCAACCTTTGTGTTGTAGATGAACAGTCAAGGTATAAACAGATCAACACAGCAAGTTTGTTTAAGCTCGTATGTAGCCTTGGCCAAGCAACTCTCTGACCCCTCCTTATCCGAGACAGAATCACAGACTTAAATTATTCATCATTCTCTCATGGAACAATAAACAAACCCATGGTGCAGTTTTGCAAAATACTACCCTAAAAACGTCACTCGAAACAACTTAGAGCGAACAACTTTACAGGTTTGGCTTTCATTGTGTTATAAATGACAGATATAACAGTTATAAAAGTATATTGCTAAGTTAAACCCACTCTTTACTTGATGATTCTTTGTAATGATTTGAGCAATTCCTAAGCGAAAATGGTTTCTTTTTTCAGTGTATACTGGGTATATATTGGAAGTGATTTCCAACACTGATCATACATTACCCGACTACAGTATAGTTAAGCGGTTTGGCGTGTTGGCACAAGCAAGAAGTCAGAGTACAACAGTGCCAATTTGTCTACCCAGTTGTTATATGTGTGAGCCACTACCCATGAGTGTCAGAGTTTCACTTATCACTCTTGTGTGTTTTACCAGGACCTGTGGAGTGCGATTGTGAGATTCTCGGAGGAATGTGGTTTCCGTCTCAGGAAAGTATATCTCTACCTCTTCTACCACCTCTCTCTTCCTGTCTGTCCGATAACATATATACACACACATACCTCATTCCAGGTCAACATAAGCAAAGTCAGACAATGCCCCTGAAAACAAGTTTTTTGTTCATTCTGTTTCTGATGATATTAAAGGAATAGTTCACTTAAAAATAAAAATTCTGTCATCATTTACTCACCCTCCAGTTTTTTCAAACATGTTTGAATTTCTTTCCTGTACGCCAAGGAAGATATTTTGAAGAATGTCGGTAACTAAACAGTTGATGGACCCCATCGAATTCTATAGTAGGGAAAAAAACTATGGGAGACAAAGGGGTCCATCAACTGTATAGCTGCTGACATTGTACTCAGCAGAAGAATTAAATTCAAACAGTTTTGAAACAACTTGAGAGTGAGTAAATGATGACAGAATTTACATTTTTAAAGGGAAATTCCACCCATTTGCATTAAGCTGTCCATTGTTAGAAATCCAGTCATACTATTGAATGGTCGTGCAACACTCTCTCATTTTCCCCTGAGACGAGAGAAATCCGCTATTTACCTTTTTCACTATCTAACTCAATCTACCTGAATTCATTCTGATTGGTGAATCTGAATGTAGTTTACATGAACGTTAAACAAGTGGTTTAACATTGCTAAGAAAATTCCCACATTCATCTTTCCAGAAGTAAATTCCGTTAACTGACCATGGTTGTTTCCCCCAAAATAAGACGACTTTAACTTTTATCAAGAAAACCACACATAACAATGTTAAAATAAAAATATTAAATTACAATCAGGAACCTGGGATGTCCATTTATAATGCTTTACTCTAAAATGTAAACACACATCTCTCCAAAAAAAAAGTACAACTAGGTGAATTGACCCATGAGCCTTCTGAAAGTGCTGTGAGGAAATTGACTTCTTTACAGCAACCAGTAATTCAGAAAAAGCCTGTGGTACCTCACAAACGTTGAAGAAGGGAAAAAATGAAGTCTGTGACCTTGGAGGAAATTCTGTAATAAACCAGGAAAAGGTGTCTATTGTTGGTGGAGAGAGAACGGAAGCTTTGCTAATGCGATACTGGATTCATTTGCAGCACCAGGGCTGTTTTCTTGCTCTAACCATACAGAGAAAACATTAACTTTGCACTTATATCTTCTCCAACATCTATTCTTAATAACCGGTAGGTTACACTATCTCATAATGCAATGGGCTTCCCCTTTTTTTTTTTCATATTTTCCCCTGGCAGGGAAGAACAGCTGCTGTTCTGTAAGAGCAAACAGCACAGATGGCAAAATCATTGTTGTAATGCAGTTAATATAGCTGACATTACGTTTGGCTCCCAACAAATATCAATTTAACAATGCGGAAACACTGAGCTCATGTGTAGCGAACATAATAAACTTCAGAGGCAAAGACGCATTACCTGAATGGCAAACTGTCAACGTTTGTTGCCGTACAAAAAAAAGTATAATAAAACAGAAGAAACAATGTGTCCAGACGTCACTTTTCCTCATAACTCAGAATTACAAGAGCACAATAAATATCAGAATTTCGTAGTTTGATGCTATAAAAATCACAAAACATGCCAACCATGGCTCAATATGTTTGAGATTACTGTGTTAAAGCTTTACTTGCCTAAAACCTCAAGATTGTATTACGGTATCTTTTGGTCCGGACCAAAAAGAAAATGATCCATTTAGTCATGGTTCGCTAATTTTTAACATTAAACCTAAAGATACAAAACAAATAACAGTTTTTATGAAGTGTATTTTGTGACTGAACTTGCCGAACATGCGAAACAGCGCTGTGTGCTGTATAAATATGCTTGATATGTGCGTACAATACTGTAGAACCAGCGAAGACCTCACTAAAAGCTTATAAAATGTGTAAAGGAGTTAAAACAGCACAAGGAACTCTTCCGAAGCACACACAAATGAAGATCTGCTACAAGGTGATAGCGTGTCCTTAAGCATCATGTCCTTTTTAGGGTCACATCTTGTGACATTACATCCTGTTTTAGGCTTGTTTGAATGTCTTTGGTCCATGTATTTCAGTCAAACCGTACCATAGAAAAGGTGGGTCTCGGTCCACTTGTCTGTTGTGTACCAGATGGAAACTTTCACACTTATTCCAAATGAACCACACTAGCAGAGCAATCGTATCAGAGTTTGTTTTAATCGAACCAAACCTGCCAAGTATGAACACACCCTAAAACAGATGCTAACAGAGGTTTTCGTGTTTACTTTTAAGCTAAATGTTTTCTGACTGAAGATATGTTGGATTTTTAGCATCAGCACTGCCATGTTTGAGTAAATGTTAGCGTATATGCTAACAAACAACAACATGGCTTTTCCATACTCACAGAGTACATGAAAAAGAAGGCAAGGCTAATGTATCTTTTAAGACCATATTTAAATTGTCTTAGTCCTTTTCATATCCAATTTCACACATAAGTAGATTCACAGACTAAAAAATTCATAGACTAAATTTTCATAGATTCATAGACTAAAAAAGTGCAAATTATTTTACAATCTGCAGCTTCAGACTATGGCATAAAAGCAACATCGGTGTAAGTACAGTGTTTTGTGTGGGTACAGGGACGCATATTATGGTTTATTCCATGTGAGCTTGCCAAGTGCCTCAGGCTGTTACTACTACAGTATGAATGGGCGTCACTTTGATTGGATAAGCCACTAGTATAGACGTGAATGAGTCAGAGAAGTAATGAGGTGACATGTAATGAGGAATTAAAAATCCATGTAATTTTGATTTCTTGATAGGGTGTAAATGTGATATTGAGGACTGTGCTTATGTGTCAGTGTTGGCCAGTGTCTCTGAGATGATTGACGGTAATGATTTCAGTAACTTGTTTTGACTACATCCATATGAGGAGGCTGGCAATGAAACCACATTGCTTTGAATGACAGGAACAGTCTCTGAACATCAAATAATAGACACAAGACCACAAACAAACAAAGAATGCTGTCTGCATGTTTGAATGCAACAAAACTTAATTTACCTCAACATTTTTCAATGTATTGTGAAGTAACGTCCAGCCACGTGCCATAAAATGTTCAATATGTCTATAATTAATGCAACATGTAGCAGAGAAATTCACTGAACAAGTTTTAACATCACTGAGTGTTAGCTTTAAAAGCATTTTTGAAACTGCGACTACTAAAACTTCATAACTTCAGTATAAAAAGTGCTTTTGTAGGTTGTTGACTATTGAAGAGGCATTACAATAATCAGTAAAATTACAAAATAGAATGTAAATATTGTTAAAAAACAATAATAATGCCTATAATGGTTATATAATACGATTTAAAGTCTTTTTTTAAAGAAATTAATAATTGTATTCAGTAAGGACACAATAAATTGATCTAAAGTGACAGTAAAGGCCTTTATAATATTTTTATTTCAAACAAATGCAGTTTTTTGATCAAAGAACCCTGTTTTGCACCATAACTGTTTTAAAGGTCCAGTGTGTAGCTTTTTGGCGGCATCTAGTGGTGAGACTCGCGAATTGCAAACAGCAAGTCACTCGCGGCCTCTCCCTCCAATTGCAAACTCTATTTTGAAGCTACGGTGGCCAACGTAGGATAATGTCAAAGCGAATAAACTTTGTCGTCGTCTGAATCTGCAGAGAGTAGCAAGACAAGCAATGAGGTTTTTTAATCTTGTATTTATTAAATTCTATTGACTTAATTATTCAGTAAATCAACATGTTATTGCGATTGTTATTTGATCATTATTGTGTTAGTGTTTTAATTCACTGATTTTACATAGCTTGTTTCTATGCTAAGATAAGAGCTAAGAATAAGAGCATCAAATCAGCTGCGTAAGGGGAAATAGTTAACGTTATGATTTCAGAGGCATCACTCGGACAGCATTGTTTATACACGTTTTCAGAGTCAGAAACAGCCTAAATACGCACCAGAGGTAACTAAGAGGGAGAGGACGGAGAGGCAGAGGTGTTGTAGGTGCAGTCAGGGAAGGGAGAGGCAGAGGAGGACCTACCCGCCGGATCGATGGCTCAGGGGATGAAGAAAGAGTGTTAGCCCTCCAAAGGAACCGGAGAGCTGTTACCGAGGTTTGTATTTATGAAGTTATTGTAACGTTATTATATACGGACCGGTCTGCACTTTATAACATCCAAGCACACAGTGATAACGTTATTTACATAGTAGCTCTGTGCACTTATACCCCTGTTACTGTAACGTTAGTTAGTAGTTGAATGTTTTCATATTTTAACCTGTCATTTACTGGGCAACAACGATTATATGAAGCCATATTATACAAGTTTAGCAAATATTGACATTCTGCCTTATTTTTCTAGCTTCATCATACTTTCTCTTCTTTGAAGCAGATTTACCCGTTTTCGGATACCTGAACAATATGTTTGGTCCATCTTTCTTCCGGAAATTCTGCCGCGTCTTTTTCTACCGCTTTCTATTCCGGTTATATACGAAACGCGCTCTGTTGTCCACTGTCGGCTACGGTAGAAATATGACGTCACAACATGGCTACCTTCATAGAAGGGGATTCCCGCGCCTATGGAGAAATAAATGACTAATTCTAACGTAATATAAACTTTACGGTTCATTAAGTAAGGTCTTTATACACCACAAAACACATAGTTATGGATTTTATATTGCGTTTTTGTCAATAGATCCACAGATATATCACACATTGCACCTTTAAACAAAATAAATGTTTATTGCGCAAACAACATTTTAGAATGATTTCTAAAGGATCATGTGAGACTGAAGTAATGGTGCTGAGAATTCAGCTTTGCTATCACAGATATAAATTATATTAAGTAATTTACTAAAATAGAAAAACGTATTTTAAATTGTAATAATATTTCAATATATTACTGTATGGTATATGAATACGGCGTCATTAATGGTCATATAAATAAAATCAATACTTTCAAAATTTTCAGATCATTTTGAAGAAAAAACTCTAGGCCACAACATCCATTAGTCAAAAGTATCGTATAGACGCATATTTCCCAGGTGTTTAGTGGCCTTATTTTAGAAACTTTCATGTTTAGTTTTTTCAATAACCATGGATAAACAATATTCTCAAACACGTACATACATGTTGCTCACATATTATGGTAGCCCTATTTCTGCTAAATATAGTGTAATTTCACCTGTGCCATTAATAGGTTTATAAGCAACTGAAAAAAGCACTAATGTCAGGGCATCTGAAAGCATCTCAAGAACCCTAAATACACCCTAGACCTCAGAGGGTTAACTAACTGTATTTTTCTATGTACATTTCTGAAATGCACTTTCTGTAAAGCTGCTTTGAAACAATATGTATTGTGAAAAGTGCTATACAAATACATTTGAATTGAACGGAATTGAATATACACATAATTGGAAATACATCACTTTGCAAAAAGAAAAATGTTTTGTGAAATGGATTTCACATCGTCTTGAACTTTTTTTTTTCCAAAGAGTTCGGCTTTCAAAAACAGGAAAAGCACCATTGTTACTTACAGCCAAATTACCTTAACCTGCCTCATTGTCCCTTTCCACTTGTGTTTGAGTTTGTGCACTTGATTCAAATCACTGAACCGAGCACTGAGTAGAGATGATCCAAAGGCGATAATTTCAGTGCTGTGTCTGTGTCGGCTGGGGAGTGCTGTTAGCACTAAAAAGCAGACAGGAGACCAAAAAAAAAAGCCTTTGATACTGAGGTAATTTTAGGTAATGGCTTCCAGAATGTGAGTTTCAGGTCACTGGAATGTTACAGAGAGATCTTCCTAGTACTAGTACAGCCTTTCAATGTGACCTTAGGGTTCCCTTTACAGCACCTCAACAACGATTTCTCTCATCACGCCGCAGGGGTTGAAATGTGCTAGGTCATCAACCAACATAAGAGCAATAGGAAAAATAATCTGGCACAATTTATCAGTGGGGGCAATGTGAAATTGTAGTAAAAGCAAAACTGATATGAGTGTGGCATTCCTATACCTGTGGTGTCAAGATGACTACAGAGCCTGTTGATGTTTAAATGCATCAGTCAGTCAATGTGAAGGATTGAACTCTAGAACGCCATTACAAAGGAAGATCGTTTCACGCAGCATGACACATTCCAATCAATCGCGTAAGCTGAGGGTCAGCGCTATTGGATTTATCAGTTGTTGGAGAGCAGAACGAATGCAGCAGTTAAGCCATGAATCCTGCAGCACACTTGACCCCTTCACCCTCATACCTAATCACCAGCACATGGGGTCTGTACATCTCAAGAAGGTTTAAGGCACACATGTATGAGAGGTTAATGCAACCGGCTTGATGCGGAACATGCTTGTTTTTGTGTCGTTGGAAATCTCAAGAGAACATCATGTTTTGGATTGTAACACGATTTTCATGAGATTTCACCACATTTCCTCTCAAAACTCTCACTGCGAAATGCGATGGAAAAAAAATCGATTCGCATGTGAATCGCAATTCTATCTTCTACCAATTCACAAATTTGACAGTTACATTTCTTAAACTTTGCTGTAGGCTACTACTTAAAGGGATACTCAAATTTTATGGAAATAGGCTCATTTTACAACTCCCTCAGAGTTAAACAGTTGGGTTTTACCGTTTTCGAATCCATTCAGATGATTTTCTGATATTTAGAAGAATATCAGTAACCAGACAGTTTCTGGTCCCATTGACTTCCATAGTATATATTTTTTTCTACTATGGAAGTCAATGAGACCAGAAACTGTCTCGTTACTAATATTCTTCTAAATATCAGAAAATCGTCTGAATGGATTCGAAAACGGTAAAACTCAACTGTTTAACTCTGAGGGAGTTGTAAAATGAGCCTATTTCCAAAAAAAAGTGGAGTCTATCCCTTTAAAGGCTTCTCTTTACTACTTAAATTTTCTTTATTTGCAAATGTTTTGTGATATTCCAATTTTGCCCAAAGTTAAATTCATAATTTTGGATGGAAATATAGCTATTGCTAGAATTCATAAAATTGTTACCGGCCAACTGATGATTGACGCCATTTCATATACTCCCCAACGGCGATTTTTATTCACATTTGACACTTGCCAAGTGTTAATTTTAAGCTAAAACATGACCTGGACATGGTTCTGTGAGATTCACCCACACACTTATATCTCCAAAAAATATGGTATTGTGTTGCTTGCTAGTGTCATAACACAAATGTACTGCCAGGTTTAGAAATTCTGGTGACCTTCCTTTAATCCAGTCCAAACCATTAAGCAAAATCACATTACAGTAACAAGAATTTTGGATGTACTCAGCTCTACAGAGATACAAAACAGAATCAGATCTGCATTAGATCATCATTGTCTTCCAATGAACTCACAAAGGGTAAAGAACAGACTGAAGTGGAGGCAAAGCTCATTACACCAATTTCTTAAAACGCCTTTGCATTCCCAAGACACAAAATCAATGGCCTCCTGAATGTTTCAACGTTGGCTCAAGAAGAGCAATGAATTATTGAAGCGTTTGACTGAAACCGTACCCTGGGAGGCCGTTACCCCCGGACAGGTTACCATGGACAGATCGAGTCAGCAGCATTATGTGCTGCCTCAGTGATGCCCAAGCCTGACTGCACCGATAGTGGACAGATAAACCGGCAAAACGGCAAGAACTTTCCCAAGAGGGAAGAGAATCTACGAGTACTTCTCCAAACAGTTTACATACTTGCTTATCCAAGCATGATGTCAGCATCAAGATAGGTGCAGCAATTTTTGTATTATGCATCACAAGACTTTCTGCACATAAACATTCACACATGATGATTAATACGTACTTATAAAAGAAGACGTACACAGGCTGAAGAACACACTAGTCTCACCGATGGACACGTGAGCAGACGCAGGGCCTGCTGGGATGGTGTGTTGAAGAGTATTCTATTTGTTTAGCTCTTCATGCTTCCAGAGAGTCTGCAGTTTCGAGTGTGTTTACCCTTCTGCTGATCTTGTGTCCAGGCCTCCCCTTTGTGTAATGGTGTTGACATGGAGGGAGGGGAAATAACCTTCACATGGTTGAAAAAACCCCAAATCTGTGTTCTCAGAGAAGTGGAGACTGGGGTCAGAGGGTTTAGGCTGTGAACACGAATAGAGAAATTGATGAGACAAATAAAGTCCGTGCTTTGTGCTACAGGTAATGGCGCAAGTCATGCCGCAGCTGCCGCTGCAAATACATCTGGGTTCCTTCAACTGGGATTCTGGAGGTTAAAGGGTGGATGTGGCGGCACCTTTGAAATCGAGTGATTGAATATATGACATCAGCCTGTAATGTGGTCAATAAAGCCATAGATGGAAAATATAGACTGGTGAAAGCCATAATTTCCATAGTGTAACATTCATAATGGTTCTCTGCATTTGACAATTTGTGGTTGCTTTGTTTTCGTGATGTTGAATGTGCCCTCGAATGGCTTTCCGAGCAAACACCTCAGTCCAAATCCACCACCACAACACCAACGCAAACAATCCCCCAAAAAACAACAAAGCTATCCTCGTGTTACCTCGAGAGGCTGATCAGGGATGTGTTTTAGAAGTGCATGGCCAGCACCCGAAGTGCTAAATCAATGACATCAGCTCAGCACAGCTCTTCAGGTTTCTGCTGATGAGGTGCCTTCACCGAAGGCAGTAAAATGAGAAAAAAGAAGTGACTGGAACACTCAAGCTTGAAAACAAGTCAGTGGACTGTGTATGTGTCCGAGAAGGGCTCTTTCCAGGAACAAAGAAGTTTAATCAATCACATGCTTTTTAATTTTCCTCCCAGGCCCCCGTCACACTCTCACAAGATGTCTGAGCTGTCGGCAGTCAAGGCCCGTCTCAAGGTGAGAAGCCAAATATTCAATGAGGCAGTTGACTGGGTCGACTTCAAACTGTGTGGAAGATTGAGAAATTAGTATCATTTGCTATGTCTCCATCCATGTTGTGAGAAAGGGAATATGTAGGAGGTAGGTAAGAGAATACGGGAATAAATAAATAAAAAATAAATAAAAAATATTCAATTCAACTAAATAACAGTGACTATTTATTTTATCTCTAGCTGTTAACTTTTGAAAAAACTTTTGCTGATAATTTACTCACCCCCATGTCATCCAAGATGTCCATGTCTTTCTTTCTTAAGTCAAAAAGAAATTAAAGTTTTTGATGAAAACATTCCAGGATTTTTCTCCATATAATGGACTTCAATGGGAACCAAACTGTTCAAGGTCCAAATGAGAGTTTCAGTGCAGCTTCAAAGGGCGGCCTTGCTCTGTTCTGTGATGAGCGTTCATGACTCTCCTGTGCAAACTCGTTCATCAAAATGAACAAATCTTTTTTCTAGTCATGGCTCGAAGGGTCCTAGATAAGACCCTTATTCATCGTCTGGTGTCGTTTAAAGACATTTGAAGATGCACTGAAACTCTCATTTGGACCTTGAACTGTTTGGTTCCCAATGAATGAAGTCCATTATATGGAGAAAATCCTGCAAAGTTTTCATCAAAAACCTTAATTTCTTTTCGACTGAAGAAAGAATGACATGGACATCTTGGATGACATGGGGGTGAGTAAATTATTAGCAAAAGTTTTTTTAAAAGTGAACCACTCCTTTAATATATATCTAGTGTATCAATAGAGGTTTCAATTCAAGTTAGAATAAAATAAAATGAATAAAAACAAAAACAAAATAGAATAAAATAATTGAAATCCCATGTGTTCAAGAGAAAAATAAATAAAACATCACTTCAAAATGCTGTCTTATTAAATGTAATAAATTATAAAACACTCTAAACTACGTGGTTGCTATCGATCCGGCAGATTTATAAATTGTTATTATTAATCTAAAAAGTATTATGTGAAAAGAAAGTGACCACTGAATGATATGAGAAGCATTAAACTAAAGTAAAGCTTTGTAGGAAATCCATGAAATGGTCAGGTATACAGTTTAGTGATAACTACTATAAAAATAACAAAAATGATCAGCAGAATGTTGTAACTGACCAATTATAATAAAGTATTCAAGCATTGTAATAAGCGATTTCCTATATCTCAGCATTTGGCGTACCATGGCTCTCGAAGCCCGAACTTAGCAAAGAGAACGATTTTGCTGTTTTGTTTCTTTTGTTCTGTTCATTCTCACAGTCCATAATGTGAAAACCAGCAGGAAAACAATCTTTCTAACCTAAAAGGCAGAAATGCATTCAGAGTAGCACTACAGACATCAAGGACCCCTTTCATGACCTTCCACATTAATTAAATTAAATCATTTCATGTGGGCCATAAAAGTTTTGATTCATTTTCAGGGACTGCCCAATGATGCCGGCATTCACATGCTCTCTGTCTCTCTCTACATCTGTTTGTTGAATTTTTACTTTGTTCTGTTTTTGTTTTTTCTCCACTCCACTCGCTTATGGCTCAGCTGCGGCATTCCAGTTTACATTAGTCACAAAGTTATGACAGCTGAGACCGACACTATTCTGTATGAGACGCATCCAAGATTCATGGGTCCCGCTCAAAGAGCAAAACCTTCGCTATGGGAAGACAATGATGCCATACTGAGGATGAAAAAAAAAGAGATGAGTGCTGCACATTAAAGAAACAAGACAGCAATTTCAATCCGCTACTCAAATCTTAGGTTTCAAAACAGAGACGCCATCAACTTCATAAACAAGCAACAAAAACAGATTGGTTTCAGGCTAGGCTTGAGTTTCCTCTGCCGTTCATAGTTATACCGAGCAAGAGAGAGTGAACCCAGCCAAAACTGTTTGGCCTTCCCTTCACGTCGCACTTTAGCTGATTGGAATCAGTTGTGCTGAAAGAATGGTCCTTATTAGGATCAGCTATGTTTAAAGACATGTAAAGACAGCAGGGAGTCATTTATGAATGTCATCTTCTGACCCAAAAACACTGCTAACTGAATGACTGAAAGGTTTTTAGCAGAAAAAGGTCTTTGGTACTGATTTGTGGCTAGGTACTGTGATTCGTTCAAGTTAAACTGACTCTTTTGGCATTGTTTTGCATTCCTGCGCTCACTTTCCGACCTCTAGCCTTTGACCTTGAAACTGTGATTGTAATTCGATCAGCAGGAAAGAGCTTAGCTGCTATCTCTTGCCATTTGCCGACCCGAGAGGTGAAACACTTAACCCTAAATCAAACCCAAACCCCAGGTCACTGATTTCTGGAGTTAAACTATTATTTTTCTTCTTGATTCATTTGAATTTCTTTGCAATGTTTAAGCTACAGATCTCCACGTATGTACCAGTACCTGATGTTTGGGAGAGAAAGTGTTTAGCGCCCAGCGGACTTGTTTACAAAATCCAATTGTTGAAATCCAGGCTTGACAGATGGCCTTGGGTCTCCAATCAGCGCCTCGCGTGAGGAGAGCCTCAGATTGATAAAACAGACATGTTAAGATATTTACACATGTCTGCCAAGAGAGACCCTCTCTGGAGAAACAGGAGAGGGGCCCGCAAGTCTCCCCTCACCCCGTCCCCTGTTCCCTTTCTGTTAAACATGCGTTTCTCAAGCCCTCGCTCACTTTAACTGAGGAACAACAGTTAAAGTTGGAGGTTTAAGGGTAGCAATTAAAACAATTTTCTCAAATATCCCAGAGAAAACAAATTAACCAATAGACCAGATGCATAAAGAGCATGTTGGAATGAGATCATTGTTGTTAATAATGCACATTTTCCCACTACGCGATGTTGCCAATGGAGAACTAATGGCAAATGTCCTTAGTTTGATTGAACATTATGAGTTGTCAGTATCCAATGGGCCAAATGGATCTACATTCAATCCAGTGATTATGGATTTACAAAAAGGCACTCACATACCTCTACATTCATATTTGAATCTGTTGTCATTAGTTTCCCTTCAAAGATTATAACCTAAAATCCACTACTGATGTTCACAGTGTCAGACTAAAGAGGCAAGGAGTGAAATTCAATCTTACTCACCCCCATGTCATCCAAGATGTCCATGTCATTCTTTCTTCAGTCGAAAAATTAAGGTTTTTGATGAAAACATTCCAGGATTTTCTCCATATAATAGACTTCATTGGGAACTAAATGGTTCAAGGTCCAAATGAGAGTTTCAGGGCAGCTTCAAAGAGCTTTAAACGACACCAGACGATGAATAAGGGTCTTATCTAGGACCCTTCGAATCATGACTCGAAAAAAGATTTGTTCATTTTGATGAACGAGTTTGCACAGGAGAGTCACGAACGCTCATCACAGTACAGAGCAAGGCGAGCATTTGAGCTTATAAAACTTAAACTTTTTTATTTATTTTTGAAATGGCCAATCGTTTCGCTAGATAGGACCCTTATTCGTCATCTGGTGTCGTTTAAAGCCATTTGAAGATGCATTGAAACTCTCTTTTGGACCTTGAACCATTTGGTGCCCAGTGAAGTCCATTATATGGAGAAAATCCTGGAATGTTTTCATCAAAAACCTTAATTTCTTTTCGACTGAAAGATAGAAAGACATGGACATCTTGGATGACATGGGGGTGAGTAAATTATCAGCAAAAGTTTTTTCAAAAGTGAACTACTCCTTTAACATCAAATGAGATATTTCACTATCCATTTGTAAACGTTTAGCTACTTGATTTGATTGTGACTGTTGGACTAGCATAGACTACATAGTGTTCAACTTGGTTGGTGACGCTGGTTGACCAAGAAGCCTTGCTGGTTAAGCTAGTGAAAATATAAAATATGTTACTGACCAGCCTGTCATTCTTTTCCATGGGGTTCATTGCTAACCATCTAAATGTTTCTGTCACCAGCTGGATTCAAGCAGCAGAAATCTGCTTAATATAAGAGACTGTGACTTGCATGTCAAATCATTTAGTAAGATGCTTCACGTGACGCACAACAACAAGGTCAAAAACTAGCATGTGTATTTCATTACAGAAACCTCACATATGTCTAGCAATGTTTGAAACATAAGGGGCACATTAAACTGCGTTCAACATCCATCTTTCAAAGCAATCTGTTGATGAGGTAGATATTACAAAAAACAGGGTTTGAATCTAAAAGCTGTTGTAGTCTGCTTACTGATTTGGCAGAAAAAGTGACCTGCCCCAGATCTTCCATCGAACAACAATTAAGCGGGTACAGTTTCAGAGTAGTGAAACGTTGGCTGATTTGGGACAAAAAAAATGAAATAGCTTTTATTTTCAAAAACATTATTGTCACTTTAGCACAATAAACTATTTTGATACGGTGTTGGGTTGCACCTTTCTGTCCATTGTTAAAGTGTAAAATCAATATCCGAAAGCTGAGAAGCACAGCTTCACAGTATAGGCAACAGAAATTGTAAATCACCATAAAAACTCTTTGAAATCAAATCAGATCTACACTGATGAAGCACTGAAGCAGACAGGATCTCTTTTTCATGGAAAACTTTAGCTCTAAGGTTACCTCTGAAGAAAAAAAAAAACAACCCATGGTCACGCTCAGTTCTTTTCAGTCCTAATCAACCGTCATGGTATCTCTCTTGTGTGAAAAAGAAATAACGGGAGAAAAGAGAGAGAGAACAAGATAGACACTCCCTGTGGCTAAAGAAACTGACCACTCTCCCTGAGCAGGGTTCAGTTTAAAGAGGATAGTCCCTCTGGGAAGTAACTAGGCACAACATTTAGTCATTTCTCACCTTCACACCAGATCTCAAAGCCTTATTTCCACCACTGAAACAGCTGCCTGACTCATTCTCACTCGGAGGAATAATGGATGAAGGAGGAGTGGAAGAACTGATTAAAAGGAGCACCAGAAATAGTGTGCCAAAGAAACCATCACACCTGAAATTCCCTGACAGACAAAAAGAGACAAATGAACACTGTATGTAGAGCAAAAGAGAGATGTGGAGGGGAAAAAGTGAAAGAGGCCCATAGGATAAATCTGTCAGGTGGAGTTATAACTTAAATCCGGCTGCTAAATGTCTTGAGTAACACTGCCCAGATTTGGGCACCTGACCTTTGTCCAGTCTAACGGCCAGTTTTCGGTCTTTACAGATTGCTGATGACAAACTGGACCGAGCGGAATAATTTCCCAAACGAGGAAATCTGATATTGCTCTGCCATGGTTGAGGGAATAACTGCCGTGGTATGTTTCCGTTAACAACAGTGATGTGAAGCTATTTTTGATCTGATATTATCCAAAATAAGCTACTTCGTGTGTGTGAGTGAATGACAAAGAAAGAGACGTAATTGATCTGCTATAAAAGGTCCATATCCTCACTGTTGGCATTATTTTGGCTCACTTTTATTCCAACAATGTTGACAGACATGTAACGGAGTGATGGAGTAACTCAACACTCTCTTCCCGATTTGGACCACCATGGTCAATATGAGTTGCATGGTTAGAGAGACTCAAGAAATTACCCAAAAGGTCCTTGCCTAATAGACACAAAGTCTTCACTACATTAAGGATACATTAAGGGAAACGGTTGCTCCATAAATACTCAGTTACCGCTTGGAATGTTTCTCTTTTCCTACCTTGAAAACTGTGGTCTGTCCAGCTGACAGAGCCAAAAATCAACTCAACCAGAAAGTTTCGGATCAGTAATGTTCTCTTCAATCTGTCTTCCTAAAACAACGGCAGTAAAAAAATCCACACTATGGAAAACAAGGGATGAAGTTCTTGTTTCAGATAATCTGAACGTCTACACCATGGAAACATGTTTCTTTTTAAAACATTCAAAGCATACCTAAATCAATAGTTTCAAATTCTGGAAAAGAATATGATGTCCAGTAGGAAAATGGATATTCAGATTTGTTAAGATTGCATTTAAAAATGTTAAATTTGTGTAATTTAGAGACTGAGAATGTTTCCGCTGGTGCACAAACAAGTACGGTAAAACTCCAGACCCCACAGTTTCCTCTTAAATCAAGCACTGACCTGATCAAGCACTGACCAATGCCTAGCTGCCAAGCTTCTCTACATCGCCACAATTTGACCTTAAAATAGTCCCAGATTCAAATCCCTGGACTCTGTTTTGGCAGCACATATATACAGTGCAGTACTGCAAATCTTAAAAATAACGGCAACATATGTTTAAAACATATATTCCAACAAAAGCATATATATTTTGCCTTTCACTCGTCATGCCAAGATTTAAGCCAAATTAGATCACTGGAGACTAATGTACGGAAACATACGTTTACACCTAACCGTCAGCTGAACTTTCTGGACTTTCATTTTACAAAGATAAAGAAAGCCCTAAAGTGTCTGTCTGGACTCCTGAGCACCTGTAGTGCTCCTGAGTCTGGTCTATGGGTTTTACTGGGGCTAAATCTCCCAATGCTACTATATGACTCATTTAAACAGGCTTTAATTGAGAGGAGACACTGGCCTGCTCAATACTGCCATTTGCATAGCCAGTGTTGTCAAGGCCAGATATCGAGTGGCATCGGTTGCTAAACCACAACTATGAAGTACTGGATTAAACTTATAGGCAGATGAAGAACTGTGCATTAAGAGGAGAAAACGAGAAAAAAAAGATGAACAGCCAAAGAAAGGCAGAAAACAATAAGACTGAAAGATAAATAAATTAACAGACGGGTAGATAGATGGACAAAAACAAGGATGGACAGAAAGAAAAAAAATGTTGGGATGGGAGGATGGACAAACAAATAGAAAAAGACAGACAGACAGAGCAAGACAGATATAGCAAGGAAGGAAGAAAGGAAAGAAAGGAAGGAAGGAGGGAGGGAAGGAGGGAAGGAAGGAAGTAGGGAGGGAGGGAGGGAGGGATGGAAGGAGAGAGGGAGGGAGGGAAGGAAGTAGGGAGGGATAGAGGGAGGGAAGGAAGGAAGGAGGGACAGATGGTGGGAGGGGGGGAAGGAAGGAAGGATGGAAGGAAGGAGGGATGGAAGGATGGAAGGAAGGAAGAAAGGAGGGAAGGAGGGTGGGAAGGAAGGAAGGAAGGAAGGAAGGAAGGAAGGAAGGAAGGAAGGAAGGAAGGAAGGAAGGAAGGAAGGAAGGAGGGAAGGAAGGGAGGGACGGATGGCAGGAGGGAGGGAAGGAGGGATGAAAGGAAGGATGGAAGGAGGGAAGTAAGGAGGGAGAGAAGGAAGGAAGGAAGGAAGGAAGGAAGGAAGGAAGGAAGGAAGGAGGAAGGGAAGAATGGAAAGACCGAAAAAAGAGAGAAGGACATAAGGACAGTCAGAAAAAGACACTCAACAAAGTAATAAAAAGACGATCCGTAAGAAATATAGTGGGAAGAAAAGAAAGAAAATACAGAATTAAGAAGCACAGATGGACAGATACAACAAGACAGACAGAAAGGCAGTTGGACGGAGGAAAGCAAGCCAGCAAGGAAGAAAACGAAAGAAAGTGTTGCCACAACACCCTGATGAATATTACTCCTAATCTTTAAACCCAGACCCTGGAAGGGAAAGCGAAGGATGGAAATCTTCCAAGCTTACATTGTTACCGGCAGACAGGGCACATAAATTAAGCTCTGCCACACACAGAAGCCTCACTCCATACATCACCCCAACAAAACCAGAACAATCACTATTACACTTGAAATGCTTCTCTTTTCAGATTAACATAAAAACGAATTCAGCTTAAGAACAAAAAGAAGCCATTCCACTTAAGAGCCGTTTCCACCGGTTGACATCAAGGGCACTATTGTGGAGTAACACCCAGGGGTTCTGGGCTTGGGTCCGGCACTCAATCTGAACCGCCGGAGCCCACGTCCATAAGACAAATGGGGAGTCTGATGTATAAAACATAACTTTGCCATGGACCTGGTTGTCTGTTATGCAAATAAATAGAAAAGACTAATTACCTTGAAAAGGAGGCCGTGTGGCATTTTTCCATTTTAGGGGAACGTTTAGCTCAGGGGAGCCGCCCACCCTATTAATATTTCAAAGACAGTTTAGGATGAATATGACTTTGGTGGCATGTGAACAGCTTGAGAAAAGATTGTTACCATATGACGAGGGTCCTTTAACCGGCAGCAATTTTTTTCAGACAAAGATTGCGATGTTTGACGAAAGCCATCTCACTAACACATTGGACATCCATGTGGTACGGGACTAAGCGACACTTCAAGATGTGTTATGTCACAGACGTTTCACGCCAGATTTACTTCCGGAGACATTATGTGCTTAAAGATCGCCTTATTCACAGCCCAGTCTAAAATAAATCACAAGTGCCCAGCAACATCAAAGACCTAAAAAAAGGGCGCAAATGGCTCTATAGACCTGACTTGTTTAGGCTGGAGATGGGAGAGGTTTGTGAGAAGAATATTCACAGCAGCTGGGAACAGTCTGGATTTGTTTCCATGACTATATCATATAATGGGCGATTCAAGTAAGAGGACATGGTTTGGAGGAGATTCAGAGAAAAACAAAACTTCTACATCAACGCTGATGTAAGATGATGTGCCGTTTTCTTGTTGACAAATGTTGTCCGACAAGTTATAATGGCTATGTATGGATGGAGAGGACAATTTTGCGTTGTGTTTCATCAAGGCTGACCATATACTCCAGGGAGCAAGGCTATTGTGTGACTCTACCATATTTCCCAAGTTCCTCAGTAGCCTGATTCAGTATTTTACTAATACTTGCTATTACAGTGGACTTATTACTACTACTCAAAAACCTACAAATACCTAGGGACTCTGGTCTGTAGAAGCTTCTCTGACTTGATCTCCACATTCAGTTTGAAGTTCCCTACACCCAACCAGCTGAAGCCTAGTTTAGTTTCAGGGGTCAAAGGTCTAAAGGAGCTCAGGGTTAAACTCATTCTAACAGTTCTGGATGTTGCTGTCATCACTTTTGTAAGTTCTAGGTGCCCGAATTTGAGTCTTGATCTTATGGAGGTGACCTTGGACTGAGTCTCAGTCTAAAAACTAGGGCAAAATAACATTTTTAAAATCAACTAGTTGGAGGGTAGCCTGAACAACTAGACTTCTGATAGCCTTGGATGAGGCTACTTCTATACTAACACAACTACACTATAGGTATGCTAATATGCACCCATTTCCGTCAATCTGTATGAATCCGTCAATCAAATTGCAGATTCCAAAAAGACTGTTTATGTACCATAAACATTCAAATCCGATTCAAATATTCATATAGATGTGCATTATATAGAACACAACTTCTGTGGAAGTGCAGTGCCTGTCGTCACGTAAAACAAAAGATTGTGTGTCCCACTGGACTGAGAAAATAGTCAAATTCAAGAGTTAATAAGCCTGATTTTTATCTGATTATTTTTTATCTTCAAGCCGATCGAAATTTCACAAGCGTCAAGCTCAATCGGATCTACTGAGGTGTTTACATGAAAGCTTTTCAGTTAAGTTGAGCCTTCAATCTGATTACTGATGGATTATTACATGCCATGTAAAGAAGGGAATGCTCTTGTGACGAGGTGTAACGGAACACAACTTAATGCATGACTCCCGAGACAGAAATCTAAAACTACTTAACCTCATCAATCAACTAGTTGTTTGTTGAAACTGTAGTTACTCATAATGCCTTTCCCTACTGGAAGCATAAAGTCTTGGTCTGATGGCACTGAAAAAAATAACGACAACAAATTTCTAATGATGCATTGTCAAATCGTGCCTTTGCTCAACTCAATTATCTGCAGAGCCAGGAGGTTAGAAACCAAAGACAAATGAACGATTACACTGCACTCCCCCTTCATTCCCTTTTCTTTCTTCTCACCACTCTTCCCGTCTCGTCTCCTCTTATTCTCTCCCCTGCAGCGCAACAGTGACAAATGCATTTGCGGGAGAGATAAAAATAATAATAAAAAAATAACCATGTGCAGATTTCTTTTACAGGGGAGGCCGGGAAAAAATTAATTCACTGAAAATCAAATTTCAAACAGCTACAAAAATATTTTCCCACCAAATACAATCCAGATGGTGGTGAGCTCCCAGTTTCACCTTTTAAGTTCCCTCATTATATTGTTTGTGGTATAACAATGCATGTTCCTATTAGGAATGCACATTTTTTTGATTGCTGATAAGCATCGAAACAGCACTGTGGTCCAGACGGCATATCTCTGATCAGCATGAGGTGTTAGCTTCCTGCTCTGAGATCTCCATAGGAAGGAAGTGATTCCTTAACAGATGAGGTAATCCAGTTCGAAAATTACAGCACCATCTGACTTAACTGGCATCCTCCGCTCTATTTAGAATCAGTCTTGCTGCGATAGCGCCATTATTCAGATTAGAAAAGCTAAATGTCTGAAACCATTACCATAGGTTGATAAAAACATCAAAGTCTTTACGTTTTCCTTTCGGTATTTAGTACATTAGCAATCAACAAATTTTTATATTCCCTTCTTTGAGTTACTTCTAAGCTTGCCAGACTCAAGCTTAGAAGAAGTGTTATATGTATATTTTTCATGTATTTTAAACCATCATGCATTTATTTATATTATTAATAATAATAATAATAATAATTCTGAATATAATATATACATATTTTTAAATGTATTACAAGAAATAAACATGAACAGAATGAAATTTAAATGAAAGCACTAAAATATCAATATTATAACAGTATTAAAAATGCATATTAAATTTAAATTCTGCTAAAGATTACATTTAACATTGTTATATTTATATTAAAGCAGCATTATGTTATTATTGAAATTTTCAAAAATAAAGAAGTGTGAAGTCCGCACACTGAAAAAGTACGGCTCCAAAAAATTTATTAAAAAGGCAACGTTTCGACCATCAGGTACAATCTACATGCAGTATAAGATCAACTTTAAATAGATACAGATAATTGCCTTTAATTAGGCACACACAATATCACAAGTAGATCACAGATGATTACCTTAATTAGGCACACCCAAAGGGTCACATGGCAAATGCAATACTTGTATTTTGAAGAACCGGACATTCAGATGACAGTAAGGAAGTCGTGTTCTCCAACAGGAGACTGGATTTTCCAGTTACACCATGTCACGAATCATACAGCATGTGCGTTTTAATTGGGTCACGGTAAAAACATAACAGAGACCAATCCTGCAAGAAATCCCCTCCGCCTGTTTGATCATTATCCGCCCAGACAAAGGGCTTTGTATTAGATCACTTCACAGCTCTGAGACAGGGTGGGGTGAGAGAGAGATGGGACGCTTTACTCTCAGAATGATTGTTAACTCAAACTTCTTTGAGTATGGAAAGCGGAGGGACTTAATGTAGAATCGCCCAGACCGTCTATAGATATGCTTTGATTGTTTTTTGTTGCAGGTTGTGGTGGAGTGATTTGCTCTCTCTTTAGCTGTTCATAATGGTTTGCATCTGTGTGGCAGGAGGTACAGTATTCCCTCCATGGATTTCATACGGTGGAAAATAAGGCTGCCGAGAATTAAGGCCAATTTCCCTTGTGGTAAATAAAAATGGGTTTATGGGTTCCTTTAGTTTGATTTACAAGATTTAGATTTACAAACAACACCACTGCGCGCCACTCCATCACACTTCATTCTGACAACCAGTTTGTCCAAAGCTTGCATCAGTTTTCTTTCCCAACACCTGCCATCCCATGGGTGTCGGTTACCATAGTAACAAGGTTGCTAAACCTAGCTAATGGTCTCATTTAGTCTTTTTTTTTCTTTCTACCAATCACTCAGTCAGATCACCCCAGGCGTTACACTTCACTACCCTTACTGATCAAAAATCAGCGAGATCCACTGAGGCACAGACGTCTTGTTTTGCGTGTACTGTCAAACACAGCCAACACCAAATCCAGAATAATTAACAAGGCACCCATTTACTCAATGGATATTATGTCAAGAAATGACAGCCAGTTTCATTCAATGGACAAATCGAAATCATAGATCTGATCATCAGGAGACACATTAGCAGCCTAGCACCGGCCTATTTTAATATGACCTTGATACAGTGAAAATGCAAGCAGGAGAGAAGTGTTAATGACTCAAGGGAGTGTCTATGGGCTATGAGTGATGACCTGGGAGACTTGCATAAAGACATTACAGAAACATAGAAATGCAGATGTGAAGTTAGAGGTTCTGGATAATGGATAATAGTGATTCCAATATAGGTTTTAAATGACAGATACAGATATGTGGAGCGCAAGGGTGCAAATAGGTAATGATGATAAAGTGTACATTTGATTTATTTCCCACAATTTCTTGCCTCACTCATAATTAAATATGTAAATGTTTTTTATGTATTATGTATATCATTATTACTATTATTTAAATAATAAATAATATCAAAATACATATTATAATATTAATTACTAATATAAATGAATAGTTATATTATGCTAAATATTCATGCATATCTTATAGCTCATATAGATCGTTGGTCCTCAAAGTTTCCACAGAGATTTCACGCTGTCTTTTAGCTAATTATGAGTATGGCGCATCAAAAAGAAGCATGATTTAACAAGATGATAATTAGACATGATAATTATCCAAGGCACAGTTACAATTAAGCAATTGTTTCACACCTACAGTACAGCACGTACACGTTTGCATGTAGACTCACAGGCTGATACTTAAACAACCACACAAACCACATCCAGCAACCCTTCAACAACACAATACAAGTAGCACATGTACAGTATGAGTTTGAAGGGAAATGGGTTCAAGTCAAAAAAAAAATAAAAGTGTGTGTTTAGCTGTACCATACAATAACATGACACCAATAACAAGTATCTATTGCAACATAACATTCCAAGAATATCCACATGAAAACCAGCCCCAAATTACCCTATATGAAATTAAAATTTCAACACTATAAATGACTATCTTGTTAAATGTTTTGAGCCAAACAGCTCTTTTCTTCTCAAAACGACCCCTCAAAACAGGAGAGACAGATGACGGCCAGTGGAAAGGTGGACCGTGTGTGAAGGAGCTCAGGAGGAAGGGACAGCTCTTTGTTCTGGTAGAGAGGAGATCTCTGGGGAGAGCTGGTGTTATTCTTTACCAGTGTGATACCAGCATGGCTCACAGCCCACAGACTGTCTGCTTCCATTTTACTCTCTTTTGTCATGTAATTCTCCGGTTCAGGCGGCCCGATAAGAGTGTGTAGTTTATGAGATAGAGAGCCCAAGAAGATATGCGAGATGGTAGGGAGTGGCTTTGTTTCCACACCGAAAGGCTATTTTATCGTTGTGTGTGTGTGTGTGTGTGTGTGTGTGTGTGTGTACTTGTGCACAAGTTTTACTTACAAAGGATCACACTTATAATTTATTAACCCACTTCTCATGTCCTTGAGGGGAGCCTGGGCAGACATAAAGCAGACCTGCAGACACACACTTAAAAAAGCATATAACATAGAAATGTCTAAAAAAGGACAAAAGGGACCATTGCCAACCAGACCATCAGCCGAAAGCAAATTACTACCCCTACACACAAGCCGACACGTGCACACACACACACACACACACACACACACAATCACACCACAGACATAAACCACCCTCCTCCTCCTTGCTGTCGGATTGCCATGGTAACCATGACTACTGGCACAATTTCTTGCTAATAACTCACACCACATGCCGGCATCTCCCTCCCTTCTTTCTCTATCTCACTCTCTCTCTCTCTCTCTCTCTCACACACACACACACACACACGCATACATACTGTATATACAGTATATGTACTGTATACATACATACATATGCATACATGCAGAAATACTTTTATATGCATGTTTTTATATTCTTAATTAAATTTCATTTTGATTTTTTTGGGGGGAGCATAACGTAATGGGTGATACAACCGTTCTGATATGGTAATGACAGAAAAAAAGCCTAATTACCTGTAAATAAATTATATCAGTAAATTCTTGAAAAGAAAACTTAAAATTTGGCAATAAATTTTTATTATTATTTCTTAGAAGAAGAATTAGTATATCTTTTACTAAGATATTAATATATCAGATAATTTCACATTATATATATATATTTATATATATATATATATATATATATATATATATTATTTTATAAAAATATATATTTATTTTATATATTTATTTACATTTATTATATATATATATATATATATATATATATATATATATATATATATATATATATTATATTTATTTATTTTATATATTTTACCTTAAAAAAATTTTTAAATAATTTTTGAAAATAATAATTCAAAAGTGTCAGTACACTCATAATTTGGTGTGCATGGAAAATGTTAGTTTTGAACAGCCATTAAACTAAAACAGTATTTGAAACCAACATTAATCCAAAGAGTACATTTCTGAGAAATATGCACGTTTTACACTAGATTTAAAAAAATAAAATCCCAGATACTCTTAAATGTCATTGACCCAGAAAATCTGAACTTTGAGTGAAAGCCTCCCACATTGTCTGATTTATCATTATTTGTTGCTGTAGAACACACATCCAAATATGCAGATAATAGGGTTATAATTTATGGGTGTAAGTGCATGTACAAACTGTATGAAAGTGTAAACAGCCAACCAAAACAAAACTCCCAGATCGACTTGTCTCATAAACAGTTGCCTTAAACTGCATGATTGCTCTTCTACTCATAAGAGCTCTCATAAGACGAGTACACTCTTAAACAGTTCAGGGACAACCATCTGGCAGTCGGTGCAGATTCAGGGTTATCCAGGGATGCGTTGCTGCTATTTTTCAGCACCTGGATCCGAATAATCCATGTTTGATTCCTATGAATTGATTATTTGGAAACCGCCCAATAAGGGCACAGAGCCTCTCCGCAAGACAGCTGAGAGCTTTTATTGAACATTCAAGAGTTCAGAGATCTTATCATTCAGATGTTTCTGTTTGATCAGTGCTGGCCCATTTACACAATCTTTAGGAGAAAAGGAGCTGAAGAAACATCTCCACCTCATTATAAGGGGTGCAGGGCTCTTTATTAGAAATCAATGAGCTCTACTTGCAGGTGGAGCAGGTTGAGCCAGATGATCCGGTCAAGTTCTACTGCAATCACAAAGCGCCCTCATATCCGCTTTCTCCGTGTAAGCAACGAGTGCACTGCATTCCAGGGGTAAACTCATCCCGAGGCAAAACACTTGAGCTCATGATGAACGGATCAGCGCGGCATAGACGGCCATTGAACTAGGGTCAAAATCATCACCTGGGGTGTAGTAGACAATCATTATCGCCACAGGACTACAGCTGGCCAAACGTCTTCCCACAGAATGGGACCATGTTAGAGGACGATTCCAGGTTCACTACAAGCTCATTCAAAAGTAATTGTGGGGCAATGTTGAGATAATAGCGGGAAAATGCTGTTTTTACCAAAAAATAACAATAATTTGGTAACACTTTACAATAAGGTTCATTTATTAAACATTACTTCATGCATTAACGAACATGATCTAACCATTTGTTACTGTATTTGTTATTCTTTGTTAACATTAGTTAATACAAATCTAGCTGTTCATTGTTTGTTCATGTTAGTTCACAGTGCATTAACTAATGTTAACAAGATTTTAATAAAGTATTAGTAAATGTTGAAATTAATATTACCAAAGATTAACAAATGCTGAATAAGTATTGTTCATTCTTTGTTAATGTTAACTAATGTAGTAACTAATGAACCTTATTGTAAAGTGTTACCAATAATTTCAACTTATCCGTCAAATTTTTCACTGTTTCAAATATACAGCCAAAAGACGCAAAAAATATGTGTTAGCATGGTATTATTGTGGATAAAACACTAACTTTTTGTCTAAACTTATGTCCAACTTGCTTGCCATGATAACATAACCCTGAATGACAGGAAAACCATGCATTAAAAATGTTTTTTAAAGGAGCAGTATGCAAGAAATTTATTTCAATTAATCATAAATTTTCAGTTGACATTAAGAAATCATGTTCATTTCAAATACTTATATCACTGACGACAGTAGTCTGGCCAGGATATTGTAATTTAAAAAGTGAAGTTGCAGCCCTCTACTGATGTTGTCATGTTGTGTTTTGGTCTGATGCGCCACCCTCCACCGATCTACCAATCATGGAGTCAGTAGTGTTGTGGCATCGGGGCAGCCAGCTCTGCTCTAGTTACCACAGATACAAATGTGTCGGAATCGGATAAATAAAAAATGTATAACGTTCCGAAACCAAAAAAAAAAAAAACTATTTTGAAAGTGCACCCTACACTACACCCTAATTTGAGAGTGATTGCAGTACCAGTTTTGGCCACAATCTTGCATTGAGCTCCACTAATAAATTAAACTGTAATATGAAATATTATTCAAAAATGTAAAATAATTGTTTTCTATGTTAATATTACAATAAGAATAAGAATCTCAGCAGCCATTACTTCAGTGTCACATAATCCTTCAGAAATCATTAGGATTTATTTTTTAACAATGTAAGTCTTTACAATCAATTCAATGTTCAATGTCCTTGCTAAATAAAAGTTGTTAAAAAAAGTGCTGACCCCAACTTTTCATCCAATAATGTAAGCTAAACTAAAAGAAAATGAGGTAAAAGTCAATAAACAAATTTTTAGCATACAAAATTATGCTTGTACTGAACCCAATATTCTTTTGAGTTACAACATCCCTCTGGAGTAACATGCATTGTAAGTAAGTTAGTTAGTCATTGCAAGAGGGATTAAGACTTTCCATGAGAATCAAGGGCTCCATCTGAAAAAGCATTATGAATTCAAATCTTTTCTTCCAGGCCCGGAGTGACGGCAGACATAAAGCCTGGTGCAAAGAGACCAAAATTAGCTAGCTACTGGAACTCACTCCCCTATAAGCATCCCGCACAAGTTTGATCAGACCGACAGAGACCATGAGGTCGGCAGTCTTATTTTTCCAGGCTCTGTAGCCCAAGGTATTTTCAAAAGGCCTACAGAGGCCGTCCTTTCTTGATCTGAAACGAACGTGGACTGGAAAAGAAAGGACCATGCCAACTGAAAACGCTTTGAACAGTAGGATAAGAAACACATTGTAACATTTGTGTCACACCGCTCTGAGACAGTTAATACATTATGACTATCCAAGCAGTCCAAAAGCTTTATTGGCCACAGAAGGATTAAAAAGCCATTGTAGCCGGAATAAAAATACTTCAGCATTAAATCAACTGAAAGAAATGACTGATGGATGAATTTCCTAACATCTCAATGCGTATTTGAAGGAGACAAGTAAAATAAGAAGCAATGAACTTTACAAAAGATCATTTGGATAGTCACTGCACATACACTCACCGGCCACTTTATTAGGTACACCTGTCCAACTGCTCGTTAACACTTAATTTCTAAGCAGCCAATCACATGGCGGCAACTCAGTGCATTTAGGCATGTAGACATGGTCAAGACAATCTCCTGCAGTTCAAACCGAGCATCGGTATGGGGAAGAAAGGTGATTTGAGTGACTTTGAACGTGGCATGATTGTTGGTGCCAGAAGGGCTCGTCTGAGTATTTCAGAAACTGCTAATCTACTGGGATTTTCACGCACAACCATCTCTAGGGTTTACAGAGAATGGTCCGAAAAAGAAAAAACATCCAGTGAGCGGCAGTTCTGTGGGCGGAAATGCCTTGTTGATGCCAGAGGTCAGAGGAGAATGGCCAGACTGGTTCGAGCTGATAGAAGGGCAACAGTGACTCAAATAACCACCCGTTACAACCAAGGTGGGCAGAAGAGCATCTCTGAACGCACAGTACGTCGAACTTTGAGGCAGATGGGCTACAGCAGCAGAAGACCACACCGGGTGCCACTCCTCATCGAAATTGTACAATAGAAGATTGGAATAACGTTGCCTGGTCTGATGAGTCTCGATTTCTGCTGCGACATTCGGATGGTAGGGTCAGAATTTGGCGTCTACAACATGAAAGCATGGATCCATCCTGCCTTGTATCAACGGTTCAGGCTGGTTTTATTGTTGCTGACCATGTCCATCCCTTTATGACCACAATGTACCCAACTTCTGATGGCTACTTTCAGCAGGATAATGCGCCATGTCATAAAGCTGGAATCATCTCAGACTGGTTTCTTGAACATGACAATGAGTTCGCTGTACTCAAATGGCCTCCACAGTCACCAGATCTCAATCCAATAGAGCATCTTTGGGATGTGGTGGAACGGGAGATTCGCATCATGGATGTGCAGCCGACAAATCTGCGGCAACTGTGTGATGCCATCATGTCAATATGGACCAAACTCCCTGAGGAATGCTTCCAGCACCTTGTTGAATCTATGCCACGAAGAATTGAGGCAGTTCTGAAGGCAAAAGGGGGTCCAGCCCGTTACTAGCATGGGGTACCTAATAAAGTGGCCGGTGAGTGTATATCAGTACTTAAGAGTTGATCTAGCTTGAATACAAGACTCTGAACAGCTTGGAGGGAATAAAACAGGGCCAATGTGAATTTTGAGAGGAAGCATCTCCGTATCTTTTCTCTTCGGCTTGAGTCTGTTCCACAAAGTTAAATCTCACAGAACGACGCTCGGGTGCCAACTCAAACAAGTTTACCCAAACCCTGCCAAGGATAGATGAATCAACTCAGCGTGAGGTTTGGAAAAATGCAGTAAGCTCCTTTTCCCATCAAAGAGAAACCTCAGGTTAATGTACAGCCTCTTAAACGTAATGCAAACAAACCTTAAAAATACTGACAGGGCATTATGTAATGGCAACACATGGAGGGAAATGACAGTCCTGAGAGCGAGGGCGAAGGCCAGAGGGTTCGATGAGTAGCAGAACGTGGCGAGATCTCACAAAGGCAAGCTGGCAAGGCATCAACCGTGCGGGATGGAGGTCAGAGAAGAGACCACCAGGGTGACGGCAAGATTACTGGGTGTGTTGGAGGGATAATCTAGGTGCCTGACAGTCTGCAAAAGCAAGGATGGGTTAGAAAGACCACAATTAATGGCACAGTGTGCATGCGTGCCCAGTTTATTGGCACATCGGCTTATGAAGGCAGTTGTTCAGAAACGTAAAGGTGGAGTGAGCAAGAAATTATAGAGATTACCGCCACCATGATGTGGTTTAAGGTCCGCGGGCTTTAATGGACTTTTCACCGCATCGGGCTGTTCATTAAATCAATACAGCAGGTATTATTACTGGCTGAGTCTGGGGCACACAGTAGCTTTGTAATTAAATTTCATTTAACTGAGCTCTTTTATAGGAAAAGGTTAAAAACGGGAGGGAGAGACCTGCTTATTTTGGAGGATGGACACCATAGATTGAACTGAACTGAATTAAAGTTTGAGAAGGAAAGAGTGACACATGGTGAAAAGTGAATGTGAGCATTGTATGTGTAAAATAAAAGCAGAAGAGTGCGATTACGCATCTCTAGTCACCTCTTCTAATTTGCCCTTTCACTAAAACATAATCACTTTTATTCAAGGCTCATTAGGCTCTTTAATTGGATAAGATTTTGCCTCTGTGCAGCGCAGCACTGATACACTAGCTCAGCAGATAGTAACTACAAGGGACAGTGAAGGGACAGTTCCCTAAAAAATGAACATCCTGTCATTTATTTAAAACATTTTCTTTTGTGCTCTGCAGAAGTAAAAAAGTCATGAGGGTGAGAAAATTGTGTCTTTCTGGGTGAACTAGTCTTACTTTGTAAATGCTGCTTTGAAATCTCCTTTAGGCCACAAAGAATAATACATGTGAGACATAACGAGGCCAAGACACAACAGTGGAAAATCGCGGTTGTCTACATTTGAGATTTTGTGACATTTGTAATACTGATGAGACAAATGAGCATTGGAAAAATATGAGTGTTTAAAGAGATTTACATTGTTGAGACGCTGAACAAACTTGTGTATCCTGTTACTGCTGTGTTTGTTTGTTCTCTCAGATGACAGCTTTATGACTTGACTGAAGCTGAATTTCTTGACTATAATGTAATATCTTACGACAATATTAGGAATCGTATCTAACCATCTACAGATAAAGACCAGATGGCCTCCACGTTCCTACATTCATGATGGGCCATCACTGCTTTTCAACTTTATCTCTAATTATATCAAATATGACACTCTGGGAAAATGATCCCCAATGGTGAGCTCACCGCCCAAAGGAATCATCACCTCTAAAGCCATCAACCACCTGCTGTCCCATGAAGCAACACTCCAACAACAACTTTCAGGACCCTAAGGATTCATACATGGTAATAGTCATCTCAACACATCATGAAATTCAATTAGCTGATCTTAAACAGCACCACTGCCCCCAGAAACCTCTGAGCTTGCCAGTCTCAACACTATGTCACCAGATACAGCCACAGCTGCTCTGCTTTAGTCCGAGACAACAGCAGTGGACATCAGGCTCGCAAACGAGAGAAGGTCGAACAGCCTCACGAGTAGTACGAAATGCAAACAATGTGTTAGAGTGAAAAAAAAAAACAAGGAATGGTGAGGAAATCAAACGGAATTGAAGATAAAAGGAATGACAGAGGAGTGAGAAGACTAAAAATTAGGAGTGCATAGCTCTCTGGAATACTTGATTCTGATTTTTTTTTCTTACACAAAATTTTATCTAAATAGGCCTACATAAAAAAAACGTAGGCTGTCAAACGATTGATCGCGCTTAATCGCATCCAAAATAAAAGTTTGTATTTACATAATATATGTGGGTGCACTGTGTATAATTATTTTATATTTATAAATACACACGCTTGTATATATTTAAGAAATATTTTCATGTATATATTGTATATATATATTTATATATAATTGTTTTATATTTATATAATAATTTTTGTATTAAATATACATGCACGTGTGTGTGTATATATATATATATATATATATATATACAAAATAATTACACAGTGCACTGACATATTATGTTAACACAAACATTTATTTTGGATGCAATTAATCGCGATTAATGGTTTGAAAGCCCTAAAAAAAACCTGCAAACATTTTTTTGTTAAATGTTAAAGTTGTTTTAAAAAGTGACTTTAAGCATCATCAGAGCATGCATTATTATATAGCCTCAATGTATTTATTTACACACTCATACATGTGTAAAAATGGGAGCATGCACCTATTTAAAAACTCCTAATAGCAGCCGATTGCCAGCATAACACATTGAAATATCTAATATCGACCGATTCGAAAAAGAAAACTCTAACAGCCAATAACCAATATCATACCGATATCATTGACTGCTGAATTGACCAGTCAGAATCATGCATTCAAAAGAGATCCATTTAATAAACAGGATAATGCAAGTATTTCACTAAAAAGAGGGTGAGGGGAACTAAAAAATTGCATAATGGAAAAACAGTAGAGGAAATGAAGGCTGAAGCCACAGGCCATATGGGGTGAGAATTGAAACAAATGAGGCATTCTTCCACCCCATGTTCATAGGAATGAGATTTCAACCCATATTTGAGATCAAGAACATTTATTGAACATGTGAAGTGTTTGTTTAATGACTTTACTAATTGTTGTGCCTTAATGGAAAGAGGTTTATTGAGCATTAAAAAGCACTTGGGCAACTTACATGGGTATTCAATAAATGTATCACCATTTACCAACTACAAAAAGGGTTTGTTTTCTCTACTGCCGAATGACACAGACTATGTGTAGGTAGTCGGTCTGGATCCTGTTTCCGTTGGGGCACTTTATAATGTGACCCCACCAGGGGGCCGGTCTTATGTTACAGGAAGCTGTTCCCCAGGTAGCTTCCTCTACAAGCATCAGTCCAGATGTGCTCCAATGCCCGGTTTATTAAATGTGATTAGTCTTTAGGACACAAAACCATTCAACACCACAGTACATATAAATTGCTTCAACAGGTGAAGAAAAGCGTTTTCACTAAATTTAATTTGTGAAATGTAACACTAGCCGCACCTGTGAACATAAACATGCTACCCGGCCAAATGAAAAATATGTAGTACACAATAAATCCATATGATAAAAATGAATTGTTTTAAGCACTGAAGAGCTGTCCAGTTCAACATGACCCTGAGCTGCCAAGGCACGATTTTGTGAAGAGCATATAAACACTATTGTTTCTCTCAAATGTGAAAGTAATCAAGGCACATACTGAAAGAATGATATGCTCTCGATGACACTTTAAGATTTGTCCGTCTATATTTTGTCCTGAGTGGGTGTAAGTCCATTTCTCTCTCATTTGTTCTGAATTAAACTTATGTTCCAGACCACTGTATACTTTAAATGCATCAGACCAGTCCAGCAGTGAGAGACTTATTATCAGATGTGAACAGGAGGGGGACTAATGGGTGGACAATGTACAACAACTTGGAATCAGTTTTACACTTAAGAATTATACAATGCAATGGGAACAAAATCTGCTCTGAGATCAGCATATAGCGATGCTAATGGAAAAGCCCAACGGTTAATACACGAGTGCATTGGGTGGAGATACCTCTGTCCAGTACATACAGAAGGGTGCTTCTTATCCAAACATACTTTAACAGGGACTGTCCCGAACAGGGTTTGGTTTGGGCGCCCGACTCACGAAATCTGTCGGATCGCCAGAACAATGAACAGAAAACTAGAGCAGATTGCTTCCATGAGAAATTACTCTCGGGAGGAGAAAGGAAACTGAAATACAAATAAAAGGCAGTTTTCTCTTTCAGCAGTGTGTAAATAATACACCATTCTATGCTATAGATAAGCTTAGGCATGTTTTCGGAGGAAATGACTGGACCAGCAGTGAGTGTTTGTGTTTGGGGGATAGTGGTTGAAATTTAAACTATTAAAAATATACATTCATCAATCCAATCTGTCATTCAAGACTACTGATCAATGGCTTAAAATTCCTATAGACAAATGCATGTTTATTCCGAGGCGTGCTAAAAATGTTTATTGTGTATCAGCAGTTTATCATACAAACATTGATTAAACACAAATCCCTTCTATGTAAAGAGAAAATTCATATGCTAATATATATAGTGTTATATGCTAATATATGAGGCCTGGTTCCATAAGGACTGCTGCTGTTGAGTACTGGATTAAAAATAACACCACACTAGTGTCCAAACCTGGTTCAGTGAGACCAAAGGGACATAGGCCTATGCTGGAATGAAAGTTGCGACAAGGGTACTTGTCTAGGGTACAACTTGAAAGTTGAAAGAATGTTGACTAATGGCGCTTTTCCTAACTGTACCAGCTCAACTCGACTCGACTCGCCTCGGCTCGCTTTTCTTTACGTTTTCCATTGCAGACAGTACCGCCACAAATAGTACCCGGTTGTCATAGCGACGCCTTTCGATTGGAACCTCGCCGGAGGTGGTACAAAAAAAGTACCCGAAATCAGGAACAGGTACAACTTTTACACAGTGGAAAACCAAACAAAGGCGAGCCGAGCCGAGCCGAGCCGAGTCGAGCTGGTAATGTGTAGTGGAAAAGCGCCATAATAATGTGAAAAGATTAATTCAACAGAAATTTTCTTTTTATTATTATTTCCTTAAGTGATTTAAACAGCTTTCTGCTAAACTTGCATATCTTCTGGTTTCACAGAATACTTTCAAAAACCCCTTCATTCCGAGATTCGCCGATCAGTATGTTGTTCACTTCCAGCTTCCTTTTTATTGCTGACTCTATGCATCCCTCTATGTGTGTGGCAAAGCCTCTTTCTCTCTCTTTGTCTCTCTATCCTTCTCTTTCATTCACTGATTTCACTCTCCTGTTCCTTCTTCATACAACAAACCCACATGCCAAATTCCTCCAAACACTGACCAGAGATTCATTCCAAATATATGTTAAATGAACCAGCAACAATGTGGAATTCCAGTATTTATCTAAAAAGTTTGTTCTGGAGGGTATTTTCAACAGATGCTTCTGTTGGAAACTGACATTATGGAGGTCCTTTGAAGTCTGGAATTGCTTATTATTGGGTGAAAAAAAAGCATGCCCTGATTTTCATTTCTTTTCCACAGGGGTAACAACAGCTTGAGAACACAGTTGGCCCAGTTGCCACATGGTGACAACAATTATCATGGCAACAGATTTAAACCAACATTTCAAAAGAACAACAAAGCACAATTTTACCATCTGCCAAACAGCTCTTTTTGCAATTCTCTATGAGAGGATAAAATCTGCTAATCATATTTCATAATTACAAATCGTCTTGGTGCTTGATGAGTGAAATTACAAGTTTGTATTGCTCTTCAGCTACCATGGATCTTTCGAGCAAGATAAAAGACCCAAAACACATATGCACAACACTTCTAAATCTTGTTTCAAAATATATTGGATTGTTAAATTAGTTATCTGCTATAGTCAAAAGTAAGGCTGGGTAAAAAACTCTTGATTTTCCAATTAATTCACCAACTGCTGAAGCAGAAACGTGCAATCAGTACCATAACTCATTTCCCACAACAAGCAACTCACTCTTATAAGTTACCTATTTGAAATAGCCTGAAAAACCATACTGTATCGTTTACAGCATTATATGCAACCACATAAGCAACGTGGTCATTATAACTGAAATATATCAAAACCAAACACAATCAAATCGGAATCAAATCTTTAGCTTAAGAATGTAGTTGAATCAGGAAATCGGTAAGAATACCCAACCCAAATCAAATGTTACATTTAGTACTACGGAACCTGAAAAATTCAAGCCCAAAACAATCACAGAAATACAAATCACAGAAACGATAAAAGTGAAGTTGGTGAACAAGTTACAAAACATAAAAGGAAAACAAAATCATTCCTACCTCAAGGAAGCAGGTCCCTGCTGATGTGTTCTCCTTGATAGAAACATTGTAGAAGCTGCTCCCAAACACTGGCTCATTATCATTATTATCCTGGAGGTCTATTTCTACCAGAGCAGTGGAGGATAACGGAGGTCGACCTCCATCAGTGGCCACTACTTTGAAACTTGGCTTTGGGTCCTTTTCATAATCCAGATTGGTTGCAGTGGTTATGATACCTGTGACAGGGTCAATGGTGAACCAACTGGCGTGCGTTTTCTTGTCTGGTAAGATGCTGTAGCGGACATCACCGTTGGGACCTTGGTCTTTGTCTCTCGCGGTCACTTGCAGCACAAAGCTACCTGGGTAGACAACTTCTGGAATGGTCTGCTTATATGCCTGTTGGTCAAAGAGAGGTGGGTTGTCATTTACATCAGTGACATGAATCGTGAACGAGGACTCTGCATGAAGCGGCGGGGTTCCAGAATCAGTAGCCATGACACGAAGTTCATAAGAATCCCGCTCTTCCCGATCCAGAATCTGGTCTACGTAGATGAGGTAGATGATGCTGTCTTTAGTGGTCAGGGCAAATTTCCCATCCCCTCCCTCAAGAGACACATTGACATTGGAGTACTCGCCATAATCAGGGTCCGAGACTGAGATTCTTGCGACGTATTGGCCCGGCTGGGCACCTTCAGAGATTTGGGGTGAGCCGTCCTCGCTGAGAAAAATGATGGTCATGGTTGGCTGGTTATCGTTGTAGTCTCTAACGTGTATTGTAACAAAGGCATTGGTGATCTCTGGATGGCTCGCATTATCTCTGGCTTGCACTACCAGCTCATGAACCTTCCTCACCTCGTAGTCTAGAGGCTTATTGAGTGTAATGATCCCAGAGCGAGGTTCGATGACGAAGTAGCGATCCGGGTCACTCTGCCGTCGGTTTATCTCATACAATACAAGGCCATTGTCTCCTTCGTCAGAATCAAATGCAAAAACTTGCAGGATGTTACTGCCCTGAGGAAGGCTCTCAGAGATGATGGCATTGTAACGGCTTTGGTTGAAAATCGGAGCGTGATCATTGATATCCTGCACCAAGACGTCAAGTGTCATCTGTCCAGTCTCCCTTGGAGATCCACCGTCAAAGGCCTCCAACACCAAGGAGTAGGAGGACCTCTTCTCTCGGTCCAGGACTCCGTTGACTACCAAGTCAAGGTAAAGGACTTTGTTTGCTGCTCTTTTGGTCTCAAGTTTGAACACTTGTCCTACATTGCCTTCTTTAATCTGATATCCTTGTACGGTAAGCTGATCCTTATCCGCATCAGTGGCAGGCTCAAGAGAGAACTTAGTTCCCACCGCTGTTTGCTCTGGGATCTTCAAAGAGGCTTTCTTCTTGGGGAATGTGGGGGCATGGTCATTGATATCATTTACAGTGATTGAGACCTTGACTGTGAACCCTGTCATGGTGACAGCTATAAAACTGTAATGGTCTCTTTCCTCTCTGTCAAGTCGCCTTGCGGTCTTGATAATGCCTGTGGTTTCATCGATGTGGAGATCACTACCAACGCCGGTGCCTTCATGATCAGAGATGAAGTATAGAGAGGCTGTAACTCCAGGTAGCAAACCAGCACTAATGTCGCCCACTATCGTCCCTGCAGGTTGTTCCTCATCTAATTGGAGCTCTAAAATACCCGGTGTGCCCTCTCCACTGACCATTACTGTTAATAGTTCCACAACTACACAAAGCACCAAAAGCATCCTTAGCCTCCAGAATACCCACATCCGGAACTGTTCACATGTGTTTTTCCCAAAGCCATTCAACAAAGTCATCGTGCCAAGGTTTCTTCACACCTGCAAAACAGGAGGGGAGCAAACTGTCACAATCACATTTACACAACACAGTATTATGACAGATAACAATGCAGATCAATGCAAATCCCTGACAAAAAGCTGGAATGCATGAGAAAGGGGTGTGTTTGCTTTAAAAAAGGAGAGGCTTTCCCCAGTCAGGGCAGTAAAAACTAATGCATATGTTTTATGCTCTTATTCATGCACTACGCCTTTTTAAAATACACTCAACATGCATATATTTCCTATGTTTCTGATGCTGTCATATAGTCCCAAATGCTTTAATAACCGTGTATAAAACCGTGTATTATAATCAAGACACCTCTTGTAAATGGTTTTTCTTTAACAGAACAATAAATCCTAATATGCTTCCTATAATGAATGAAAATTATATGTTCTTTCCAGTCATATTAAGATGAGTGGGTACCATCCAAGAAATTATAGCAGATGAGCCACTTGGCTCACACAATACACAACCAAGAGGAACTGTAACTAAATATGGTGAATGTAACACTAAATATTTCTGCCTTACCATGAGATTGACATTTGTTTACTCTAGAACTCATACACCCATTATCTGGATTAGATTTTTTTTAAATATGATAACCTAAAAAAAATTATACCTTTGTTGTCATAATTTATTCTTTATTTGAGATCTTATATCAATGTAATATAACAGCTGTACTTGCATAACTGTACAGTAAATAGCTTGCCCACGATTTTATGAATATGGCCGCCTAGTCAACCCACTTCCAAAAGAGACTTCCAAAAGTCTTTTGAAAGGGTGGTCACCAGATTGCAGGACAAGCCTCTCTTGCTTGCTGCCACTTGAATCCCAACATGTTAAAAACAAATGTTTAGTTGAGCTATTGAGATATAATATTCTTGAGTACATTTATTCATTTAGCAGGTTATTTATCCTTTGAGTACAGTCAGTTCAAACCAAAACCAGCCAGAAGTTAGATGATTTTAGACTTTTTTTAAAGCCATGTTAAAGAAGCAAACTTAGCCACTAATTTTGAGCAGACAGAAAGGCATTACTCAGACAAAAAGGCCAGACAGAAGTTTGGAGCATGTGTTTGGAAAGCATCTCTTCTCTTGTCATATGTGTGAAGGCTGAATCCTCTGTGAAGCAATCTGCTACAGATGGTCAGTCTCGGGATGATATTTTATCCGCCACTGAAGAAGTGCACTAGCACAATTAGAAAATTATACTACTTTGGCTTGGATCACAACAAACCTCAGGAGTCTTTGCACTTGCGCTGAGTTGAGTATCTGTTGGTAAAGTCAGTATTATCCAAACCTCAATGCATAATGATGGCAAATCATCACTGTGGGCTGTTGTGGTCTCTATACATAAGTGGATTACAAATGCAATTTGTCCTTGTCAGTGCTCTTTAAGAGTTCTCCAGTGAGATGCAGAGGAACGAAAAGAAATATTGAATTTGGACTTCAGTGTCATTTTTTTAACAAGAAAGAAGCCCTCCAGATGAAACCACATGAATGTTTTCATTCATTACAAGGCTTTTCAAGCAGGCTCCCTCTAGTGGCCACAATGAGTCAATAGGTTTATAAAAGGGGTAGAACAGATTTAAAAGTAATGCTTTTTTATCTTTATCTATCAAAAATATGTCTACTGTCTGAGCCAATTGTCCTGTGTGGTTGTGTATGACCCATCAAGTGGTTTTGTGCCACTAATGGTATACATTTACAAATAATTATCCTCACAAACACAGGGCTCCATGTGATCTGTCCTAATCAAGTATCTGCGACCTTCACTAACATGTGATTTCTAGTACGGCCTTAGCCTGACGTGTGTAAAGGGGCACACTTACACACAAATTACAGCAATGACTATATGTTTATCACACATCTAGTTTGAGTCACATGGACCGAATTGAAACAATTTAAGTGATCATAATTGGACAGAAAAACAGTTGTATTGGGGGTTAAAACCTCAAACCTACAATTCTAGGATCAGGGGACCCCCCTATAGGTATTTGTGTGAAGTGTGGCGGGCCCAATGTTCATTCTAATGAAAGTAGCAGAGATTGTGGGGCACTTGGGGGCCACTTTAAGCCAATTTAAACAGATTCTGAGATCATGGAGGCCCACGATGCATTGCCACACAATGTGTCTCATTCTTATTTTTAACGGCATATTAAAACACATAGCGTAAAAAGGTTGTCGAGGGGGCCGGCGGAGCTGACGGTTTCTCCATCACGATCTCTCCGAATAAACAGAGGCCAGACTGAGTGATTGACAGAGGCGTCTGAGGAAAACCTGCGGGGGGCCGGCTGTCCTATTCAACGTGAGCCGAAGCTCACCGCCATGTTAGACCGCAGAGATTTAAGAATATAGACATTCAAACTTACAGTATATCTCAAAACTAATTTGATAGCCTGACTACTTTTGTAAGAAGCATTGGAACATTCAAACTGTGAGAGATTGCATTCATGTTGCACTATAAAAATGATGCAGAAACCATCGCAGGGTAGGATATATCATTTTAAGAAACTTGGCTCTATTTGAGGGATGAATGAGAAATCTTTCACCAAAAACTATGCTTATAATGGGTCTGAAATGACTGAATGCGGATGAGCAGTTGCCACAGTTTCCGCAGGCTAAATGGGTATGGAATTCACTCCCGCTCAGTTTTCAGTATTTAGACAACCACAGTGCCAGACCTCCTTGGGCTTTCTGCTTTTAGCCGTCCAGCTGTCGTCAAAATGCTGGAGTTGGTTGATTTAACGGTGAAGGTGGCAGGCGGGTCTTAGTGAGAGATTCCAACTGATATGAGACTGGCTTAGTTGGTTTTTATGGCAGTTGAGCTACGCTAAGACTGAGGAAGCAGGTGACAGATGAACAAAGACGGATCAGGTCGCTGAGCATTTATTAAATAAAATGCAAAGAGTATTTACTGATGCTAATGCTTCATATATTGCCACAAAGTAATTTAGTAAAATAAATTTGGGGGTTATTTTGGATGAAAACATTTGGATGAAAAGTTTCTCACTGGAATAGTTGGGAGGAGGAAAAAAACAATGCTAAATTTAAAGTCCAGTGCAAAAATGGATTGATAACCACTTATTGAGACTATTTGTGTGCCTGGTATGAAACTACACTACACTTATAAAACTCTATATCTCAAAGAACGTAATTCTCTACAAAGATAGCCATTCATACAGTACATTTGCAAAACCCTTAAGATATGAGATACAATAAAATCCCTTATCAGCGTGCTTTACCAGTGACTCACTCACTGAGCTCATGGTAGCCAACACACGCTTTTTAGCTGTCATCTGTACCGCGTTTGAATAAAGGCCGAGATTACACTTCTGAGGGCAATTACTACTAATTTCTTCAGTGTGTAAAGACCCTCAGTCAGTGCACTTAAACAAAACAGCTTAAGACATCAAGAGCGAGTCCAAGGTTGGAACCAATGCCAACTCTAAATCTCGTATAGAGAATTTGCCACTGGTTCATGGGAGGTTTACCAGCCCCAGGAAAAGATAAATCTCTCAGTAAACATACTAACATGGGCTGAGGAAAGATATCATGAGTAAAAACAACAACCTCCATCATCAGGTGAGTTTGGACAACAATGACGTAATCCTAAGTAACTGGTGTAATATGGCTTTCCGGACATTTCTCTTCACACAAGCACATACTGGTTTGGTTTTTTATAGTCTCTCTGTGGCACAGGTTTAATAGGGTATGTGGTTTCCTGAGAAAGTAACTGGAAATATGGAGTTTGTCACTGTGGCAAAAATGCAAGGAAGAACTGTTTCCAAATGTCCTTCTCCAATCAGAGGCAAGTCCAGAAAAAACAAGTTTTGGGTTAAAGCAGTGACCCCACAAGTTCAGGTGAAACATTTCTCATGTTAGCCACCCCAGAAACAAAGGTTCCCTTCATTATGGTCTGTAAACCCTAATTTAGTGAAAGCTACACCATTTTCATTCTCATTTTTTTAAGTTTTATAAAAATATTTAGTATTTTTCATGCAATATAATTATATATTGGAAAGTCATAAATGTATGAGATAATACATTATGTAGAATTAATTATTATTATTTATTATTTAATTTATGTTATTATTAGCAAATATGTAATTGTATGGATGGGATGAATTTAATAATATATATTGAATTTATATTAAAAAAAATGCTTGTTTTTTTAATAAAATATATGTACTATATATAAAAAAACAATAGTCAAGAATAATTTCCCAATGATAGATTAGATATACACCCTACACACTACTCTGCAGTCTGCAAGTTCAAACCTTCACCAACCAAAGACAAAAAAAGGTTGTAACCAAAACAGAGTTGTTAAGTCACCATGTAATCAAAATTGGCAATTCCAATTTTTACAGAATGTTGCAGTGTTCATTATAAAAGATTTATCTCTGCCATCTGTTCTCTTCATGACGTATGTCTCGGCAGCCACAACTGACGGAAAACCGGCATTCACATCAGATTCAGTTAGCAATGTCCAACTTCCTACAATCTAACAAATTCCCAACGACGAAATCAAGTCCCACCCTACTTTTTTTCTCATTCCAAAAGCCATTTCTCTCAGGTATAGGTCACAATATTCCAATATTAAATCTCTAATATTTACCTCTTCCCTGAGTAATTTGCCATGTTCAAATAAAAATATATATTTTAATCGGATTAACATTTTGCCAATACCAGCCAAGCACACTTGTGCACTAAGAAAGAGAAAGCTTCAGGGAACGAGCAAAACAACCTGCGGTCTCCCTGTTATGATCGGGGTCGGGTGTTCAGCATGCTCCTTTTGAGGAATGGGATGTAACAGGAAAAGAGCGACAGTGAGAGACAAGCTCCCTGAATTGTTAATAAGCAGTGACGAACTGTTTAACAAACGTTGAACATTGAGATGCCACATATCAGGTTCCCATGTCTCCCAGGTTACAGCACACTGTCCCACTATACACACTAAACTGGGTATTAGACTACTAGATAAAATGTCTCTGACATCTAATTGCTTCAGATGCTAAAATCTCTGGGGGAAACAAATGCTTTGCTCTTCAACTGGTTTAACATTTAACCGTATTCTGTAACACAGTACTGTATATGTATCACAACAGAACATTTTACTTTAACATAAAATCTAAAAAAACAAGAAGTTAAAAACCCATTTATTTTTAAATATTCTGTATACTTGTATAATGACATATTTAAAATGTGTCAATTTCATGAGAAATTAAGTAACCAATAAAAACGACCAACATGTTTTTACTCCTTAGACTAGGGAAGTTAATGCTAAAATGTATAAAACATATGTTTGTCTAAATTGGAATTACAGAAAGGCTACACCCAGAGCAATCACCACTGACCGGCAGTGGTACCTTTCTATTAAGGAAAAGGAACTGTGCATCACTAGAATTGTACACTGACTTGTCCAAACTCGGACCTTATCTACAAACGTGCGTATTTCCAGTCCATTTGACAGTGCTGATGCTTGAAAACAACTACCATTACTGGCCATGAGAGGTAAAACAGCACAAAGCCACCATGCTGAAGTTTGCTACTCTGAATAAATATGCTGTCAAGGGATTTCAGACATACGAAACACTCCACTGGAGTATTGTGAAATGAAGCTCTCAATGATTCAATGACATTACTGAGTGAATGAGCAGCACAGGTGAGAGCAAAGCATTCAGTGTCTTTTGAGTGCTCTGTGCATCTCACAAGCCTGGTTTGGTTTGGTATCAGTACTTAACGCAAAAGCACACAAGAGCAAAGACTAAATGTTGCACTTCAGTAACCGCTTACATTGAAAGAGTATATAGCAACCTCACACAAGAGGAGTGGATCACCACCTGGTCAAATGACTAAGCAAGAACATGCTTCATAGATGGAAAAAAGAAACCTTTCCCAGGAGAAAAGCCGCTGGAGCATTTGGATATAATGGTTTGGCTCTAACCAAAGTGCCAGGGAGCCAGTTCCAAAATCTAACAATAGAGACGGTTAGGTAAGCTAATTAAAAACAGAACAATTACACACAGACACAAAGTGTTTCAGACAGTTTTTGTTACCTATCTTGGAGTGTAAAGTAAGTTAGAATAGTATGTTAAAATAAAAGGAAAAAGGTCTGGTTTTTATATCTGCACCCAAGGCTCACTGGAAAAAAGTGTTTGTGGCGACATTTCAGATAAATTAAGCGACACTTTCAAAGTGAAATGTCCAGTGAGTGGCACTAAAAAGCATGTTCAGTTTCATTTGAAACAGACGAACGTGAATCTAGCAAATGGTTTATGATGATGGTTGTTGTATACATTGCGGCAGTTGAAGGAAATTAAATGTATAGTGCTAAAACGTATTAGCTCAACTGCATTTGAAAATAACGCAACACCAACACTAAATCGAACTGGTAGCTAACAAAACCAAAGTGAGATCTGCAGTAGAAAAAGTCTACTGAAGTAACCATGGCATTTTAGCTTGCTTTCGAGCTTTTTAATAGTGATTCGTTTTTCTAACCTGATCTCATGAAAGTTCGCACTGTAAAAAACTTGTTGGTTTAACTTAAAAAAATAAGTAACCTGGTTGCCTTAAAATTTTAAGTTCATTGAAATGGAAAAATTGACTTAATACAATGAAGGAGATCGATTTAATCATCAGAAACTCAAAATATGTTATCTGAACTACATAAATGATCTAAGTTGATTTGACAAAAGAAAGAATGTTGTGATTACAAATCATGAATGTATTTTTTACAATGATAGAATGAATATTATTTCTTGTGCGATTTCTAAAAATAGTTTTTTGCGTCTATATGATACGCAGTTTTCGTGTGCATTTGATACGCACTTTATGATGTGTAATGCGCAGGAACTCCCCACCCCCCTCCCCCCAAACCTCTGTAAAAAAATCATGATTTATTATCGTAACATTTTTCTTCTGTCAAATCAACATAGATCATTTATGTGGTTCAGATAACATAATATTTTGAGTTTCTGATTATAAAAATCAATCTCCTTCATTGTATTAACTCAATTTTTCAATTTCAATGAACTTAAAGTTTTAAGGCAACCAGGTTACTCCATTTTTTAAGTTAAACCAACAATATTTTTTTACAGTGTACCCAAGGGGTTTTCAGTGCGTAGCATATGCACGCAAAAAACAAAACAAAAAAAAAAAACATTTTTGGCGTATAAATGGCACGAGAAATGACATTCGTGACATTCGTGTACCCGAGCGCTCCACGTCGCAAATGCAGTGCTGTACTATGTGAGCTACTGAGCAAGTTTACTAAGAAAATCCATACAAATGAATTCGGTAATGTAATGCAAATATCAAAATCGTGAAGGTAATCAAAAGAGGCATGTATTTCCAACAAGCCTAAGTTGAATATTTTTATTAGGTTGAATATTTTTCATCCATTCAAAGAAGGGAGTGAGAATTGGTCTGTGACGCATCCAAGAATAACTTCAAAAATTAAATGTTTTCATTCTTTTTTTTGATAAGGCAAGTCTATAAAATCACACGCAAACCGTTTCATCTAAAGAACAATTCTGGGATGATTATAAGGCTTCAATTAAGAGCATAAGGAAAAAGAAATGGATATCCACCCTAGAGATCTAACATCTAGACAGGGAAATCACTCAGCAAAAGGGCTATTTCTCCCCTTTCCGACTGCGGCGTTTGCAGGAAGCAGATTAATCGTGGTTTCCCCAAGACCAACAAAGAGTTCAGACCATACTTCTAATCTTAGAGTTTCGATGTCTTTAAAAAAGGGTAGCAAATACACATTCATATTAAATAGCAATCATTTAACAAAATACCAAGTACATAATGATCCTCAAGCAATATGTGGTGGTCACGAGTGGTTTCAAATCCCCTCCAACTGAAACACACACCCTATTCTCTTGGCTTATTCTAATTAAATCAAACAGCTCCTCTCCCCCCATGTGTTGCCTCTGATCGGTGTCCAAGTGTTGATGGGCAACAGTATGAACAGACTCCCTCTCACTGGGTATGTCTTTCTTTTACTGCCTTATAACGTGTCTCACGCAGAGGCAGCACATGTGCCCTGCGCTCCTGACATCAGCTATGATCTGTGATGCAGGAAAAGAGGTTCCAGAGGAGTCATTTTATACTTTATTTGGTACTGATACAGAACTGTTTTAAAGATATTCACAATAGATCTGGATAATTCTTGTATATTTCAACCAGTGTAAATGCGATTTAAAAAAGAGAGGAATCACTGATGTCACATCACACAATTATGTATAATTAGATCTACTAAGATCTATTGTGTCTGTTTTTCTGCAATGTTGCTCATTAAAGCCGCTTCTCAACTGTCAAACAAATGTAGGAATATTAAACCAAGCTCATTTACTTGCAAAAAGCATTGTGCAAGAAACCAGATTTTTGTGACGATTCACGACACTGAATATCATTTTTGGGTGAACTAACTATTTGATGACATGATTTAAATTTTTGGGTGAACTAACCCTTTGACGAATCGATTTAGTGCATAATTAATATCCTCATCCTGCCACCTAAAGGTGTAATGACACAATCTCCAGAAGGGTCACTGAAAAAAATCCCCACCACTGATACAGTCACACATATATATGCAACACTTCAGTGACATGCTTGATCTTGACACTATGTTTGTTTGCATTGTCCCTGTCAAATAAATAAATCAAATCAAATCAAACAAAGTCCCAGTTCTGTATTCTGTCCCATCACTCTTTAAGCTTAATAAAAAAATGAGGGAAGTGGATTTTAAAACAGTGCAGTCTTTAAGCAATCCCCACAGACCTCAACAGTGGGGTCCCATAGCAAAATTGGTAAGTTCTTACACATCTGCAGTAACGTAGCATCTACTTTCCTGTACTCAGTGCACACAACCCCAGTGCTACTTCTGTCAGTCCCACTCCCACCACAATATTACATGGCTTTCACACATGAGTGAGCGAACTGCTCTCTTCTCTTTTAACTACACGCTCATGATACTTAATTACAGCCTGTGTAGTTTGATTGAGGGACCTAAATAATAGTCATGCTTTGATGCCGTGAGGTGCGTGCAGTTACGTGCAGGCACATACTATAGCTAGCCGCAGTGACCGATAAAAGAGAGCAAAAAAAACTGGTAATCCTACAAAAACTCAAACATATGTCTCTTGTTAAAAATGGGAGTCTGTTTTCGGAGAATGCACGCCTCGCCGCTCAAGAAGAACCCGATCTACGCTTGATCATTTGCTGAGAACGTTTCAATTTACGTGCAAGGAATAGATGGCACTTGCTTATTCCATGTTTAGTGAAGATATGGCTCATTGTAGGATCCGAGACATACGATTCTGTGCCAATTTGTCAACAATATCAGAAAACATCTTTGAATGGATGTTTAAAAATACCCAAAACCAATTTGCCAACAATATCAGAGAACATCTTTGAATGGATGTTTAAAAATACCCAATACCAATTTGCCAACAATATCAGAAAACATCTTTGAATGGATGTTTAAAAATACCCAATACCAATTTGCCAACAATATCAGAAAACATCTTTGAATGGATGTTTAAAAATACCCAATACCAATTTGCCAACAATATCAGAAAACATCTTTGAATGGATGTTTAAAAATACCCACTGCGTTAGTTCAAAGTAACCTAAATGATATGACTTTGGAGCTTAACCTTTTTAAGTTTGCCTTAATTTTAGGCTATAACCTACCTATGTTAATGTTGAATAAAGTGATTAATTACAGCAGGCCTAAATGTTTTGCAGCAAAAAACAAAAACAAACAAACCCATAAATAAATAAATAAATAAAAGTATAGTCTACCTGTGTTGAATATACTTTAACAGGTAGGGTGAATTCAGATTGGTTGGGAGACTATTTGTCATTGAGATGACTGGAAAAAAAATGTCTCAAGAATCAACCTGAATTCACCCATACAGTAAGACTCCACAACCAGCCTAACCACAACTAGTCCCACTCCCCTATTGCACCCTGCCTGCGGAAATCCACCTGAACAGAACATCCAGAATGGACTAACTGGTTAATTAACTAAACCTTAAATAGGTCTAGATAATGTTTCTGTTTGTTTTTGCTGAGTTATGAGATACGACGTGTTGGTCAATTTAGGAAACATTGATTTTCTTGAGTCCTTAACGCATCCAAGCTGCACACTTTAACCAGCTGACATGAAATACGCGAACGAATAGGCTCCAGTCACTTCATCGGGGTATAAAAAAATGAATGAAACCACACTCTTGCATAGGCTACTACACAAAGAAGCGACTGGTTTTGCTCAAACAGAAATGTGAATGAATTAAATGATCAATAAAAATGTGGCTAAATCGTGCAGCCCCTCAACATTTTCTCTTGAGCAAACCCTTGAGGTGTCAGAATCAGTGTCTTAAATCATAGTGAAAGATAGGATAACGACATTGATTCTTACATTCATCTGATCGAGCTCCGCCGCTGTCTGTGAGCATCCGTTGTCTCACTCAAATCCAATTTGTATGCAGATGTATCCAGCCCGTTTCCCAGCCTCAAACGGATCGTTTTTGTTTTAAGATAAATGTATCAGCCTTAAATCCATGGGAAAGAGATTAAATAGCCTACTCAAGCAGATTCTCCTTGCTTTCACCGGCAAATAATAGCCTATATAGCCTCTCAGGTGTAAGCGGGTCCGCATTCACTACTCCATTCACCAAACGGGATCAGGATATCATGCGATTGCCTCTCTGTGTGTGTTAATAGTAACGCGCACCTCCGTATAACGGTCACCTCAGCATCCAATACTGCATGGACTGGACGCTCTGTGGATACACCGCACCTCCGCGAGTGAAATCCGACACCCACCTCAGGCCCGGCCTCTCTTAATTTGGGTTGCTAATATATTCGACACGTGGGGAGCGGTACAAAAGGGGGAGCATTGGAAAAAAGAGGAGGACTAAGGAAAAGACTAGACTAGTTCCTGTAGACTATAGTGCCACCATGCTCTACCTTGGAGAAGTGGCTTTAAGACAAAGAACCAGCTTCTAGACCTTGTAGTTTGATGGTGTAGCTATTATGTTTTTGCGTAAAGACTACATTTGCATATATGCACAATATATGTTCTTATATAAAATATGAAATTTTAAGGCTTATAAGATAAAACACCATTATTGTAAATACTCTAACATTTGCTTGAGTAACGATTAATCGCGATTAATCGTATCCAAAATAAAAGTTTGTGTTTACATAATATATGTGGGTGCACTGTGTATAATTATTTTGAAATAGTATATAAATACACACACATGCATGTATATTTAAAAAAACATTATTTATATAAAATATTTATATATAATATATATATATACAAATATATATATACAGTATGAAAATATTTATTAAATATATACAAGCATGTGTGTGTATTTATATATATATAACAGTTATACACAGTGCACCCACATATATTATAACACAAACTTTATTTTGGATGCGATTAATCGCGATTAATCGTTTGACAGCCCTAATATATATAAATATACACACACATAGGAACATGTGAGGTTTGGGGTTGTGGGCGTACAAAAAAAAAGAGGTTGGGAATGTGAAAGCCTATTCACTGATGGTCATAGATTGATGGTTGTTTTAATGATTTAGAATAAATTAGCATTGCATTATTCAATGTCTATGAGTGGACATCAAAATATGTCTACTAGACCTTGCTGGACATTATTTGTAGGGAGCATGGGCGTACACCCCGCAGACCGATGGAGTCTCAGTGCACCAGGAGAATCAGTGTGACAGCAAGGTCATTTATCAACCTGGGTTTCAGGTCAACCCCCCTCCAACTGCACCCAAGCGTTAAGTAGAAAGATGGGTTGCTGCCTGAATACAAACCTGCAGAAGAGAACACAGTCTTTCCTTGTTAAACGATTCAAATTTAAAGGTGCAATTTGTCTTCTAAATCCACGAGTCTTTCTGTAAATATCACATTCATTGTTCTCCGTTTTCTCCAGAGTTATAATCTGAATATTGCGCATAAATATTTAGGTCCTTTATAAACCTTGAGGTGAAATCAGCATGCAATCATCTTATATGTAAATTTCTTTGCAGTTCCATTCTGTTGTAAAAAAAGACTTTATACCGCAAAACTTATGATACATGCTCCTAAGTGTTAGCAGATGGTGACGTTGCGTTTCTAGTGTGCGAGCGTTTGGGGAGAGGCTCCCCACAAGGTTTAGGACACATTTGGCCTCTGTTCATAACCTTCAGATATCAGCCTCATTCTCCGATTTTATGTCTAGATGCAATACAATTCAGCCAATGGAGGCTCATGCAAATTCCCAGCCTAAAACACACAAACTCAATTTAAATGTAATCCCACAGAGTTAAACCTACGCATGTGGAGCTGTACTGTATATGTTGCGTTTGAAGTTTTTCCATTGCTGATTTCCCACCAATGCTGTTGTTATCTTTTGGAGAAATGGGACATGAGTACCTGAAACTTGTGAAAGTCTCCTGCTCAATCTTTGAGCTTAATATCCCAGGTTTGGTGAGTCCAATCACAGTGAGGTCATTTTGTCATGGCTCATTTAGAGTTAATAAGGGTTTCTGTCTAAGGTGCCAGCGCCATTCATTCACACAGGCTGAGTTTGCCTGTCCTAACAGACTTTTCACTGGCTTGGACCGAGACATTTTTGATGCGTGTGATACTTGAAATTGTGGCCGTTTATTAATTTTACATAGGAACACATTTTAGTAACGTTATGTTTTTTTTATTCAAACTCTGAATAATTTCCTTATTCATGTCGATCAACATTACCTCTCTAGCCAAAAGTCTGGTACAATTCTAGTTCACACTTTCTTCCCTAAAACATGAAGGATGAGGTCACTCTCCATGCGAGGAGAGGAAATGATGTCTTTTTTTCACAAAGTCATAACAGCCCTTACTGTTATTCTCTACAGTGGTCAGATATTGGACTTTAAAGACTATGAGAGTCTATCAATTTATAGTGCATTCAGGACATGTCAGAGAGATTGTATTTACGAGTTGAACACACATGAACAAGGTCGTAATTGTAAACGAGTGGGCTTTCTTTACTCCTCCCAAAAATATCTACGTGTACGTTTACACAACAAAAGAGAAATCTATTTCCTTTGAATTTTTTCCATTCACAAGGATCCACAAAAAGTACTAAAAATGCTGCATTTTGCATGCCAGGCCAGTAGTTGGCGATGTCACTTTGCAAAGAAATACTACACCCCTATAGACCAAGGGGGGTAATCCATACGCCGGAAACCGAAGCCTCACGAGGGTCAGCATTGTAGCTGAGTATCACCTGCACAGAGACTCATGCACCGAAATTTTCATTCTTATTCAGTCTGGTTATTACCGTTTACGTCAGAACCGTATTCAGTACCTCCGTCCATATTTTCAAAAAGTTTCTGTCGGTGAAATCAAACGCACTGGCACTGATCTGTGATTGGTCTGTTAGCACATTAGGTCAAACCTCCGGGTTTGAAAGGGTGGGAACTAGTGCTTGTAGTCTTTACTGATATCCCCCATCTTTACAGTCTATGGTTGCGATTTATAACAATGGAAATCTTAATGCAAATGGGTGGAGTGTCCCTTTAGCTCAAGTCAGAGAATAAGTTTATTTTTGAATGGCAAAATAGTATAGTAAACTCAAGGCCTTTATAGCATCACTCCACCTGTGTTCATTTACTTCTCATAATATATTAATGAATTTAATACGCACATTTAGAGTGTTTTTGAAACCTTGGAATTTCACCAGCTTCACAGTTTTTGACAAGTTCAATAAATTCAGTCTTTGACAGTTGTTTTTCATCAAATCCTGAAAGATTTAGACCTATTTCAACACATCATCATGAAAACTTCATATGTCAGCCAGGAAATCAGGAAAACATTGGTCTTATCTGTCACATCTAATTTGCTAATACTAAATCATCTCAAACTTAGAAAAGGTTAGCCTAAGTTCTTATAACTGCTTTCCAGCCTTTGTGCAAATTGATGTGATTCTGTGTGGATGTGTGTGTGTAAATATGCACATTAAAAGAATCAAATTCAAAGAAATGAGATCTTTGTTGGTGTTTTTTTCATTCTTATTGCTTAAGTTGGAAGAGATGATGTAATTAGGCCTGGGCTGTGTGTTTAAGCATGAGAAGATGTTCAAGGTCTGAAGGGAGTGAAGGAAACTGATATACAGTACAGACTACAAAAAGCACAAGGAGATGAAGCATGCAAAGGAGCATGCTCAGAATCCAGTAATAATAGCAGTTAAATGTCATTCGATAGGCTTTTTATTGACACGTACAATGTCGATCAAATTTTCTGGGTTGAAAAAATGTAAAGATATTTGTTCCATTGTGCAGAGACTGACAGATTTTATTAAAATCACTGATCTCTTGAAGAGAAACTCATGGGAGGTTCTGTCAGTCCAAGATACACTACACTGCGGATATTAATGCATTGACTTTGGATTTCATTTATATCCGTTTCTCACTCCTGTGCAGACATATTGATGGATAAGTAGTTAACTGCTGTATATGGTTGTGAGTATACTCATATTTTAATGGTATTTTTGGTTTGAGGATCCAATGATATGAGATTTTTTCACATGTGGCAGAAGAATAACTTATGTATATGACCTAATATCTAAAGTATAAACATCTGATATCTCTCTCTTTCTCTGTGCAATCTATTCTCTATTGTGATGTATTATAACAATTTAAAATAGTTGTTTGTATTTTAACATATTCTAAAATGTAATTTTTTTACATAAAGCTGTTGTCATCAGTGTCAAAATCTTTCTAATATGCGGATTTGGTGCTCAAGAAACATTTATTATCAATATAGAAAACAGTTGCGCGGCAAAAACCTTTTTAGGATTCTTTAATGAACAGAAAGCAACAACAACAAAAAATGTATTTGAAAAATTTATTTTTTCATAATATATTTTGTCTTTAATGTCTCTTTTAATAAATGTAATGCATTCTTGCTAAATTAAAGTATTGCTTTCTTTAAAAATGGTAATGTATACAGTACATATAACAGAATCCAAGTCTTTGAAATCACTGTTTTGCCCTGCATTGTATGTCAAAACCGCCTTTTTGAAAACAGGAAGTGCAAAATCCTGAGAACTTCCTATGAGTTATTTTACTTTATGTCCAACAGTGTGCATTGGGAGAGCAACATGGCCACCTCTGCCAAGGCGACAAACCTCACCGTCAGCTTCCTTCCTTGTGGTGCCCTGACTGTGAAAAGCATCGTGGGAAAGAAAGAAACTCTTGACAACACTGGCCTTTCCTCTGCATTGTGCCTAGTCACTCAACATTATGCTAAAACAAGCACCACAGCTTTAGACTGGCAAATTATGCTGTATGAGTGTATGCATGTTCAGTAGTATGTGCGTGAGAAATGTGTGTGTTGATGGCGTGGCATGATTATGGATTGTGTGTGAGCAAAGAGGTGGATGTGTGTATACAGTAATGAACACAAAGACTGCATGCAGTTTTGGCATCATATGCTAAAAGTTCACCCTTCCAGTATTGTGTTTCTTATCAGCATTAATCGCTTCTTATCAGTCCAAGAGTGAAACAGAACACTTTAAGAAGCAGATCCAGACTCTAAAAGGTCCTGCAAGGTCACACGCAGGGGTCATTTCCACGGGCCCTCGTTTCCCCCCTTTTACGAGCCTATTCTTTCCATTATGGCGTTTAAATTCAGTTTTAGTATCTACTGAAAAATCATTGGTAAAGACATCCTCCACCTCAGCTTCGACACGTTAAAAATGACGTATGACTAAAAAAGGGAAGGATGGGAAGGTCAAGTGCAAGAAAATACGCAAATGGATATCTCACCTGCTTCCTGTTTATTGTTATGCAGATTGTTGTGCCTCGGTGATAAAGATGTTTGTCCTTCGACCCCAAGAATGGTGGAAATGATTCTGGTACAGCTTCCGTTCATGCAGGAGGCCAAATCATTCAGCTCATCCATTTCCGACAGTAGAGCCCGACTTCTGAACTTCGGGAAGGATGTGTGAACCACGTCTCAGTGAGAGTATCTGTTTGGCAGGAAAAATTGAAACACAGTGGAGAACGTTTGTGTTGGACAGCACATGGAGGGTTTTGTCTATCTTGCACATGGACGAATAAAATTCTTACAGAGAAGGATTCTAGTACCATTTAAATGGTTAGTTCAACCAAAAATGTACTCATCATTTACTCATCCTCATGTTGTTCCAAATCCGTAAGACTTTAATTCATCTTTGGAACACAGATGAAGATATTTTTAATGAAATCTGAGAGATTTCTGTCCCTCCATTGACAGTCAAAGCAACTACCACTTTGACGTTTAAAAAAAAGGTCATAAAGAGATCATAAAACGAATCCATGTGAATTGAGTGGTTTAGTCCAAATTTTCTCAAGAGACATAACCGCTTTATGTGATGAATAGAGTTAATTTAGGCTTTTATTGACATATAAACATTCATCAACGGACACATCAGTTGTGGGTAAATGGAAACTCAAGCATGTTCGCTTGACCTGCAAGAACCAATGAGTTTCACGTGTGTTACATGTTTGAGCTTCAGCAAAAACCAATGAGGTTTATTCTCGGATACGAAGGACATTTGAGCTTCCAGCTTTAATTATATCTGTTCATCATATAAAGCAATCAAGTCTTTTCAGAAAATTTGAACTACACCACTCAATGCATAAGGATTAGTCTCACAATCTCTTCAATAATTGTGTCAAATTGGTATTTGCGTAGCTGTCCATGGGAGGGACATAAATCTTTTCATTTTGGTGAAATACAGGTTATTTTCACTGTGTAAAACATACAATATGCTTCAAATGATTATTTATATAATGATATGCACTACTTTCAGGATAAGGCAATGTACAGTAGCTGTTGTGGAAAAACGAATAAAGAATATAGCTGCGAGCAGCGATGATGGGCCCAAGCCGGTGGCACTGCAACCCCAGTGGCCCTTTGGCTCGCAGCTATATTCTTATATAGCCATTCTTAGCTATATATATATTCTAATCTATGTCCTATATAGCCAATCGTTCTCCTCTTTGCCATGTTGCCATGCTTATGGCTTTGCCAACTCGGGAACTTGGGTATCAAAATGATCCCTGAGCTTCCCATTGGTACTCTACATGTCCAGTTTTTATTCTTTCAATAATTCTTGAAAGAATGTATAAAAACCAATTAAAATGTGTCTGTAAAAACAAGCACGCTGTTAAAACTATTTAAGCTATTGTCGATTTCAAATTAATGAAAGGCAAGTTTTTGACTAAATCTATGAAACAATTAATGGGAAAAAATCGTTGATGCTTAAACACAATTTTATCCGTCTTTTAGTAGACTTCTTGACGCAAATAAAAAACATATTGTTTTGGTTTTTAACAATTGTTATTTAATGAATGATTTGATGACTTGGTCATAAAACAAAAAGACACGTACCACATCCTACTGTGGTAATATCATCAGTGGCTGAACACTTCTGTACAAGAACAACTCTTTTTGCCAAACAGATTCAAAAGATTCAAATCACTGAAACGAAATCAAAACCCAATCCCCACAACTCTAAATTCTATTGCACTCACTTAATGGAACAACAACTAACTATGTAAATATGTAATGACAACGACCAATTATTTAAAAAAATTTAAAAAAAAAAAAGTATTTTGGGATAAGCATTCTTGTGGGAACAATCAAAAGTCCATTAAAAACCGCATGCCAAAACAATGTGAAACTTGAAATGGTGCTGGATTTAGATCAAGAACAATTTCGAAAATGTGAAAACTCACCCGTGTGCTGGACTACAGAGTGACTTGGTTCCCAAAACAGGTCAAATATAAGGACACATCAATTATGAGATTGAGATTGCTCATCTTTCTTTTCAGAAGAATGCAAGAAATGGAGCAATTGTCCAAAGTATTCTGATTTACAGGGAACACAGTCCTGATAAAATGTACCACAATGCACTGGAATTGCTTTTTGTTTGCCAAATCTACAAATGTGTTTTTTTCTTATTCAAACTGAAATATATTTATAAATCAGGGAACATATAAGAATGTTATACAAGCGGTTCACACAGAAGAAAAGGGTCTAAAGCTATGACACAAAAGATCAAAATACTATGTTATGCAATGGTGAGTTTACAGTAAAACAGGTGCAATCAGCCGAAAAGAAGTGTCTCAAAAAAAAAAAAACATGTCTCTTCACAGTATATAGTGAGATCCAGTTAAAGTGCTCAGACTGCAACAGATGTTTACTTTTGTTTCATCATTCAAGTACACCCTTGACAGAAGAGATTTGTAATACAGTAAATCAGGGTGGATGGAAAAGAATGTAAATAGGCCATCCATTAGATACAGTAAAATCTCCTCAGTTATGTCAATGGATTTTCTGCCTCATTCAGAACAATCAGACCAAATATTTGGACAAATGCATTAGCTAATAATGCTCAAGCTTTGACCTCAAAATATATATTTTAAATAAGGACCTTTCTTGACTACGTAGAAAACTTTGGAAAACTTGTAGCTCTGGGAAACAGATTCCCATCATGTCTTTCGTTTACCAATGCATCTTCGCGAACTCTGGGAAAATTTATAAAATGGAAGCAAAATAGCAACAAAGCGATTAACATTAGCCTGGATATTCTCACAACAGAATCAAAATTAATTTTTCTGTCACAGTTTGTCCTCAACAGAACCTAATATTGCAGCTAACATCTGTGAACACGCAGCCGTTAAATTCAGTTCAAACGCAACCGCTGGTTGGCTACGCTTCTCTATGATTGTCCGAGGTTTAAGTACATTTTGGTCCCGGTTCTTGGCACCCATGGAACGAATACAACCAGCCATTATATTTCTATAAGTCTAATAATTATAATCTTTGTTCCCACATCAGTGAAGACGAAGAGCGTTTGGTGAGCTTAACTGTGGAAGAGTGTGAGTCTGCTTGTTGGCTTCTACATGAGCAGGCGAGAGTCAAAAGTCGCATTGATACACCACTGCGTTTCCCATCACTAGACACAGATAGCCCAGGATGGAAAAGCAAGGTAGTGGTTTAATATTTGGGAGATCTGCTGTACCGCTTAGAGGTTGGCCAGCCGTCCACATCACAGGGACCTCTGATTTGCGGCCTCTGTAATTATCATGCAGTGGACTATTTCAGTGATATTCGACTATGTATTAGACCAAAAACCACGTAAGATCGGGTTTCTATGGCAAGGCTGGAAGTCTCTGGCAAAAAATAACAAACAAAGAGAGCCCGATCAAGATTAAACGTGACTGTTGGAGACCCATGGCAACGTTGAGGCTCAAAAGAGTTTGGTCAAACAGTGCACTCTGGGAATGACTAGTAGATACTGACTGCCAGCATCCTGTAACAGAAGCACACCCTGCTTTTATATTCAGCTTTGGATGTTCATTGTCAAAGGTATCAGAACTATACATTTTTTGCTTTTTAAAGGGATAGTTCACTTTGAAATTAACTTTTGATATGTTTTAGCTTACCTCAAGGGCATCCAAGATGTAGGTGTTTTTGTTTCCACAGTATTGGTCAAACCGTTCTTGTCTGTCAGTCATATAATGCAGGTCTATGGGAATCTCCTAAAAGAGCATGCACAGAGAAGTCCAAATTAAACATGATGTAATGACTCTTAAATGTAAATACACACTGATGGCCTAAGACACGAAACGAGCGGTTTTTATATTGTTTTTACCTCTTGTTAACAGCCATCGAACTGATCTGAATCAGATGTTCAACTGAACCGAACCGTCTCCAAAGTTACGCCAGAAGTGATCTCTCGCGCTTCTACGTCACGCATTGTTTACATTGAGATTTCAGAAGTTTTACCAGTAAAACTTCCGAAATCTCTGTGTAAACGTTATTTCCATTGAAAATAAAATGAATCCACTACTCTCTTGTCATCGGAGGCTGGTTAAGACTCTAAATAGTGTTCTGTGCTCGTCTGTGCAGCCAGCGACTGAACAGTTTGTATGCTTTGCTTGAACATTTACCATTGCGTTACGAACTGGTGACACTGTTGTAAACCAAACGGCGGCCCCTTGGGTGGAAACGTGCAGATCAAGGGACGGTAATATTATATCAGTAGGGGAGCAAAATCTGATTGACTTATTTTTTGACATGCTTGCAATGAAAGGTTTGCCAAAGCAAAGTTACTGGGTTGTCACTTTTCACATTCTCCGGGGTTGCTTGATGCACCGGAACCGATTATAGCACTTAAACACAGACAAAGTCAATTTCCATGATATGTCCCCTTCAACAATAACAGCACCATTCTATGTCTGTGTGGACTCATGTGCTGGAAATAATGAAAAATGTTTTGACATGTTTGATTTGAACGTAATGGCTCACAGCTGTCAGATAAAAGGTTCGAGATGTAGAACTTGGATCTGACGATGATATCCACTCTTGAAACATGAATTAAACCCACAAGCCAGTATGAAACGAATTTCCTCTGTACCCAGTCATTTATTATGATTTGTATTTCAGAATAAATTTCTAAATATTACACAAAACTACAATTTCCGCATGAAAATATTCCGATTTTTTTGGGTGATGCACCACAGATCCAATAAAAACCATAAAGGTGGCCATTTTACGAGTCCCATGGTTTCACAGACTTATGATGTGGCAACAAGACATAAAATATAGAACACACACATTGGCCCACCTGGTCCTTTATCCATGGTATGTGCGTGGGGGACAACAAAGGCATAAAACACCACATACTTTCACACAGACCACATTTAACATTGTATAAACCCCCATGTAAGCAGTTCTGAATGCAATTTCAAATCTACCACAGAACTTTAAAGTTGCTTCATAATGTAGATGTACGTTCTTCCAGTAAAGTTAATGTTCATTCAGAGTTATCTGGCCTTTAATTATGGTCTTCTTATTACAGAAACGTAGCCTAATCATTGAATAGACTGCATGTTGCTTAAATAATAATAATAATAACAATTAGTTACCTGTCAAATTACCATTTAAGGTACATTTCTCACGTTTTCTTTGAATGCTGTGAATACGTCTTGCTGAAACTGCATCTCAAGTTGCATCTCACGTTTGGAAAAAAAAAAAAAAATTCAAGAAAAAAAAAAAAAAATTCACCCACGAAATAATTGGCCGTGATGTCAGAGGTGCTCTCAGTAGAGTTTAACTTGTTCCTTTAAACTATTAAGAACTTTGAAATTGATTTTGTAAAATAGACTTGTCTTTAAACATAAAAAGTGAATACTAAACTCAAAATAAGCATTTGATCTGTTTGCGTGGCTCTGTGGTCGTTTGTTTGTGGTGGGGGGGCTGCAGTTTTTAGGGAGGGACAGGAAAAGCAGCCGAGAGAGGAAGCCAAAAAGCGTTCAAGTATTGAGCCAAAATCTGGAGGATAATCTATTTGGCTCTGCTAAAAAGTGTCTGTGGTTGAAACTCTTAATTTTGAGATCATTTTGGGTTGAAAATAAAAACACCCCAAGGACTGCAAGTTCAGAGGGGTAGTTTAAGTAATCAATCCCATGTTTCATCTCAGTGTACAGTGTGAGAAATTACCACAGCGACCCACAGGTGGTTCCCATTTTAGTGTCTAGATCATCCGTTCAGCCGACTCTCCGTGGTCCCTTCCACTCCTTTCATTTGTCTATCTCTCCTCTAATGCCATCATGTTTTCTGAGAGATTAAAAGCAATGATGTGGATTGATGAGGTAATTGATGTAAATGGTATAACTCTAAAATAAAAAAAAAAACAAGTACACAGCTAAACGATAATTTAGGGACATGTTTAGCCATATTGCATCCAACAGTATTCATACTCATTCATTTTCTCGCATTTTGCTATGTTGCTGCCTTAAAGGGATACTCAACTTTTTTTGGAAATAGGCTCATTTTACAACTCCCCCAGAGTTATACAGTTGGGTTTTACAGTCTTCAAATGTATTCAGATGATTTTCGGATATTTAGAAGAATATCAGTAACCAGACAGTTTCTGGTCTCATTGACTTCCATAGTAGGAAAAAAAATATACTATGGAAGTCTATGAGATCAGAAATGGTCTGGTTACTGATATTCTTCTAAATATCAGAAAATCGGCTGAATGGATTCAAAAACGGTAAAACTCAACTGTTTAACTCTGGGGGAGGTGTAAAATGAGCCTATTTCCAAAAAAAGTGTAGAATCCATTTAAGTTAAATTACTTTAGGTTAATTATTAGAGATGCGCGGATGGGCTATTATTTCATCCGCAACCGCTACACTAAACTCGTCATCCTTCCACCATCCATCCGTGCATCCATGCACGTTTCCGTTTTGACTTCTTTGCTCGGTGTTTTGCAATTATTCTCATGCACTGACTCGTTCACTAAGCTGAACAGCCAATCAGAGTTCGCTCTTTCACCGACGGCCCAACGCCGATTCAACATGTCGGAATGGCCGAAACAAAGCCGACGAGGACCAATTTCAGCCGACGGCACGGAACCGTGCGGAACACACCAAGGAAACTTAGTCGGATGACACACAAAAACCGCCTGAAAAACCATCGGCTTGGTGTGTTCCGGGCTTGAGAAAACTGGTATAATTGAGAGTTAAAAAGTCAATTTCATTAGATAAGTTATAATGATGGTATAAAAGGTCAAAATTATAGCATAAGTTATAAGTATGACTCAAAAAGCAAAAAAAAATTGTCATATTCATATCATATTTACAATTCATAATTAAATCATAATTAAAAATGTATTTATTTATGAATTAAAATGAATTATTTTTCTAATCTAATTTAGAGGTCAGTAAACACAACAGCAAGCTATCAATGGAAGTTACAATGGTTCTGAACAACGATAGAGTATCTGTCATCACTGTAAAATCATTCACAGCACCCCTGCAAATTTACACCATGAACGGGTTTAAATGACCTCACAACATGTGCTGAACTGCAATTACTCAACAGAAAGCATACATTTTAAAGGCACTCAGAGTGTTGCATGAAGTGTTTGTGATTTGGCTCTGACAAGAGCACTGACCTGGCCCCGTACCCAGCAGAGAGAGAGGGAGACTGCAAAAGGAGGTTGTGAAGGACACCAGCATGGGAAATGGGGAGAATCTTGGCATGACTGAGAGTGTTTCGCCTGAGATGCCAGAAAAGCCTGCGAGGAAAGCCAGCTCTCAATCACCTCTGCGCTATACTCTCTCCCACATCTCTCATTCTTCCTCTCGCTTTCTCTTTCAGTCTCTCTCTCTCTCTCTCGCTCATGGCAAGAGCCCCGGGCTGAGGTTTGATTGATGCCTGTCTGCAGCTCGAGTGAGAGGACTAAAGAACCAGCACACAGTAGGGAGCGCAGCCACCTTGCCAAAACTGAGTCCTTTGATTCTGAAGAACGAGTGAACTTCAGTCTGGCAGAACTGAAGGTGTTCCTTTAGCACACCAGCAAATGAGATCGCACACACTCAAAGACTGTAACATCATAGTAAAAGAAGCCTCACTCAGCCCCATAAAAGCACATTAATTGGACCAGGTGACCTTTCCATTGTCATTAGCACCTACTTTATCCCAGACGGCATTTTACGGTGTTTTTTTGCAGCCTCATTACACAGCACTATCGTATTTTCTTCACTTTCACATATGCATTGCATTTTACTAGGGTTACCGAGCTAGAACTGTACATAGTGTTACTGAGAATTGAATTAACACTTATAAGACAATTAAAAATTAAGTTTTTTGTTTTGTGCTAATTTGCCCGTTATTATATATCCACGTCCTTCTTTCTTCAGTCGAAAAGAAATTAAGGTTTTTGATGAAAACATTCCAGGATTTTCACCATATAATGGACTTCAATGGGAACCAAACGGTTCAAGGTCCAAATGAGAGTTTCAGAGGAGCTTCAAAGGGCTTTAAACGATACCAGATGACGAATAAGGGTCTTATCTAGCGAAATGATCGTCATTTCAAAAATAAATAAAAAAGTTTAAGTTTTATAAGCACAAATTCTCGCCTTGCTCTGTTCTGTGATGAGTGTTCGTGACTCTCCTGTTCAAATACGTTCATCAAAATGAACAAATCTTTTTTCGAGTCATGACTCGAAGGGTCCTAGATAAGACCCTTATTCATCGTCTGAAATCGTTTAAAGCCCTTTAAAGCTGCACTGAAACTCTCATTTGGACCTTGAACCATTTGGTTCCCAATCAAGTCCATTATATGGAGAAAATCCTGGAATGTTTTAATCAAAAACCTTAATTTCTTTTCGACTGAAGAAAGAAAGACGTGGACATCTTGGATGACATGGGGGTGAGTAAATTATCAGCAAAAAAAAATTTTTTTTAAAGTGAACTACTCCTTTAATCTCCCTAATGTCAAAAAAGAACAATAACAAGTACCATAGAAGTTTTGTGTGTGCAACTTGTGCACACATTTAGGTCATTCCTGTGTAGTTTGGTGGATTTTATGTTCTCATGAAACAGTATATTTAACTTAAAATATTTATCAACTTTTATGCCACATGATTTTCCATGCATCGATATACCCCAATTAAGACAATTCATAATGGTAACCTAAGAATTGCTTTAAAAAAATAATAATTTGAAGCACCTGACAAATTCATGTCTCCAATCAACTTCACTTTAAAATAAATTTACATATATATTTCTTAAAAAATAAAATAAAATGAATGTATGAAACCAATACACGTTTGTCTCTCCAGTCCACCCTGTAACATCTAGTTCACCCAAAAATTAAAATTAACCCATGATTTACTCACCCTCAAGTTAGATGTAGGCTATATGACATGTAAGTTCAATCATACTTCAGAGTAATGATTTATATTTCCCTAGGGCAACTGTTAATTGACATAAAATGCAGCAGCCAAGCATTAAAATTGATTCACACTTCAGAGTGGGTGGCTGTGCACTGTTGTTACCTCTTTGGAAAATTTGGGATTTCATTTCACAGCAACTCTCTGGCATCTTTTCAAATCTTTGATATGACAGAAATTGCATCCACATCCAGCAGAATCCATATTTAACAAGAAAAATAAAAGATTGTACTCATTACAGCATGGTGTTTGTGTCTCTGTTTATGCAATCATGAGACTTCATTTGAGTGCATGCATGAGTTTGCATGTGCACTGTGTGTTTGTATATGGATTTGCCACATGTTTCCGTTTAACAGCACCGGAGAAAGAAAGTTTAAAAAGCCGGGGCACAGCACACAGGCTCTAATTTGCAGTGGGGATAGTGTGCGATGATCTGGTAAAATGCTGTATGGTGTTTTCACTCTAAATACAGCGACAGGCCATGCACACATCAGAAGCTGACCACTCCTGGGTTACGCACTCATGCTGACAAACTAAAAATATCAGCTGAAAATATTTTGGGACACTGCACACACCAAAACATGGCTGCATAAAGTCAGTAAACTGTGAAGGCTTCACTTCTAATTGACAGATTTTACTGTGAAACTCATTTTGAGGCCGTGAGTTTGAGTGCAAGGAAAGAATGCTACATCCAGCCAGACAAAAAAGAAAAATGCCAACAAATTGTCAACAATACCATTTCAGAAACGAATCAAGAAACACTTCATCCTTTGTACATGCTTTTCGTGCTAATAAGCAAAGTCCAATGCTTTCCTCACCAAAATGTAAAAATATTCCGCTATTGTTGTCCAGAGTAAGTTTATTTTCTCTCTTTGTTCAAAGCCCACCCTTCCTCTTCTCTTTTATTTGTCGTTTTGGCAGACGCACGCACTGCCGATCACATGGGTCCCTTGTCAGTTTGGGACTTGTTAAAAAGGTTTGACACTTTTTGCGTTTAGTCCTGCCAACAAATTGGTACAAGTAGGAACATTACATATTGTTTTATTTTTATATCTGAATGAGGCTTTGATATTACACTATATTCCATTATTTGTGAGAATATTGTTCCTGATGAGCTTAGACACTGTAAAAAAGTTGCTGCCTTATATTTTAAAGGGATACTCCACTTTTTTTGGAAATAGGCACATTTTACAACCCCAGAATTAAACAGTTGAGTTTTACCGTTTTCAAATCCATTCAGCCGATTTCCTGATATTTAAAAGAATATCAGTAAACAAGAAGTTTCTGGTCTCATTGACTTCCATAGTATTTTTTTTCCTATATGGAAGTCAATAAGACCAGAAACTGTCTTGTTACTGATATTCTTCTAAATATCAGAAAATCGGCTGAATGGATTCGAAAACGGTAAAACTCAACTGTTTCACTCTGAGGGAGTGGTAAAATTAGCCTATTTCCAAAAAAAGTGAAGTATCCCTTTAAGTACAATCAACTTGGATGTTTAAATGTTTAAACTTAAATTGCATTAAATTGAATCTTGTATAACCTGTATTTAAAAAAAGAGATGAAAATTGCTTAAATAACATTGTTAAAGCAATGTAAAAACACATGTTGGTATAAATTATTGATCATATATTTGTTTACAGTGTGTGTGGTTTTTTGTTCTGGGACAAATTTCAAACAGTCGCATTCTGGGAAATGGGAAACACTGGGAAGTATCTATCCATCCATCCATCCATCCAAGTTCAAGGATTTTTTTTTACTTTTTAGCTTTTTTTTCACTGTAAAAAAATATTTTCATGATTTGTAATCACAAGATTTTTTCTTTTGTCAAATCAACTTAAATAATTTATGTAGTTCAGATAACATAATATTTTGAGTTTCTGATGGTTAAATCAATCTCCTTCATTGTATTCACTCAATTTTTCCATTTCAATGAACTTAAAATCTTAAGGCAACCATGGTTACTTCTTTTTTTAAGTTAAACCAACAATATTTTTTTACAGTGGATATGAATTTAAATTTAAATTCATTTTGAAATTCTACTTATATACATTCAAATTGAAATTCTAAATAATGTTTGAAAACTTGACTTAAATTTAAAAAAATATATTTGAAATTGACATACAAAGCATTCTTAATTCAAATCTCAATGGCACACAATCCTGTAGGAAACTGTTATACAAAGAAAATCTATTTGAATGTTATCAGCAAAATAGAAACATAATCTTTCTGGAAAAATGATAGCATGATCATTTTAGATCCATTATAGATCACATCAAAGCCAATATACCATTAGAGTCATTGCATCCTGCACTGAAAAAATGATGCCAAAATAAAGGAAAAACTAATGAATCGTGTTATTCTTTTAGTGTTAACATTAAATCAGTTAGGGAACCCCTGGAACTCACAGCAAGTGTCAATATTTATTCACTTCTCTATTAGAATGAACTGCCAAAACCCAGAGAGGGATCTGGCCGGAGGTCAAGGTGTCCTCACTCACAGCTGTCTGATAAACATCAAACGGAGGCTGATGGTGAGATGAAAACCTCATATGCTCCTGATATGGTCCTTTGTGATTGAGTGCTCGGTTCATGCTGACATGATAGATTCACACGAACACCAATAAATACATCAAAACGCAAAGATTTGGCTGACTGGAGTAATCGCCACCTGTGTAATTCTTCTTTTATTCGTATAAGCCCATCCTGCAGAGCATGTCAGTAAAACAGTTGAGCTCCAGGTGCATCTAGGGAAATGCTGAGCTTATTATTATTGCACTACTGGAAGGAAACCACAGACAGAGACAGGAGGCAACAAAGGAGGGGGGAGAATTCTGGCATCTTGGAAAGGAGGAAACGTGTTTGAGAGGGAACATCTCGCTCCTCTGACACCAGGAAAACGGGTAAAAGTTATTAATATCTGTTCCGGAAGTGGGGCCATGTGCACCAGGGTGGTTCCCATGATGCCTTGCTGGGTCAATTCAGGGTGTGGTTGATAGTTTTCCACTTCGGGTGGAACCAGGAACAGTATCAGGAATGGAGGGCCATCAGAAACCACAACACTTTGGCTATGTGGAACCGAGTTTGTCTCGGTCAAACCCCACAGTATACCGAAACGGCAAGCTGGCATTGATGATGTGGCCACAGTCGCACTGGAAGAGCAGGAAACATCTCCAGTGCCCTGCTGCGGTGCAGGGATTTTCTGAGCGGGGCGCATTGTTTGGTTTGCGCTTGTGAGACAGCCGTTTAGGCCACAGGACTGATTGTCAGGCAATGAAAACACATCACATGGAGGAAAGGCGTATATGAAAGCATCACGCAATCCATGTCTTTGTCAGATCCACCCATATTCATCCGAAATTAGATGGATGTGTGGTTTGAGTGGTGATTTTCTATTGAGCCTGGCCTGGCTACTATAAACAACAGGAAGCAACTAAGCATCCACAAAGTTTACCATCGAGCTCTTCCTCCGCGTTTACCAACATAAATAAGAAATATAAGACTGGGGACTTGTTTATCGGAAATACAAGCAGTTGCAGAAAAAAACTTTTAAGCGAGGGCAATTCTAATAATACTGAATTAATATTATAATTACTAGGGCTGTCAAAACGATTAATCGCGATTAATCGCATCCAAAATAAAAGTTTGTGTTTACATAATATATGTGGGTGCACTGTGTATAATTATTATATATATATATAAATACACACACATGCTTGTATATATTTAAGAAATATTTTCATGTATATTCTGTATATAGATTAATATATAATTTGTACTATATATAAATATAAATATTTTATAAATAAATAATATTTTTTTCTTAAATATACATGCATGCGTGTTTTTTATATATATATACACAAAATAATTATACACAGTGCACCCACATATATTATGTAAACACAAACTTTTATTTTGGATGCGATTAATCGCAATTAATCGTTTTGACAGCCCTAATAATTACATGAACATTGTGGAAAATTTAAAATTTTGATTTGATTAGACATTGCCATTAAAACTTTTTTGTAGCCTAATATCTCCTTTTTTATTTTATTTAATTGTTTGTATCAAATAACATTATAGAAATAATGTATCTGAGACAATAAAGCACAAAAAGGTAGGTCAAATATTAATTTGACAAATGCTAGTCTAATCTTTCAGAAAGTGGCAGCATAGGATAGATTTCAGATTTGTGGCTTAAACTATTGTGAATAGGAATGAATTATACTGGGAAAAGTATGTACTGTGATCATGGACAGTTGAACAAATCTGGGGTGAGTTTCCTGAAAGTATTTTTTGCTTGTTGTTACCAGCATCGTTCAACGATTCATCATATCCCGAAACCATAGTTCAAACAAAACTTGCAAATAGCATTGCAAAGTTACAAGTTTGGAACCATAGATGTACATACATAGACTCTATTTCAATGGGTCGATAAGTCATCCGCCATGTTGGAACTGTCAAATTTGCAAGAGCTCACCAAAATTGGACAGTTGAAGACCAGAAAAAATGTTGTACCATGTCCATCCCTTTATGGGCACCATGTACCCATCCTCTGATGGCAACTTCCAGCAGGATAATGCACCATGTCACAAAGCTCAAATCATTTCAAATTGGTTTTTTGAACATGACAATGAGTTCTCTGTACTAAAATGGCCTCCACAGTCACCAGATCTCAACTCAATAGAGCATCTTTGGGATGTGGTGGAGCGGGAGCTTCATGTCCTGGATGTGCATCCCACAAATCTCCATCAACTGCAAGATGCTATCCTATCAATATGGGCCAACATTTCTAAGAATTGCTCAGTCAAGCAATTTAGTTCTTTATTTCAATCATTTTCTATAAGTTATGATGAATAAAGTTTTCTCATCTGAGTTTGACATTACAGTGCATATTGATATTTTAAAAGGGTCCAATCTGACAGTTTTGTAGGTGGCATATGTTTCGACAAAGTATGTGTGCCATATGAGTCCAGTCCACATGTTGAACACAAGCAAAACATTTCCGTACTATATGCATGACTTTTAGTTTAGCGAGGCGGAGGAAGCAAACCTCACCATTTATCATTTCTCTCCTCGTCACATTTCTTCAACACACCAGCAGGAATAAAATAAAGCAAAAGGGCGGGGGACAAATTCTTCTGCTGTGCAATATATCAGATATCAAAGCTGGCAACTCCTCTGTTTCACTCAAAGACAATCTTTATACAGAGGCAGACACAACCTTGGAGTTTGTCCGATGTAGGAAGTGACTCAGACAGCTGTTGAAGAGGTTTAGGTAAGGTTAACCATCCTCAAAACAAGAAAAGCCAGAGTGGGTTTCAAAAGAATGTAGAAAAGATTTTTAAACAGTCTATCTCACAAGCTCTTATACGTTCTTTCATAATCAAGTAATAATTGTTACACATCAAAGTTACAAATCAGAGCGTGGGACTAAGACAGTGGGGCCATCAGAAATATGTTTAGGGAGGATTTTGCAGTGTGATAATGCTTTTATAGGAGTTATGCCCTTATCTTGTCTGTTTACAGTCAGCTGCTTCACTAAAACCTGACTATTCATCATCATGTACAGTAATTAGAGCTGGAACTAAAGTTATGACATTGTTCCAGTAGAATTCCTTGGTAATCACTTTACATAGGCAAAACAGACTTTACATGGTTTAAAATGTCTTACACATTAGATCTATGGAGGATGGGAGGGAGAGAGTGTCAGGGGTTGAACGGATCCAAAAGTTTATGACAACAGGGCAATTTTCGGCCAAAATGCCTATGCAATGAAACTGTGATAAAAGATGATGAAAAGCACAACAATATGTTCTTCAAGGAACACCATTGGTGCAGTAAAGAAAAACTGAATTATCTTGAAAAGAAGAATTTTCTAGCAAACAAACTTTTTAATAGTGGCATAGTTAATCAAAAAAAAAAAAAAAATTGTGTGTGTGCTTTCTAATTCACTTGTAGTATTTAAATTATAGTTTGTGTTTTATTTTTTATTTTACTTAGCCAAAATAGTATAGAATTTTAATATCGGCCAGTAATATTTGCCATAAGATGATAATGATAATATATGTATACTTGTTCAACTATGACTTCTTGTTTCATATATATATATATATATATATATATATATATATGTGAAGAGTTCAAATGCAAAAGCCTCTAAATGCCATTTGAAATTTTCTTCTAAAATGACCATTTTTATCAAACTTGTATATTTAAGTTCAGTAATTTCACTTAAATGACAATTAATAGGTAATCTTCATTGCCATTTAAGTGAAATTACTTAAATATACTTAACTTAAATATACAAGCTTGATAAAAATTATCATTTTAGAAGAAAATTTCAAATGGCACTTTGATGCTTTTGCATCTGAACTCTTCATAAATATATATATATATATATATATGTATATATATTTGTATTTCTTTGTCTATTGATTGCATATATATATATATATATATATATATATTTGCATTTCATTGTCTATTGATTATATATATATATATATATATATATATATATATATATATATGCAATCAATAGACAATGAAATGCAAAGCAATCAATAGACAATGAAATGACCATGAATTGAACTGTATGGATGCAGCAAGAATTCATGGCACGTAGCATGAAGGGTCCCACAGATGGGATGGGAATTAAATATTTATTGATTGACACACTAACCTTTTCATGACTGTTGTGCATGAAGAGTGCTGTGAATCATAATATTGCAGATCTAAATATATACTGCACATAATCAGCAATGTAAAGTAGATAAGCGTCATCGAGTGTAACTGAGTAATGTACTTGGTGAAATCACATTCACCTAAATAAAGCACAGACATAATTTGTCATTGTTTTCAACTGCTTCCTATTCCATCCTGCACCTCTGCATTGCTTATGATTCAAATTTACATTTATGTCTTTTTGCGCAGTACATAAAAATGATTTCATCAGTCTCCCAAATATAAACCACAACTGAGACATCAAGAAAGTCATGCTCTCAAAACACGGAAGGATGGTTTCCTCCTCTGCGTTATAAAAAGGACTAGATTGCAAGAACAATGTCGCCTGTCAGAGGAGATGAAGCAGCTGTGCCTGGACTGACCTGAGGTCCGCATGAGACTCACTCCTCCTGGGGCAGAACGGCAGAGGTGGGCTGGCCTTGAGATTCCTCAGATTGGGATTGAGTGGTAGAGACAGCCGGGCCTATGGTGGACCGGGCCTGTGGTTTTGAAACGTAGTCTGCTGATCTATATTTGAGATTGAAAATAAATAGTCTGTCAATTTGTAACACCAATGTGGTTAGAGAAGAGATGGAAGACAGAAGCAAGGAACAGGACCCTCCACATATCCTGGCAATGTGAGATGGTGCTGGTTTTCATGGTGAGCTTATTGCTGGCATTGAAACATGAGCTGCATAAATAAAATCTGGACAAAATGGTTAGCTTAAGGGACAGTTCGCCCAAAAATGGAAATTGTCTCTCATTATTTACTCCTTAACGTCATGTTGTTCCAAACCTGTTGGACTTTCTTTCTTCCGTGAAAATAAAAGGAGAAATATTGGAGAATTTATAGTCTGTAAGATTTTTTTGAATGATTTTGAAAGAAGCATCTTAATATTTAGAAGTCGAAAATGCAGTAAAACAATAGTATTGTAAAATATTATAACAATTTTCGGTTTTATTCCTATTTCGGTTTTATTTCCTAATTATTCCTATGATCAACGCTAAATGCTCTTCAGTGTCACAATGGTCGTATAAGCGCTCTGTTTAGCTAATATTATACAAAATTACAGTATCTTTGTTAGCTACATGCAACAGATGTATACTGAGGACACACAATTACACAATTATTAGACACAGACGTAGTATCCTCTCTGTCTTTGCAGTGATATAGTGAGCTACAGTAAGTGAAGCTCACCCTCCCACAGAGCAAAGCTGCAGGGCATTGAAACATTGTAATTATGGGTGAGGCACAAAGCATTCACCCACTGCTAGAGCGTCAGCTAAATACAAACAAGCCTGTAAGAAATTACATAGGGGAGAGCAAAGAGTATAGCGACAGGAGAGCTAAAACACAACGTTTTGACCTTTCAGTTAAAGGGAAACAAAAGGGTAAAAGACTGAGAAATTGGCAACAATGCCAATATACAATATACTCACCAGCCACTTTCTTAGGTACACTTATTCAACTGCTCATTAATATACATGAAGTTTAAAGGGGGGGGGGTTGACTGCTTTTTCTTTGCATGATTGTGTTTATGGGGTGTAATATAACATTTCTTCGTGTTATTTCTTTTTTAAAAGTCTTATTTTTCATAAACTTCACCTTTTTTGTCATCCGCGCTCTCCTCTGCTCTGTCCTCGAACGACCGGTCGACTTCCTGAGTCTATGAAAACACTCCCTCAGAAACGGGCAGTGGGCGCAGATTGGTTAGTTTGGCCTGGTGTGTTGTGATTGGCTAAACTATCACTCACGTTGTCCGGAAAGTTAACGCCCATAACCTTTTACGGGCGAAACGTGCATGTCATGAGCTCCGGTCCATATGTAAATATGTGTCGAACTGTAGTATCAGTTTGAGGCAGAATGAGACCGAGAAAACCGAAATGAAGAGAGTCAAACAGAACCTCACCACACACGGCTCTTGCTAAACGTTTCTGAATGATAATTTGCTTAATTTGTTAACTTTATACGCGTTTGTTTTACACAATAACATCTGACTGGCAACAATAGCAAATGACTGGCTACCAAACAGCGTTGGCAAGTTTACGTTCTTGATCAAATCGAAAATAACGTCATAAAACATATATACATGAAAAATACATTTACAACATTAGTACTTATTACGTTTTAAATGCTCTTTTCATGACGGCCTCTGATAGCAGAGAAGAATTTCTCTGTGAATTGCACTGGCAAGCTCTCAGTGACCCGAGACACTCTCATAGCTGTCCTGGTTCTGATCTAGGTGTAGTAGATGAACCCAGCCAATGGCAAGATATAAATCACAATAGTAAAATTCTGCAAACACGCTATGGCAGTTATCTAGTCATTACTCAGAATATGTATTTACACTTAATCCTTTGGCCAGCAGAGCATGTGAAGTGTCCAAGACAGATGCGGCTGCCAGAATCCAACAGTTCCACTTGACTACTAGCTCCACACACACACCACTGGAGAATATCAGTCTATCTTCTTTGAGACTCAGCCCCTCTTGACTTCTACTTGAGCCTGAGTTGATAATTAGGTATTTCTTTTTTATGTTAAAATTCTATATTCTCTCTCGCATAAGCAAGTCAGTGCGTTGCTGGTTTTAATTGTGGGTTTAGAGTTTGAGATTTGGAGCTTATAAAGCCTCACAAATCACACCCATCAAAATGTGCTTCCTACATTTTAACATTTCACACTGTCCTGACAGCTTCTTTTGTGATCTACAGTTTGCAAAGACTGCCTGGTGTCAAGAATGGCAGCAAAAAAAAAAACACTTCTTTCCAAGAAAAACAGGACAGACTGGAATTCTGCTGGAAATAAAAGGACTGGAGAGTAGACTGGGGCAAAGTTTTGTTCTGGTGAACCCCCTTATGACTCTTTGGCTTATCTAGAAAATTGATTGTCTGGAGAAGAAAAGTCCTGCGTTGTGCCTGCAGTAAAGTATCCTGAGCTCTATTGGCACTTTTCCACATCTGGTACGGCTCGGTACGGCTCAGTACGGTTCGGCTTGCTTTGCTTTTCCACTGCGTGGTACGACACGGCTCGCTTTTCATGAAGTGGCTAATTCGTACTAATTCATACGACTTCACTCATTCGAATTTGTACAATTTGTCTAAACCCACGTGATGGGTAGGTTTAGGGGCGGGGTCAGGGGTAGGTCATTCGCACGAATTCACACGAATTGACCAATTTGTAAAATATGTATACGATTTAGCAAAAATCTAGTGAGTTTGTGCAAATTGACAAAAATTAGCCACCTCGTAAAATTCGTACAAATTCCCGTGAGATCCGGTTGGAATTGCAAAGACTATGAAGAAGATATGTCAACACTGTAAATTTTTGCATATATTGAATGTTTTGACAATTAAAGCCTTTAAAACTTATGAAATGCTTATCATTGTTTTTCCTTTTTCTTGTTTTTTACAAATACTGAAACAACAAATTTAGTATGTGGTCTGAAGAGTCAAGTTTTGGAACAACGTGAGTTTAAGTGCGAGGGTGAATTTTCATTTTGGGGTGAACTGTCCTTTTAAGTGTATGTTGCAGTGCTTGCAAAAAGTGTTCACATTACCTTATGTGACACAAGCTTGTGCCTCTAACCCCTGTTGTGGGGCGTGGGCCTGCAGAAACATCTGTGTCCAACAAGCCCCAGATGTGTCCGTTAAGGGAAGGGTCCAACTGTTTGTTAGGAGCCTGGATGCTTTTCATCCCTGGGTGGCGTGTGGGTGCCGAGTGTTATCTGGCTAAGCCAGCCACAAGAAGTGCAGGGGGTTGTGAATCAGGGATGTGTGTGTGTGCATCTGAATAAAGATCAAATAAAACGTGTCTGTATATGGATGGTGAGAATGTATAGAAAGGGGAGAATGCAAAAGGAGAAATACATAGATTAAAAGAGAGAAATGAGAGAGGGAAATAAACAGGGTGAGGGGGAGACGGCAGTCTGCGGTAAGGTAGATCATGTGGAGTCTCAGTTTGGAAACCAGAGAAGCCCACCGCCCCTCCACTTCAGATTTATCATACTTTCACCCGGCAGACACTCTGACTGCACAATGACGAAGATCTGCAGATCTATGACCTCTCATCACGAGGGGGCTTGGAAATCAAACCATGGGGAGGTGTGGCAGGACAGTTAGTGGATTTCAGATCACACTATTTTTCTTTGGAAAGAATGTGGTTTTGATCACCACTTTTGGGCACTTCAAATTTCCATTGTATATTCACACTGTTTGTTTTTCCCAGAACAAAAATGTAATGCATCATATATGTTACTTTTTGCTTAAAAATCGAATTGTTTTTTTTTAATCTTAAAAAAAAAAAGTTTTGTCAACAAAGAAATTGTATAGCCTATAATGAGTGTATGCTAAATAAAAGTCTTTTTTAATGACCTAAAACAACCAATCAATAAACATTCAAACTTTGGTTAGACATATAAATGCTGAATTCGGAACCACATACTACTCTGACTATTTCTGCCACAGAAAAATAATGTAAATAAAATTAGTTTCATGTCTACCTTCCGTCTGCCGTTTTCATATATATGGATCTATACTGCCACCTTCAGGACACGAAGCGCACAGAAAATGTTCAATAAAACAAACATTATTCCAACAAAAATGTTAAATTAAGACAATAGTGGTGTACATGCAGGGTTCCCACCTCCTTTACCTATTGAATATACTGTTCCAGTTTGTGATTTCAGGATAATTGTTAAAGATTTTGGACTCCTAAATAGCATTTTCTAGTTAATTTGGCACAGACACTAAATTATCAAATTAATTAGCTGATCATAACAAATAATAAGAATGATTTCCATCACCTTTTAACCTGAAAAGCATTAGTATGTTGCTAATAACACATCACTGGGCCTGTGAAAGCCTGTAAAATTGATAGACCAACTCAAAGCACAAGCCATTTGATTTATAGCAATTTTATTTTATTATATAAAAAAACCTTGTTTCCATACTTAAGGTTTGAGCATGTTTGTGTAAATAGATGAGGTTGACTGGTTTGTTTTAGTAGTAACAGTTCAGTGCTTAGGAGCACAAGTATACGTACAAAAATACGTACAAAAATCAATCTACCCAGTCCTCAAAAATCTTTTTTTTCCCACTGCAAAGCCTTCAAACAAAGTAAACAGATCAACACCAATTGATTTGTTTTCCTACATGTTTTTTGGAGTATAGAATGTTATCTAGAACACATCAATTTACCACCACACCACACCACACAGGACAACAGGCTCATAAAAGGTGAACGGTAGATCAGAGCTAGTGGACTGAATTGCTCACGACTCAGATCTGAGACCAGTGTGACACTATTGAAAACCTGCCACACTTTAAAAAAGCAGAGATAACTAAAAAAAAAAAACATCCAAAATTGTGTTGTATAAAATGTATAAATCTTTTGCTCTAAACAGAACAAGAGCGTATTGCACATCAGTCCAAACTTTAGATAATTACTGTACTCGTAAGGCAGCCATGTACTGATATTTCTTCTAAGTAATACACTTCTGCAATTAATTCAGTACATACAACTAATGAATTCAGAATAACCTTGATTTTTGACATTTAATCTTATATTGCAAGTGATGGTTTCATTGGTATATTTGCATACTAAATTTGACTGGTCTTCTTTCTTACATCTATTTGCATCCTGAATTGTGATTGGACTTGTCTTCATTGCATAGGTTTAAACATTTATAGAAGCCTTTCACAGTTAATATGCATTGATTCTTGTTTGCAGATGACACAGAACCTTAAACCTCAACTTACCGTACCTTAAACTTTAATCCTATTTTGTTGCAGCCTTGCAAGCTGCTAATGTTTCCTTTTAGAAATGCAAACTTAGTTTTTGCTAAAATTACTATTATTAAATATATTCCCTTTAAGAAATATAAAATTATGTTCCCTTCTTTTGTGATTTTCCCTAAAACCACTATTATCATATACTGCATTTCACAAAAAAAAAAAAAAAACATATTTATGGCTGAAAATACTAATAACAGACTTTTGGCTCTGTTGCGCAAGTGCTCTTTGTATCCAGTTCTTAGTTTATCTCCCTGTGTCGGTATGAGGAAAGTAAATAAACACACCCGGGATTTGAAGTGAATGACTGAGGTATTTGAACTCCCTTTGGATTTAAGCTACAGGTGGGTCGTCTGAAGCTTCTGTCCCATCTTCTGATAAAAGTGCTTGAGTGTCATTAGAATCCAGTGGGTGGAAAAACCTAAGAATGCTAGAGTAAGAGAGTCAGAATGAATCAGCATTGTTAACTACACGCCCTAATGTATAACAAATACATGCAGCAGAAGCAAAATGGCAAAGAGGAAATGTAAATGAGGAAGTACAGCCTATGTTCACATAAGAACCAACGGTTAAGAATAACCAACGGGTCCAACAAGGTGTTTTCCTGACCTAAAATCATGAGTGTAATTTAAATCAGAAAGAGGCGTGCGACCTCTGACATACATAGCAATTGTAAGTCGCTTTGGATAAAAGCGTCAGCTAAATGAATAAATGTAAATGTAGAAAGACCTGAAACTACAGGACTCTACGTTGAAAATAACCGTTTGTTGCCCGCCAGGCATGTGACTGGAAAGTATGAATTCCAGACAGTGCAAGTCATCATTCTTTGGAAGTGCACCGTAGAAAACAGTGCCTTGTCTTTGTTTTTGCAGTAGTTTCAATTTTGATATTTTTAGGTCAAACAAGCGGTTTAATCATGTGTAATTTGGACTTCTCTGTGCATGCTCTTTGAGGTGGTGACCATAGACCTCCATTATATGACTGATAGACACAAACGGTTTGACCTAAAAATATCAAATTACTGTGGAAACAAATACACCTACACCTTGGATGCACTTGAGGTAAGCTAAAACACATCAAAATGATTTCAAAGTGAACTATCCCTTTAAAGTGCACGGTTTAGACGGTTCAGCATTCTAGAAAGATCAGTAACTGGTTATGTTTCAGAGCAGCTCTTACCCCAGTAGGCTTATGGGAATGACACTGAGTCCAGCACCCAATAGGAAGACAAAGCCTGGACACCATGCTACAGTTTCCGCATAGATTTTGCTAAAAACCGCAGAGGACACGTTGCCGCTCAGGTTTTCCATAAAAGCCACACAGGCAAAGAGCGCTCCTGAGAGGGTAAACAAGGAAAATACATGATTGTCTTTTCAACGGGAGAATGTACACAGTGTAAAAGTGCTAACAAAACTATTAATTTGCAATTCACAGAAGGCTTCTTAAATTCTGAAATGCCTTTGCGGTGCATAGTCACACAAAAACACATCTCTTGAGCAGAGAAGAGCTCTTATGAGCCGCATGAATAAGCTGAATCAGGAGTTTTGTTTTGGAACAGAGCTTTTCAGAGAGCCACTCACCCTGCTCGAACTTTGAGACGACCTTTGACATCATCGAACGCAGGATGGGGAACGGCATGATGGCAAACATAGCAGGAATCCTTACTGTAAGCAAACACATCAATACTCACATGAACTACACAAACAAGGCCTCCAAAATTACTGAATTTTTAACTAGCTTTAGATGGCTGCAAATTAACAGCTCACATTGACGTTTGTCATATTGGGTTAATATATGCAGTTAATTTACCACAAAAAAGGCGTCCAATATATAGAACAGATCACTGATGATATCTGATAATGAAGTTAATTAACACTTTAGTATAGATACCAGTGTAATTGTGTTCAGACAGTTATCAAATAAGTTAGAGCAAACTTTATTATTACTGTACATATAATAATTGCATAAAATGTGATAAGATATGTGAGGTCACTGTAATCCAGGAACAGCTGCTGTTTGCTCTTAATTAATTTTATAAATCCTCACCATAATGTAATATTACAAACGCAGTGGACCATATACTATTTTTACAGTCAGTATATTAAGAAGAAAATTGAGCTGAGATCGCACACACATATAAAATAATGTATTTGACTGACATCTTATAAAATTGTAATTTTTGCGATTTATTCATTGTTGAAGGTTCAGTCATTCTCGGCTCTGAATGCTTGTTACCAAGGCTCTAAAAAACTGGGATGTAGTAATATACTGTATAACAATAAATTATTTTCATGTTAAGTCCGATAAATAAAATAGATATTAAAATGCTAAACTATTTTGTCTAAAAAAAAAACTAAAGTCAAGTGAAATTAGGCATCATAGCATTTTCATGTAGAACATGAAAAATGGATATTTACTTATTAAATTATTTATGCTATTTTATTTGGTAATTATTAGTTACTAAATTATTAGTGCTTTTCAAATTGATAATGGGAAAGGAATACACACATACATGTACAGTATATATATATTAGTACTATCAAATCAATTTATATATATATATAAAAAACTTATATATAACTTATATATATAGCCTATATATATATATATAGGCTATATTTATAAGTTATACATGAATTTTGAACAATACCCATTCTTGTTTTTTGATCTACTTCAAATGTTGACTACTGTATATTACACACACATATATTATACTTGCCATAATCAATTAATTTTATAAGATACCCCAAAAACATGTTAGTGTAAACGTGCATGCTCACCGAGGAACATCATAAGCGTAGTCTTTGCGAAAGCCGTCATCAACATGCTTATAACGATTGACAGCATCCCGATGAGGACGATAGCTGTGTTAGGCAGGCAGAGGGAAAACAAGTACACACCGAGAAAACTAGTGATGAAAATGGAGGTGCTGGCCGCAGAACCATAGCCCACGAGGATCTCGGTCCAGCACAGCGGCTTATTGAGTTCATAAAGTGTGATCATGGACAAACCCCCGGTATTGACAAAAGATAAGGAGGAAAATGTAACAATCAGCAGCACAAGAACCCATTTTTTTCGAGTACTTTCTCCTGAAAACAAGCAGTAGATACCACACGCTAGTTTCTTCAGGGCCTGGCAACAAGCCACAGTCTCTGAACTGTCAATCACCCTGGTTTCCTCCAGGAGGAAGATAGCGTATAGCAAGTTAACCACCTGAAATACGGCTGACGTGAAGAAAGGCCAGTTGAAACCGCTCGCATGCAGGAAGTACCCGGTGGAGATTGACGCCACACCCGCCAACAAGCCAATCATCATGTCCACCACCGCCATGCGAATGGTTTTCTGCTTGTCGTCCGTGCATATATCGGCCACGTAGGCGAAGCAGCCGCCTAGCATGGTGCTGACACCACCAAAGAGGGCACTAACAAAAGAGGCGGCAATGAGGAGATACAGGTTTAGCTCGAAGAAGGAGACGGCCAGGAACGAAAGCGTGTAGATCAGAGACCCGACGAGGGGCATAATAATGGTGATCCTTCGCCCGCGCTGATCACTGTAGGCCACCAGGAGGAGGGTCACTATGAGACTGGGGATCAAGGAACATAATTCACTGAACATAGAGAACAGAGAAGCTGCTTTCTGCACCTCCTGGAAAAAAAAAAGAAGAGCAAAATGAATAAAAGCAATATCCATACAAAACTCTGTTGCTGCTTATGTATCTTATGACGTTCTGATGCAATTTCTGGGTCCAAAAAAGAATAGCTATAAAAAAAGAAAAAAAGAAAGAGGAAATGAAACGCAGATGTGTGTGCTTAGGTATCAATGACCATAACTATACTACAACAGACGATTCTTTAAAACAATAACACGTGTTACTCAAAGTATTTAGTATAAGGATGCATTAAAATAAGCCCTGACAGGTTGACCATGACTTTTTTATTTTGTGATGATGGACATGAAAAATCGATTTGAGTTATTAGTTAACTTCTTATTTAGTTATTCACTAACTTATTAGGGTTCTGTTTTTCTATGGCAAGAGAAATTAAACAGTTCCCGGGTGTTTTCCGGTCTGTTAAACAGTGTTGCGATGGACAACAGTCAAGATTTAGAATGTTCAGCAATGAACCGAATGGCTTTTTGTTCTTGAACTTGTCCACAGGTCTTCCATTGATGCAAGACATTGTCTTATTCTGTTTAAAGTGTGTCATGGGCTTCATTATTCCAAGTGTCAATTGATTAAAATATTTCCAGAAGTGTCATTATGTGACAAATGTACATTTTTTGATGATTTGAGTTTGGATATGCGTTTTTGATCCTATATTAATGGATATTTTGAATTTCTGAAGAATTTTTGAGACTTACATTGGAACAACAACAGTTTGTTTCCTATGGGTTAATCTCTGCCAAAAAAAAAAAACAAAAAAACAAAAAAATAAAAAATGAATCATTGTATTTTGGAAGAAAAAGGAAGTTCTAAGACTTAAAGGAGTAGTTCACTTTAAAAAAAACTTTTGCTGATAATTTACTCACCTCCATGTCATCCAAGATGACCACATCTTTCTTTCTTCAGTCGAAAAGAAATTAAGGTTTTTGATGAAAACATTCCAGCATTCTTCTCCATATAATGCAATTTACTGGTAACCAAATGGTTCAAGGTCCAAAAGACAGTTTCAGAGCAAATTACAAACTGTTCAAAGGGCTTTAAATGATTCGAAACGATGAAAAGGGTCTTATCAAGTGAAATTATCACTCCTTTAAAAAAATATATATAACAAAGTTTAAGTTTTAGAAGCTTGAATGCTCGCCTTGCTCTGTTCTGTGACGCGCGTTCGTGACTCTCCTGTTCAAACTTGAACAAGTTCGAACAGGAGAGTCACGAACGCGCATCACAGAACAGAGCAAGGTGACCATTTGAGCTTATGAAACTTAAGCTTTGTTATTTTTTTATTTTTTTTAAATGAACGATCGTTTCGCTTGATAAGACCCTTATCAAAAACCTTAATTTCTTTTCGACTAAAGAAAGAAAGACATGGACATCTTGGATAAACATGGGGGTGAGTAAATAATCAGCAAAGTTTTTAACAATGGATTATTACTAATACTATAGTAATGTAACAATTGCACATTAAAATGAAATTACCATAATATCTTTATGAGAAACGCTCTAGCAACTCTTGATTTGAAATGTTGCTATAATGCAATGACATCCGTTTATAAGCGTGGCTTAAGATCCAAATATCTTAATAATAATTGTGTCAGATTGATAGATCCTACTTACCTCTTGTTGGCCGGTGTGGTTGCTGCTGTTGGCGGCGCATCGGGAAGTGTCGTTGGACACTGGGTAAGATGAGTTTGTGATCTCCAGCCACAGTCTGCGATAAACGTACTGCTGTACGAGAGGATACACCATAAAACTGGCAAACGCGTAAATCGCGACGATCGGCTCGATCAAGTACAGTCTCTTCATAGCGTCGAGGATGTGTGCTGCAAAGCCAGGATGAACAAAGACAATCATCAGTCCACATGATCCGACTAATTGTAGCCCAACATAATTGGTTAAACCTCTTAAACTGGTTAACCATCAACCTCCAAGCATCATGACAATAAACTGTCAACTGCTGAACATCTTGGACTGTCACCAGTCTGGTTTACTTACGTACAATGCACTCAGATTTCGGAGGTATATCTTCATTGATATTTATGCAACAGAAGTTCCTCTCTTCAGCTGAGACTTTGCAAGTGTTGTGACACTGACAGTTATACAATGTTATCTGTTTTGTTTATGAAACATGAAACGCCGGTTTCCTGCCCTTGAGATTCTGATTGGCCAGTTGAAATCCAAGTCATTGTTATTGGTCGGTGAAGCTGCCAATCACCCCCGATGGGCGGGAAGAGTCGTGAAAATGCGAGGGGGTTAAATGTGCATTTTTGTTTAGCACATTTTGTTATATTAAAGCGAACTAACAACTGCTGGAACTAAAATTGCTTTTAATATAATATTTTCTGAATGATTTTTATGCTAATAAATTCACTTATTTATGTTTTTGCTTTATTTATTTAGCAGGATCTTGAAATTTTCACATATTTACATATGCCTATTTGTTGTTACAAACCTTAGGCATTCGTATGATTATTTTTTATATAAAAGAAATTTCAATCAGCATCACTGAAAATGTGATATCAATAACAGGCTTTCAAACCTACTGTCCATTCTAATGGACAGACAAGTTTAAAAAAATCCTGATTTAAAACGTGCAATTCTACAGTCGATTTTTAACTTAAATTAATAAGTTCAATCTTTCTATTTTACATACAAACTATGAAATACTGGCAAAAATATATGCAAAATGTAAATACACCTTAGAAAATGTTGCTTGCTTCTGTGTTTGGAGTGAAGTGCTGCCATGCTTCTCTTCAATGTATTTTTTTTATATAATTACTACATGCAGAGCTTTACTGGCATTTGATTGGATGACAAACGTCCAATCTCATGGACTGCAGGCTTTAAACTAGGTAAAATGCTCCAGAAGTTAAAAAAAGGGGGTTGATATGTGATGTCCTTTGTAATGGACACAGGGTCTGAATGGGTTAAAAAATGTTGATGTACACAGATAAATCATAAATACTGCAATATAAAAAAATAATACTTTGAATTGTCAATTTCATGGTGACATTCATGTTGACAACTGCAGCAGAGATCTTAGAATCTATTACATTATCGTCCGGTGGTGTGAACATTAATTTTTACATTCGTATGGATGGACACTGCATGATAAAGTGATCAAAAAATGCATCATGTACATTTCACTGGACAATATTCGAGTTCGGGAAATAAAAACTATCCAACTCATTTGAAAATCATATTTTGTCTCTTAAAAACAATCAAAATGATTCACTTTTTAAAAATATTACATATGGATATAAAATGGAACTTGCTGGTTCTATGAAATATGAAATGCTAAAATTAAACAATTGTTGTAACATTTTATTTTTTAGAAGACTGTCATGTAGAGGAAAACATTTAACATTGCAGTGGTTCTAAATCTCATAAAAGTAAAATGTACTCATGGTGCCATCCAGCAGTTATCCCCAAATGTGATGTAACAGACAGTTCTCTTACATCAGCAATTAAAAGAAAGCCCAATTAAAAATATATATGTACACTAAACATATAGAGTCAAAGTTTTCAAGTTAAACTCATTTCTTATGAGGAAACAGAATGATTACCAATGTAGTAAATGTTAACTTAGATCCTAACTCTTATCATGGAGTGTTGTGAGAGCATGTTCAAGTTAACAGCATATGTACAAAACATCCTAAAATCCAGAAGTGAACTGTTCCAGTGTTGTGTCAGCTCAAAAGACATTTTGAACACATGACTGCTGCGGTTCTAGTATATAAACCAGTTCAGTAAATATCAACATGAACAACAAACCATCTGAGCTCAATGAAACGGTGCTGAAATGTCCCTTAGTACAAAAGCAAACACACTCAGCCTCTCTTCACACAGCCCACAGCAAAGATTCAACTACTGCTAAACAAATATAATAGATTCAAATTAATATAATGGATTTGAAAGGTACATGACATAACATGAAGGGCACAAAGCCTCAGGATAAACTCATTTACATAATTAAATGGACGTTCCTTGCAGCATATGTCGGAAACTCACAAACTCAAAGTTGCATAGCACCTATTGCAGTCTGAGCTATTATGTTATGAGTATTTATGTAACATGGTTATTTGTCTAACAAATACATTCCTTAAAAACAAAACTGCAACAAAAGAATATGTAAACATTGAAAACAAATGTAAAATAAAACTGTCACTATATGCCATAAAACGGAATACATGGTGATAAAAAAAAATCATAATTTCCCGCCAAATCACTTAAATTTCTACAAATTGAAATGATACCAAGCAAAAACATATTTGGCCTGATTTAGTCCTTATTTTCACTGATGTACAAAAGACAACACTGAGGTCTAAGACTAGACGAAACAGAGCAGCTAAAGTCGACATTTGCGTAAAAACCGGCAATGCCACTCTACCTGAATTTCAGTGGGGCTACATCATAATTCACGAGCAAGAAAAACTCATCTCGCTCCTTCAGATTATGTTGTATCAAAGCTCTACGCAACTAATTCATTCAGATCAACTGAATCCAAAGACCCAGCAGAGCTTAAAAACAAACTTACTCCCTACTTCCAGGAAGGGAAAATGCCCTGAAACGTTTACTTTGATGCAACAACAGGCGCATTTATCGTTTTTTTTTTTATTTATTATTATTATTTCTTGCGAACTGCATGTACGCATCGCTTCGTTTTCAGTAGAAATGACATATTTGTAGTCGGCTACCCGGGTCGTTTTTTCCCGGGCTGAAGAAGGGTGAGACGGGTTCGTCAAAGTACGTGACAAAGTTATAGATGCGTTTCATAGTGACGGCGTCGAAGAAAGTAACGTGGCCCCGGTCGTAATCTAAGAAGACGCCGACACGAGGGGAGTTCCAGTAGTCCGCCACGGGCACGCGCGAGTCTTCCTCGTTGGCGTACAGTCGGTCTTGGAGACACAGGCTCCAGTAGCCAGCAGAGGGCGAGAGGTTTACAAAACCTTTGCGATTGCTGTACTCAGTCGTGACGCCCAGATACCAGACCCCCTTGTCCCGCACGTCAACCTCCCAGTAGTGCTGGCCGCTGGAATACTGGGCGGTTGCTAGCACCCCGAAAAAACGAGTGAAGCGCTGCGGCATGTCGGGCTCCTGGGAGCGTACGCGGCCCTCCTCCACCTTGGTGTCAAAGTCGCTGATGGTCAACGAGGGGTGAGCGGTGTCCAAATCTAGAGTCAAATTCTGGGGCACTGGAAAACAGGGAACATCTGGTTAGCCATTTCGTCATGTCAACTTAGCGCTCGCAACAAATCACATGACTTGGCACCACATCTCTCACATGGCAAAATTGAGGACAAACAAAAGGTTCATTGTCTATTGACAATAGTGTTGCAATGCATGAAGCACCGTTCACAAGGAAGCCATTTTCAAACCAAGCAGCTTCCTTTCTGCAGACATGTATAGCTTTGTGGTAATGGTAAATGTGGCCACAACAAAAGCACTCACTTGTGTGTAACACGTGCATCATCTTCTTCCACATGATGAGCTGAAATGGTCCTGTGAACTCGGAGAAATCTGGAGGGGAGTTAGAGGCCTGGACGCCGAGATTGACGTGGCAGGGGCTATTAGGGGGGGAAAAAAAACACATTTTGAGAGATAAAACCCTAAAATACATTGATTTTAGCAGGGCAGAATTAGCTAACAGGTTTAGGAATTAACAGATTTACATACCTCAAGTATGAATTACTGATACTCTGGAGGGGGGAAAAAACGTTAAATGTTAATAATGTGACATAGTGAGAACTGGAAGATAAAGAGTCACATTTACAAAAAACGGTAACAGTTTACAATAAGGTTTGTTAGTTAACATGAACTAATAATGAATAGCACATATACAGCATTTATCTTTGTTAATGTTATTTTCAACATTTACTAATACTTGATTAAAATCTTGTTAACGATAGTTAATGCACCATGAACTAACATGAACAAACAATGAACAGTTGTATTTTCATGAACTAACATTAACAAAGATGAACAAATGCAGTAACACATGTATTGCTCATGGTTAGTGCATGTTCGTAAATACATTAACTAATGTTAACTAATGAACCTTATTGTAAAGTGTTACCCAAAAAACACTTGCAATTTGCACAATATAAAGCGAGATATACTGTCATAATTGTTTTATAAAAAGTTAGGGACATTTTAGTTTATAATTAGGGCTGTGCAAAAGTTAATTGCGATTAATCGCATCCAAAATAAAAGTCTGTGTTTACATAATATATTTGTGTGTGCTGTATATAATTATTTTGTATATATAAATACCTATGCATTCATGTATATATTTAAGAATTATTTGCACTTAAATTCTGTATATATATATATAAATACATAATCTATATTTTATAAACATAAATATTTTATATATGAATAACACATTTACTTAAATATATACATGCATGTATGTGTATTTATATATACAAAATAATTATATACAGCACACACAAATATATTATGTAAACACAGACTTTTATTTTGGATGCGATTAATCGCAATTAATTTTTGCACAGTCCTATTTATAATATATCAGCTGCTGAATTTCATCACCTCAAAGTTAGCGCTGTCACTCAGGTGATTTTGAATTTCAGTGATGGCTTTGTCCACTTTGGCTGCCTCGCTCTCCACACGCTTCAGGTTGGCATCGATCAGCCCGATAGTGGCCACCGCTTCGGCCTCCAACCTTTCCAACAGATCGTCCTTCTCATCCAACAAAAACTGAACCAGGGCGCCGACATCTTCCTGAATCTTCTCCTTCAAGGCTTGTTTTTTAAGCTGTCGAGAAATATTTGAGATTCGACATCAGGACCTCAACATGGATCATAAATTATGCCCAAAGTCAGCGTGGGAACAAATCAGGCTTTCATACCTTGACATCAGATCTGGCTTGCTCGTCTGTGCTCTTTACTCGAGTACACATGGATTTCTGCCAGTTCAGCTTGATGAGTCTTAGCTTGAGCTCACTCTGCATATTAAATAAGAGAGAAAACTTTAGACGGGTAGTGTTACAGCACAAATTATTATGCAAGTACAATCAGCAATGGGAGAATGGACCTATTGGACATATGGACCTTATTACTGTATCAGCACAGATATGAAAGTTCCAATAATGAAACTGGACATGAGACTGTGAGGGAGTTTAGCATTGCAGACTTCATCAAAATCGATGAATGTTTTTGTAAAGAGCTACACTCACCTGCTGCTTTGCATTACCATCAAATATTTGAACATGTTTAACCTTGGGCTGTGAACAAGGAGTGTCACAAAGAATCCAAAGGAAAAGATAATTCACAGGAAATACGTCACACTTTCCTTGTGGAAATTTCCAGAAAAGTGTAAGAAATTAACTTCTTGCCCACCAGCCACAGTTACTGATGAAAGCACAATTTTATCAGCCATTTTGATTATTTTTTTTGTTAACCAGCCATTTTGATTTTCCAAATTTAATCAAAATTCTAATATACAATCTAATAATATATAAATAACATATAGGTTAACAACATACATTAACCATAATATGTGGAAATATACGATAGATTATACGATTCATTTTAACAATATGATATTTTATTAATACACTGCCCAGTCAAAAGAAAAAAAGTCTCTGTTTGGATTTAAATAGGCAAAAGTATATGGATCATTATTTCAGTAATTATTGTTTCTAGCATGTTATATGTTTGGCAACAGTTCTTCTAACCTGAATTGATGAAGTGTGTAGCTTTTCATTTCTTAAACATCTATGTAGGAAGACACATCATGGTCATATTCCATGTCAGAATTCATCAGGCTCAATTTGTGAAAGAATCCTTTTCACACATGAATAGACACCTATAGTCTTTGTGATGTCCTGGAGTAGACCAGAAATTCGATGTGATGTTATTTCCAATCAAGAAGTGCAACAATTTCTTTTCAAGATCTTGTATTGGCAATGTCAAGCACTCTGTAAAGTCTATTCCAGCACATCCAAACGACTTACAAGGTCTTGACTCAAAGGTAAAAATTATTCTTCATGCTCACTTCTGAACATTCTTTCATAATTTGAGCCTGATGAATCTTGGCTTTGTTATCTTGGAATATGACCACGATGTGACTTCCTACATGGTTGCTTAACAAATGAAAATTGGGGTTAGAAGAACTGATACCAAACATATAGCATGCAAGAAACAGAATAATCACAGCAATATTGATCAAGCCATAGACTCTTAAAGATTTGCCATTTAAATCCAAATATACACCGCTTACAATTTAATAATATGGAGTAATTTGTTTTTTACATTTCTCAAAAAATTCAATATACAGTGCTATATATTCACAATGCCCCTCAAAGTGAAATGAAATAGTAAATAAATTAACAGGTAACAGGTCAAGGTTAATTTTGAGCAGTCACATGAGGCTGTGAACATTAAGAAAAGAATAAATCTCCTCTCAGGCTCACAAACATCTGTGTATCAGCCACAGCAAAAAGTACCCCGCGTTTGACTAATTTCACACTCTGTTTCGAACACTGGTTCTAACAATTGTCTCAACTTCTGAAAACAATATATGCTTCTTCAAGACATTTAAAGGCTGTCTGTGTTTGTTAAATAAAACATTTAAAGTGCTAAATCCCACATGTACATCCAGCACTACGGTGACAGATAGTTACTCTTTGTTCAATCTCCAAGGTTGGCCAAGAAACAACATCAACGGTTTCTAGTGCCAAGTCAGACATTTAGACTAAGATTAACAGGAAGTAGGACAAGAAGAGGGGAAAAATAGACACCACAAAAGAGCGATAGAGACAGAAAGGCTAATAATTACCAAAAACCAACAAACTCTGAGGAAAAAAGGAATCTAGAACCAACCTTCATGTCTTCAACAACCTCAGGTACAGGAGCAACATCATGGTGTCTATAAAAAAGAATAAAAGTATGTATTGTTTATTTTTTAAGACCATTTAATTGCAAAATTTGACAACAAAGAGCATTGGTCCTCAGACAGTGGTCAATGCATTATAACCGATTGAGCTGATAGCATGTCTGTCCATCAATTCAGTGTCTACGGTAGGTTGAGACAAGCCTAACATATGGGGTCCACTGAGAGCCTCACCTGTGCGCTCTGGATTCCCGACACACCACGCAGATGGGCTTTCTGTCCGTGTGGCAGTACAGTTTCAGTTCCTCGTGGTGTCGCTCACATTTCCCGTCCATTTTCACGGGTTTTGCGGGTGCAGAGGGCCTACACGTCTTCAGGTAGTCGAAGTCGCTCAGTTTATCCACTAAGTTCTTTACCAGGTAGTTCTTGGTGAAACTCATTTTCGCGAACACCTGAAAAAAAGGACACCGTTTCATGTAACGTTACGACACAGAAAAGTATTGGTGCTGCATTGAGAAAACGCTCGTGCGGCGATTTGTATCTTGTGATTCAATCAACGTGGTCAGAGTAATCACACCGACCTAACATTACCAACATAGCAAAGTACGGTTATTATTTAGACTGTCGGTTTGAGCCATGATTAAGACGTTAATGTATGTAAACCCGTTATGTGAATTTAAGCAGCTGTGACTTAGCTAACGTTAAGCAACCCAGGATGTAGCAACGTTTATCAAAACAAACCACGCACCATCCTGCACTCGGGACACTGGTAACCAACATCATCGCCTCCATTTTCCTCCCAGTGCATCAAAATGCACATGCGGCAGAAATTGTGGCCGCATTTTAAAATGACAGGTTCGTCGAAGTAATCGAGGCAAATAGAACAGACTAATTCCTTCTGAAGCTCTCCTCTCGAATCTCCGGCAGTAGCCATGTTTCCCCCAAGCAACAGTGTTACTGTTTTACAGGGGCAGGGCCTGGAAGAGAGAGAGAGCCCATTCTGTACTCACTTCCTGGTCCACTCACGTGGGGGTCCAGTCAGCAAGGGGCAATTCTGATTGGTTATGTTATCTAGGCTTCTTGAGCGAATCGGTTCTTTCGAAGAGCTTATCAAAGAACCGGTTCAGCATACTTTGTCACACTTAATTCATTGCGCCATTAATATTTAGAAATACATTAAAAATTCTAATAACCCTTTACATATTGAAAAGAAAATGTAAAATGTTTTGATTTCCCTTATAAGACTGGTCTGATGTGTTCAGCTATCCATACTTGACTGTTTATACCATTCATCTGTATAAATATTTTGTTTTTCAATAAAAAAAAAATAATAATTACACCATTAAAAAGTCATACGAGCTCAATTAATACGATTTTATCCAACAAAGTGGCTTGTTCTGCTTTTGCGCTGCCATCATAGATATCCATAATAAAGCCTAGATGTCTCGTCCGCCCTGCTGGTCAATGGAGGTCGACGTCCGACGTCCAAGATGGCGGCCATCTTGTCACAGGCAGGTCGCTCACTCGTAACATTGTGTTGAAATGATGCGTACTTTTTAAATAATCATAACTTGCTAAATTTTCTACCGATTTTCAAACGAGTTGGTTTGTTTCAAACGTCAAAGATGTAGTTATTATTACACTGCTTAATATAAGTGTGTAAATAAATAATAATACAGAATCATAGCCACGTTAATAACGTTTGTAAGAAACCAAACAGTTTGTAAATCAAGATTTAAACGAGATAAGAGTTTGTGTTCTTGTTGATCATTCATCTTACATCAGGTACCACACAGCCCCAGAAAGCTTGCCTGTGAAAACATGGCCGCCGGTGATGACGATAGAGACTCCCCATAAGACATTTTAAAGAACGTTGGTAATCAAACAGTTTCATGGTCCACATTGACTTCCACAGTAGGAAAAAAAATTCAATGAAAGTTAATGACTACCTTCAACTGTCTGGTTACCAACATTCTTTAAAATGTCTAGTTTTGTTCAGCAGAACAAAGAAAGTCATACAGGTTTGGAACAACATGTGGGTGAGTAAATGATAACAGAATTATAATTTTTGAACAGAACATTGTCGGCACAGTAATAAGACTTTCAAGTTTTAAGACTTTGTTTATTTTGTGCTTCAAGGCCGAGTACATAAAAATGCTTTTAGCATTGGAAATACTTAGCTGTGAACCATGTACAAAAACACAATATCTCACCATAAATACCATTTCAAACAAAGAATATTTCATTGTGCCCAAAACATCATGCTCATGTCGGTTAATCAGCCTCAAAATCCTCTGTGAAAATGGAAACAATCCACCGATTTTATTGCATAGCACATTTCTTTTTAAATATTATCAGCCTGATGAGGAATATATTTGTCTGGAGGTGAAATGAATTTGACAACATGATGCTGGTTTTTCATAGATCAGTTCTAGACTAATAAACGTGAATATGTTTTTTAAATGCATACGCAAACGCTTGCCTTGAAGTGTCAAAAATGTGATAGTTGATACAAAAGTGGACCTGGTCTGGAAAAAAAAAAACAACTGCAAGAGATTTGACTGCAAAACACAGTGAAACACAAATGTGGAAATCTGAGGGATTTCCGCTGTCACAGTTTTCCCCCTTATTTCAAAACACAGCAATATTTAATGCATGCGGCTCTCGTGAATACCAACACTTAAAATTATATAACCAACAAATATAAATAAAAACAGCAGCAACAAGATGAAATTTGACAACATCTGACAGACAATGTAAACTTTCAGACAACTATTTGACAGTTTGATGTGAAATGCATATTCAGCATTTCTTCATTGAGAGCATGGCACTTATAAAAACCAGCATATATGTAAAACACACTGAGAAAAGAAGTCATACTCTCCAAAGACATCACATATCCCAAAATACAGTAGCCAATGCTGTAATACAAGTACATATTTAATACTTGAGATTAAGGTGAAATACACAATACCAGTGTCAGTGTTGTGATCAGTTCATTTGAGTGCACCATTTCACTTCATTAACAATGATTCTCAGACCACGTGTTTTTTGTAAATGCCTCTTTATTATCAACAGTGGTAGATATAGTAAAGTGAGGGGTTCTCAAAGGGAGTTTCTTTAAAATGTAGACTGTTTTGATGAACTTTCGTACACTTTGAATAACCACTGTGCTATAGAAATACACATAATATTGTATTAGTAACGAATTAAAGGTTGGATAGTAATAAATTACCTCAGGGTAATAGAGATTCTTTCTTTCTCATTAATGATTAAAAAAATTAATTCACCTCTAAAAAAATTTAATTCACCAATTAATTCATAAAACACCTAAAAAATGATTAAATTAAATGTATCAAAGGATACATTTGTTTATTTGTTAGTTATTTATTTTATTTTTTATTTATTTTTTATTATTTTAATTAATAAAATTTAATTAATATTATTATTTTTTAAATTGATTTTAAATTTATTTGAATTAATTTTTTTTTAACCACGTCACCTGGCACACCTCAACAATTAATATCTGGACGAGCAAAATTCAGAATCAAAGCATACAATGTCACTTGGCCATGGCATGAGGAGTGGATGGCGATTTCTTTGGGCTGGCGATGAACTGGGTCGTGAGATCTCGGTAAGATAAAACCTGTGAGAGGCACTTGTTTAAAACAAAGAAAACAAAACAAACGGCTCCGATGAATGACTAAGGAGAACAGCGCAGTCTCCGAGTAGTCCATTAGTCCTTCAGACCTCCGAGCTGTCTCCGTTATCAAGGCTACATCGAACTATAACAGGCTGAAGGCTGGACGAGACACTTGGGGCCTTTTTTGCAGGTGTCCGCCTTGAGCGAACCATCAGTGCCAACACTACACCCACGAGGATGGTGAGAAGCAGTCCCACGAGGATTCCCGCCACCGTTACCGCGTCCTCTTTGGCATCTCGCCCACTGAGCTCCCGTGGAGACAGTCCATCCGCGAGCAGCTCCTCCTCGGGCGCAGAGCGCCGTTGCCTGCGGTCCAGAGCGACGCGCATGATATTCGTTCCTCGGTTGTTGTCGGGTCCGATCTCCTCCGCTAGTATTGGGACGTCTCTGTTGGACCGTCTGGAGCGTCCTCTGGCCTCCGCTTGTTCGAGGTCACCTGATGTTATTGAGTGGTACTCCACACTCCGCTTGCCAATGCCACGCTTGGCGTTGTCTTTTGAACGCACCGTGTAGATGGTGTGAATGAACCACTCTCTCCCGACTGCCACCTACAGAACGGAAGGACAAGAGGATTTCATCAAGTCTTGCTGATTGACCTATTAAATGACAGGAATCCAGCATGTGATGTCACAGATGTGCAGTACTCCGGTGTATGTAATCATCACACCATAACTAATGAAGGTTTAGACCTGGAAAAGGGGAGTAGAATCCAGTCTGAATCCGTCAGATCCTGGCTGCTTCACCAGAGAGAGGGCAGAGGGGTCGTCTACAGCCAGCTGGGCTTTGAAACTCATGTCCCCAAAACTCTTGGCCTGAGTCTCGGGCTGGGCTTTGTCCTAGAAGCAAGGTGAAGTCATGGGACTTTTATTAGACAAAAAAAATCTCAACAGACCACTTTAAAAAGTATATAAATGAATGTATTTCAATTATATTATACAATAAAAATGTATAAAAATAATATTTGATTTGATGCATTTTATTTTGAAGACTAATATATAGTTAATTTAGTATTATTCATAAACTATTATAGAATTTATTCATTTTTAACATTATTATTTAGCTTTATTTATATTTATTATTTTTTTTTTTTGTCATTTTAAACTTAAAGGGATACTCCACTTTTTTTGGAAATAGGCACATTTACAACTCCCCCAGAGTTAAACAGAAAATTTAGAAAAATATTTTATTTAGAAATTTAATTTAATTTAGTTATTTAATTTAATTTAATTTAATTTAGAAAAATATCAGTAACCAGACAGTTTCTGGTCCCATTGACTTCTATAATATATTTTTTTCCTACTATGGAAGTCAATGAGACCAAAAACTGTCTGGTTACTGATATTCTTCTAAATATCAGAATATCGGCTGAATGGATTCAAATACGGTAAAACTCAACTGTTTAACTCTGGGGGAGTTGTAAAATGAGCCTATTTCCAAAAAAAGTGGAGTATCCCCTTAAAAAGCTGTAAAATTTGAATTTGATTTCAATTTATGAAAATTCTGTTCATTCTTTTTAGTTTTAGATGACAATAACAATACTGCTAAAATACTCACAATAATTTTGAATCGGTAGAGCAGGGAGGGAGAGTCTGCGAGACATCCGAACTCAGATTTGGCGGGGTTGTATTTAGGAACATATCCGTCAGCGCCGGTGCACAGATACACCTTTTCGATGTTACAGTAGAAAGAGTCCCCTAGGTTCTGCACAGGGTCCACCATCACTCGTCCATAGATTGTGTCGCCTTTAAGAGAACAAGCTCAGTGTCAGTATAACCCAGAACATTAACTTAAACAACCTAGATTTTTACAAGTTCTGATGAAAACATAATTGATATTTGTCCGTCCAAAACCCACTGTCATGCCATACAATGCTAAGATGTTGTTCACATGTTCATGTGGTTCTCAGTGCATTGCTAGGTGGTTCCTATGGTGCTCTGGGTAGTTGCTAACATTCAATCAAGCAATTACATACCTTCATTTGCTTAAAGAAATAGCCTCTTGAATTGATTAAGTTATACAGTATGTGTTCCAGTAGACATACCTGCAGAGAAAGCTGCATCACTCTCCTGACCGAAACCCATAGATCCATCGGACAGCCACAACGTCTTCTTAGACAACAGGAACATCTGTGTGTTTAGACTAAACTCCACAGCGACAGGGTCACTCACCTAAACAAGTACAGACATGAATGCTTCTTTAGTAGTGCTTCAGGTTTAACTGATACAATATATTACAATAAATTTTTTGATATACAAGCAACTAAATATATATATATATATATTAGGGCTGTGAAATGATTAATCGCAATTAACCGCATCCAAAATAAAAGTTTGTGTTTAGATAATATGTGTCTGTGTAGTATGTATAATTATTTTGTACATATAAATATACACATATGCATGTATACATTTAAGAAAAATGTGTTATTAATATATCAAATATTTATATTTATGTATAATATTAATTTTGTATAAATATATATAAAGTATATACATGCAAATACTTCTTAAATATATACATGCATGTGTGTGTACATACACAAAATAATTATACACACTACACACACATATATTATGTAAACACAAACTTTCATTTTGGATGCGATTAATTGCGATTAATCGTTTAAGTCGTTAATCGGGTACATCCTTTAGATGAAGGGTTTTGAATTCACATCTTGTTTATTGGAGCTATTGCAGATTTTAAGGCTTACGTTGGTAATAACATAGATCATTCAGACATTTAGACCCTAGATTACGAAGGGGAGGCATTGAAGCAAGACCTTAAATTCAGAAATGAATTGAATGAATACAAAAGCTCTGTGGGTTACAGCAAAGTCTACTCTTCTGTTGAGGACAAAGTGTGCCAGAAATAAATCCTGAGTGCTATGGCTGCCTAAATTATATTATAAACAAGTCGAGAGAGCATTTGAAAAAAAAAAAAAAAAAAACATGAATTTGAGAATTTATTTTACTTCCTCTTTAAAGCAGAATCATTTTTTAATTTACCTGTTGGAAGCGGATGTCAAGATCAAAAGTGACAGGCTCTCTAGGGTTGCAGACCGGAGGAACGGTGTACTCCACATTCAGTGCTGTAGTACAGGGGATCAACTTCACAGTGTACGTGCCTGAATAATCACGAACCTGCGGGTCACAGGCACACAGGGATCATACATGTTTAACATTGCGTCCGTTTTTTTTTACATTCGTTTTCAACAAATCTTCAGGACACATATTACATTGGACATCAAGTGACGACCCAAATACAACCAAAATTGTTATATCTCCCAATAATACGTTTTATGTAATATGAAAGACAATATTTAAATAATTACTTTTATTATCAAAGTCTTGTGGTTTTTATTGTATATATATATATATATATATATATATATATATATATAATGCATTCTATGCAATGTAATGCAATACACTGATGATTGATAGATGTTAAATGTGCCTCAAAGGCCTGATACATCATATCTGATACTCACATTTTAACATAATTTTTCATTAATAAACAAATAAAAAATGTAAAGGGTTACAGTCAAGAACTGGGGAAAGAGTGATAAACTCACAGCAAAGTCTGATATGAACATCCACTGCTGGATGGGCTGGCTGTAGGTCGGCTCAGTCCTAACCAGAGTGAGGTTAAAGGTCAAGCCTGGGTGGTCTGCACTCAACACTATGGACTTCACAGAGGATTCTGGGTAATCAGGTGAGAGGTAGCAAGTTCATTTAATCAGTTCAACCAAAAGAAACATTTTGCCATTAGTTCCATATGTACATGATCTCGATTCTACCTGCAGTCCTCGGATCCCTCAAATTTGCTGCTGGAAAGAACAGCTCTATTATTATATGTATTTATAAATAGTAACATAATTAATAACATTAACAAGATTTCATATTTGGAAGGCGTGTAGAGAAGGGAGATTTACCAGTGTGTACCGCTACAAACAACCCTCTGAAGCGAGCTTCTGTACGGAAGTTCACCACAAGCCTCCCCTGCTCATTAATCCTCATGCTGGTTGGATATAAAGCTCCTGCAGAGTAAACATGCTCCAATATGAAGATCTTTAATTATAAATATTCTATGACACACCCTGCACTAGTTCAAAATTCCTCAGTTATTGTGCTTTCCATTTCCATGATACCCAAACATAACATACAAATGACTAATGTACACAAATAACAAAAATGTATTGAAAATATGATTTTATATTATAGGAAAGATGTGAAATTACAGTTATTTGAGCTCTCTCTAAATATTATAAAAGAAGCATTTGAATAAAAAGGAGAAATTATGGCATTAACACAACTTAAGAGGTCACTTGAGAGACTTAAAATGATTTAAAAGTAGAATGATTTTTTATAACATTTATGTATAGAACATTTTGCTCTTCTTAGAGCAGAGGTTTTCAAACTGGGGTCTGGGGGGAGTGCTAAGGGGTCCATGGAAAAGTATGTAAACGTGTAAATAAATAATACATCTAATAGTGAGTAGAAAAATTAATAAGTGAAAATATTTTACACATTTATAATTTCACAGTATAAATTGAGGTTTTGGGGGTGCCTCGCACAAGGGTGATCATATTTGGAGGGTCCATGGCATCTAAAAGATTGAATGAAAGATCAAATTCCTGACTTGCCTTGCAGTTCTGCCTGCGGAGGGCTGCCGACACCATCCTTCCACAAGATGGCAGTGTCGTACACGAAGGTGAGCCGCAGCTCAGAATGCAGGTCGAAGTGTTGCCAGCCTCCAGCGCCCACAGGAGAATGAAACACGTATGAGACGTGCAGAGGAACTCGCAGGGTCACGTACGACTGCACCAGGTTCAGCACCTTTTAAAAACACATTCAAATAATACTGAAGATACATATCTCCAAACACTGCAAAATGCTAAAATACTTTGTAAAGAAGACCTATTATGCTTTTTTTACACTTTCAACTTTTCTGCAAAGATACAAAGCACACTCCAAAGGAATAGAAGTGAGCACTGTGTCTAAACTCTCTGAAGTAGCGTCGAAGTTATATGACGTCACTTTGTAGGCCAAAACGCGGAAGTGAGTTAGCATTTTAGCACTTCCGGTTCCTTCCCTCAGCCTAAAGTCTATGTTTTTTTTTATGGATTTTTGCTAAATCGCCTGAAATAAGGTCTGTGGTTAACAAAAAGCTTCTAAATATTTTCACGTTTTGAACTATGACATTAAACACACCAGTTATAACCTCCTTGTGTTTTTTAAACTTTATATAGGCTTTAAAATGTATACATATTGGATTAACTTATCTTGATAGACAAAACGTGTAAGGGTCACAACTCTTTGTTGAACACAGATCTTATTTTATGCGATTTTAATAAAGTCTATGGGGAAAATGCATAGCTTTTCGATCGAGGGAACCCATGCGCCGCTAACTTCCGAGTTGTCCATCATAAATTCGACACTCTGTTGTAGTCGAGTCCAAAAACGTACACGTCACAATAGTCCTCATGTGAATAATTCCTGTCCAAGCCACACGAGATGGTAAGGAGAGTGATATTTGTGAGATGAGATATTGACCAGTTAGTGCACTTTTCTACATAAAGACAGGACCTAAACCGAGCATTACCCAGCATTACTGACAGACTGCGAAGAAAGCTGCTTCAAAAATGTAAAATATATGAAAAATAGAGGTTGCCGTTAATCAGTGCTGGCTGTTAGACAAAGTAAAGTTCATCAATAAGCCAGGAAGCATTTTGTCTGAGGAAAAGATTAGCGGTTTTGATTGAATGAAACATTTGCTAATTTACATAGTCAATTATAATCAAAATACCATGCTATAAAAATGTGCTCCTCGGTAATGAGGCCAGTCTGAACGAACACCTGCTGGACTGGGTTTAATCAAGACGAGAAAAATCCCCATGCTCATTGTCAAAATCCCATCCTGAGGGAAAGATATGGAGATATTTTTGGTGCAAAACCACCGAGTGACAGAGAAATTTGTAGTTGGAAAGAATAGCAACACATGTGTCTCAGTAAATGTGAAGTCACAAAGAAAAATGTTTTAAGAGTGTATAAAATAAACTTTGTGTATAAACTGCAGCAAACTTCAACTCGTCGTATAAATTGCACCTTGCAAAGCTTTAACTGTGGCTTTTACAAATCGTTATCATTTGGTATACCTTTGCAATACATTAAATAAACCCTCATAAATGTATCTGTGGGCTGAAAATATCACCAAAAATATTTTCAAAGAAAGAAAAGAAAGGCTTTTCATATTCAATCAGCTCTGTGTTTAATATCCTCAGTAGAATCCGGGTACATCCTTGAGATGAAGGGTTTTGAATTCACATCTTGTTTATTGGAGCTATTGCAGATTTTAAGGCTTACGTTTGTAATAACATAGATCATTCAGACATTTAGACCCTAGATTACGAAGGGGAGGCATTGAAGCAAGACCTTAAATTCAGAAATGAATTGAATGAATACAAAAGCTCTGTGGGTTACAGCAAAGTCTACTCTTCTGTTGAGGACAAAGTGTGCCAGAAATAAATCCTGAGTGCTATGGCTGCCAATTTATGCTGTGGATAATAACAGATGAAAGCAATGAAAAGTCCAAAAGCATAACCCTACCTATGGAGACGTGTGTTCGTGGAGAAGTGTAAATCAATCTGATGTAACTAGATGTTCTGTTTAAATATGCTCCCGCTACTCTAGTCTATAGCATATACTGTAGACTATAAATTAAGGTGAAAAGAAATGAAGGTTTTTGATGAAAACATTCCAGGATTTTCTCCATATACGTAATGGGTTTCAATGGGAACCAAACAGTTCAAGGTCCAAATGAGAGTTTCAGTGCAGCTTCAAAGGCCTTTAAACAACAACAGACGATGAATAAGGGTCTTATCTAGCGAAACGATAGGTCATTTGAAAACAAAAAATTAAAAATTTAAGTTTTATAACCACAAATGCTCGCCTTGCTCTGTTCTCTGATGAGCATTCTTGACTCTCCTGTTCGAACTCGTTCATCAAAAAGAACAAATCTTTTTTCGAGTCGATGACTCAAAGGGTCCTAGATAAGACACTTATTCATCGTCTGGTGTCGTTTAAAGCCCTTTAAAGCTGCACTGAAACTCTCATTTGGACCTTGAACCGTTTGGTTCCCAATGAAGTCCATTATATGGAGAAAATCCTGGAATGTTTTCATCAAAAACCTTCATTTCTTTTCGACTGAAGAAAGAAAGACGTGGACATCTTGGACGACATGGGGGTGAGTAAATTATCAACAAAAGATTTTTTAAAAGTGAACTAGTCCTTTAATGTATGAAAGCGGCCCAGATCAAAATCGAAAATGTCAGATTCACGTAATTTTAATTTTATCAAAAACAAAGAAAATTCTAAATTGGGTTATTTTGACAATGTGAACTTACTCTAAAGGCCTGGCTAAAACTATAGTGATGTAAACACATCTACTAAAGTGAAGAGATAAATGAGGAACCAGACATCTATTGTCTTCTCAAACCAGGGAATTTGTTTCTTAGCCGTAGGACAAGAACAGTTGCGATTTATGAAGCACTAGTCATTAGAAGTCTGAAATCTGCGACGACGCCTCACCTGCCCATCTGTTCCGATCGTTCCCCCACAGTCTGTGAGCAGCTCAGACATGTCATAATAACTCACAAACTCCCACAGACAGGCCTCCAAGTTCAGGTTCCTGTAGAAGCGTAGCGTGCTCTGGCCTCTGACGGCAGGGTTGTACTGATACGGCAAAGTCTCCCCGACGCTCTCTATATTCCGGGTGGCCTTGGTTAGAAAGCCATGTCGTGTGGACACCTCATTAAAGTCCAGCAGATTGGAGCACCTGTGGTTTCCCACTCGAGTGCCATCGGGGCTCAGAGTGAGCTCAAAGTTGGACAGCGCACGAGTGGAGACCACAGGGAGCATGCCTGGGGCACATAGAAAATAAATGACAATTAAACTGAAATCACATTCATTATACTGGCTTAATAAAGAAGAATATGTCATTACATTGTTTATGAATCTGAAAAAGAAAATTTTGCATCCTAAAGACAATATAAGATATAGTTCACCCCAAAATGAAAATTTTCTCATTATTTTCCTGAATTATGTTTTTTTTAACACAAAAGGGGATATTTTGAAGAATGTGAATGCTCCTCTTTTCCATGTAGCATTTTAGCAATCAAAACAACAACAAAAACAACACTATTTTCCTATCTTTTAAATCTATATATTCAAATTTTATCACCAATTATTACACATTCAAATGTTTACTGGCATATTAGTCCAAATGAGATGTGAGAGCTACTGCAGACAGGAATATATTTTATATTTTTATATTTAATGTCTTGCATTTGAATCTTTTCCTCACACAAAGCTATCATATGGTTTCAGAGGATGAGAAATATTTGTTTATGTTGGACAATCTTCAAAAATTTCACAGAAGAAATAAAGATTTGCGTTTTGAACAACATTAAGGTAAGTAATGATATAATTTTTGTGTGAAATAATAATTATATTATTTTTAGTATTGTAGGAAAAGTTATGGAAAAAAAGAACAGCTAACGCAGCTTTTGATGAGTTAAGAAGGTAATATTAATGCAACCATAGTTGGTCTTGCTTGGCCTAGATTTTTGCCGTGAAATATTACTTGTGACAATTTATTCCCAAAATACTTCAAAATACTTTGCACACTTTACTTTCAACCCAGAAATCTTTTTGATCGAAGACAAACATGATTTTGATGGAAAACGTTGTTGGCAAATTTGTGTCATTTGATATGTTTATGCATATTTCACACTTTGATATAAGCTTAGGAAGAGAGCTGTAATATTTAATTTTGACAGCAAATAACGCATAAATCCCAAAAGAATACCACTTTTCCCCCGAAGGGAATATATAAGTAGGGTTTCTCACGTCGAGGCTGAACTAAGCAAACAACCTGGCAGGCAGAGGGGAAATAACTCTCTCACCGTCTATGTGGGGCATGGTGACAGTAAGCTTGATGAGATTGGCATGTTCCGAGTCTTCAGCGCCTGTATAACGTAGTTTGGCAGAAAAGGGCTCAGCACCTACTGTACCAAATTTACGTGGCTGGCACATCCCTGCCCAGGAACATCAAAGACATGAAACATTACTTCAAGCATATTACCACCTACTGACAGTCTAATTCCACATTGCAAATAGTACATTATAAACCAGCAGCTCAGGAGCTGCTATACAAAAGCAAACCATTTTTATATGATTCCACTTAATGTAATGGTTTCGGGCTCACCTTCCTCCATGCTAATAGACACAATGGGGCTGCTCAGCTCCAACCCTTCATCGCCATTAGTATTCACGGCACGGGCCGCGCACTGCACTCTCGAGCCCGCTTGGAAGTAAATGGAGTCTAGGGTGATCATCTTGGAAGACGTAAAGAAGGTATCGAAGTCAGCCTCTCGCATGGGGCTGGTGACGCCATCCGGACCACTGGGGGCGCCGATGAGCCATCGGTAATGAGTCAGTGTGTCGTTGATGCGCTCGCTAATGCAGATGGAGCCTGTTTTGTCATAGTCGGGATATTTGGGGTTACAGGCCTGGATGAGTCAGAGAAATAAACAAGGGCGAGAAAGAACATCAGATAATGCAGCTTCAATGAAAAAAAATGGCGTTCAAAAGTTTGGGGTACGATTTTTTTTTTGAAATGAAAAAAAAAAAATCTCCTGTTCGAACTCGTTTATCAAAATGAACGAATCTTTTTTCGTGTCATTTGGTTCATTCAACGAACGAAATGAACAAATTGACTCAGGAAAAGATTTGTTCATTTCGATGAACGAGTTTGAACAGGAGAGTCACGAACGCGCATCACAGAACAGAGCAAGGCTATTTGTGCTCATAAAACTTAAACTTTTTTTTTTTTTTAAATGAGTGATCGTTTTACTTGATAAGGCCCTTATTCATCGTCTGGAATCGTTTAAAGCCCTTTGAACAGTTTGCAGTTTGCACTGAAACTGTCTTTTGGACCTTGAACCGTTTGGTTACCAGTAAAGTCCATTATATGGAGAAAAATCCTGAAATGTTTTCATCAAAAACCTTAATTTCTTTTCGACTGAAGAAAGAAAGGTATGGACATCTTGGATGACATATGGGTGAGTAAATTATCATCAAAAATTTTTTTTTAAAAAAGTGAACATCCTGAAAACTACTGACAAACCTACCGTGACACAGACAACGGGGTATCCAGCAGCTGGGTGGGCATTTTCTTTGGTTCTGCTCACATCATCAAAGTGTAACAGTGACACAACGTGAGGCAGTGAAGGGAACGTGACGTCAGCCATACTGTTGCTCTCCTCGATGTACACTATGGCTTTAGTCGTCTGCCAGTACAAGAGACGCAGACTTGTGATTCAACACTAATTGTGTATGAAACTTCAAATTTGAAGAACGTACAACAGGGAAACATGAACATTTCCCACCTGGATTTCAGCAATCATGTTCTCGTCTGGTTTCAGGTGGACAGTGAAGGCCTCTCTCATCTCTCTTATGCTATCAAACAGAATCTCCACCTCCACTACATGCTCAATCTCACCCTCTTTAAACTCAACATCTGCACACACAAAAAATATCTGATTACATAAACACACTAAAAGATAAACAACATCCTGATATTTCTTCTCCTAAACGCTTCCACACCTGATTGCGTTTGTCATTTGCATCCTGAACTCTATCTAACCTGATGTAGACAGGAAATGCATGCATGCAAGTGGAGGCTGCTTGGAGCCACCTGCCAATCTACCAAGGATAATTAGATGCGGCATATTCAGAATGCAAATGACCCGTTCTGGCCTCTAGAAGCCTTACCGAGGGAGATGGGATGGTAGTCTTCTCCGGATATGGCAGAGCCGTCCTTTGTGTGCACCCTCACCAGAGACACTTTCGAAGAGTCTCCTGTCCTGCGGATGGGGATCTTCACCAACGTCACCTGATCCGACTCTTTTGGTTCGCTAGCGCTGAACTTTGTCTCGGCAAACTTGATGATGGGCTCTGATAGAGGAAAATGAATGGTTTGAAAAATTTTTTTGTTCATTAAGAGATTCCTAGCCAAAGAGAATCTGTAAGAGTTTACTGAAGTTTGACTCAAATTCTAGAAATCTGAACCTAAATGTCAGGTATTTATATTAACATACATACAAAAATTGTTTCTTTCTTTCTTACTGTCAGTTTTGTCATTGATCTTTATGAGCATTTCGTTCATTTCGCCAATGGACGCTCCATATGGCGAGTCACTCTTCGCGTTTCCCAGAACCAGCCGCAGTTCCTCCTCCTCCTCGTGAATTGAATCATCCACCAGTTTTAGCACACATGGTTTGTCAGCCTCACCTAGGGACCAAAACATGGAGACCAAAGTCTGAAAACAGCTCAATTTTTTTCCTCATGACCTCCTTTTCAGGATTTCAGGATTTTCTCCATATAATGGACTTCACTGGGCACCAAATGGTTCAAGGTCCAAATGGGAGTTTCAGTGCAGCTTCAAATGGCTTTAAACGACACCAGACGATGAATAAGGGTCTTATCTAGCGGAGCGATCGGTCATTTCAAAAATAAATAAAAAAGATTAAGTTTTATAAGCACAAATGCTTGCCTTGCTCTGTTCTGTGACGCGTGTTCATGACTCTCCTGTCCGAACTCGTTTATCAAAATGAACAAATCTGTTTTCGAGTCATTTCCTTCATTTTGTTCGTTGAATGAACCAAATGACTCGAAAAAGATTCGTTCGTTCGAGAAAATCCTGGAATGTTTTCATCAAAACCTTAATTTCTTCTGACATGGGGGTGAGTAAATTATCAGCAAAAGTTTTTTATAAAGTGAACTACTCCTTTAACCTTTCTCAAATAGCACTACAGACAGTCAGGCAACAGACAAGTGACCAATTCTGAGTGGTGACATCACAACACGGTCACAACACGATGCAAAGGTGAGCTATGTGATTTTTTTGCACAACTGTTTAATTGATCCTTATTTTTTTGACTAGTTTGTTAGTTTATTATTAACCCCCATTGACTAGTTTGTTGGTTTATTCAGTTGAACACACCCGTCAACCCCATTACACATCCCAACTTACAAAAAGGGTCATCACTTACTTGAATTTGGGCAAAGGTGAAAGAGGTTATTTTTTGAAACTGTTTATTTCAAGTTTAATCCCGGCTTGCATAAGAGGTTATTTACCAGGCAAGAAAGTTACGATGGACGCATCCGTGTTGGGTCTCTCATCAAAGTCAGACACCACCTGTGCAGAGCCCTGCCGGGTGTAGCAACGTACAGTGGACTTGTGCCTGATGTCTCCGCTGCGGTGAACCATTGCAGTGATGTGACCTTCACTCTCCTCTGCAGTCATCACAGCCTGTTTAAACTGCACCTTTGGCACTAAAAAAAAAGAATATACAAATCAAGATGCTCTGATTAGCAACAATCTACCTACGCATCATGGAAAAAAACTGGTCATTCATTCTGTGGGCAAATCTATGAAACATTATAGGCCTTTTCACATTGCTTATCATTGTTCTAAATCTGGCTTTTAACCCTGGGTAGAGGAACGTTTCGCAGTTAATCTGCTCTGGAGCAGGTTTAGCATTGCTTTTGACTAGCCAAACATGTGAAACAATGCGGTTTTGGACTGTTACGGCTTGATGCTTAGCAACAGATGCCCAATCGCATGCCTCGTATTCACATGCTTTGGACAGTCATAGAAACACCACGTGTTGCATAAACAATAGGCGACAGAAAGGCAAAAACTGGAGTGAAGAAAAAACTGTTTTATTCTTACCTTTATAGTATACTCAGGGAAACCTTCATACTATAGTTGGCAATGTATAATATAAGGATGTGCAATACTGGAGCCTTTATGTACAGGGTTCCTACAGGTTTCTTCAAGTTAAATTCAAGTCTTTTTAAGACATTTTTAAGACCATTTATATAAAAAATTAATACCAATTTCCTGTCCCTACCAGCAAAGAAAAACAAAATCCTTCAACTTGTGTTAATTTATTTTTCAAATGTGGAATGGGTAAAAGATGATAAGCCAAGCAGGTAAAATAAAAACATTTCAGTAGGCCACAAGAAAGTTTGACAAACAATGTTGTGTTTTAACATTAGCTAAACACACACAGGACAGATTGCCAGATTGACACTATCTAACATTTTCATCTAGGTTTTTTTTTTCGTTGACGAAAATGTCGATAGATTTTCGTCATAGTTTTTGTCATTCAAAACTAGCGTCTCGTTTTCGTCAGTGAAAAAATGTCGTTGAAGAAAAGTTTTCATCATTATTTTCGTCAATGAAATTAACACTGACATACAGCACAATTTTTAAGACCCAGATATCAAAATTCAAGACTTTTTAAAGACTTTTTAAGGTATTGTTTCCAAATTCATAAATTCAATGCTTTTAAGGCTTTTTAAGACCCTGTAGGAACCCTGTATGTAAACAGGCTGAATGCTGCACTCGTCCAATAAATCTGACACAGCAAACATGCAAATAAGGATGTTAACCCAGGGTTTGTGAATGTAAAGTGTGAAACTTCAGCTTATTAATCTCCAGGAATAATTGTTAACCCTAGGTAAAGTATGAGTGATGTTTTTTTTTTAAATATAAAAATGTAGAATTTTTTCTAAAAATGTAGTAGGGTTAGTATAAGGTGATATAATCAGTTTGTACAATATAGAAATCATTATGTCCATGCAAATTCCCCATTAAACATGAAAACACAATGTGGGTGTTTTTGTGTGTCTGTCTCAGTCACAATTTTGTTAAAAATACTCACAGTCTGAAACGGAGTCATTGATAAAGATTGTGACCTTCGCCGGCTCTCCCAGAATTCCATTGGAGGGCATCCGAAGAATAAGCTCAAACCTCTCTGTTCCTTCCAGAACGGGCAGGCCTAGGTCATCCAAGATGGTGACTCGGACCATCTGCATGCTCACACCCGCTGCAAAGTCCACGTTTCTGCTGATCCCCACATAGTCTACCCCCGCTAGCGGATGAACACAGAAATAAGGCTATGGTCAGAAAGAGGTCAGATGGTTTAAATGGCAGAAGCACAAGATTCTCCCTTTCGATTAATCCTCTCAAGAGAGACTGCTGCTGCTGCTTTTTTTGAGGGATCAATGTACAGTACAGAACTTATAGATAAGTTTGGGGTTGGCTGAACACAGAGGATTCGGTTGAACAGAGATTTCTTTTATATTTCAGCTTTGCTAAGACCTCCTCATGTCAATTGTTCAAGGACTAAGCCAAAAGAGTCAATAACACTAACTCTCGCATTTATGAAAGTCCCTAGACTGTCCTGTTCAGCATTTTGCAGTTCGTGAGTTTGCTGAGAAGACAGGAATTGGAGATTGAAAAGATTTCTTTACACAAATTTGTAGCATTTTTTTTTCTAACATACTGCAAGCTAGGTTTCCTCAACCAAAGGAGGTTTAATTTAGTTTTAAATTGAGTTTCACTGGCCATTAATTAGATTGACTCTTCTTCTAAGGGCCAGATTTACTAATTAGCGCGAGACCCCAATCCCATAAAGTTCAGATGGGAGTGGAAAGTTCTGCAGGTTATTTACTGACACTGTGCAGTGTGCACATTAAAGGCACACTATGCAAGATTTGTACCTTAATTTAACAGCTTCAAAGTCATTTTGGTGGTAAACAAACTCATAGTAGGGTGAATCATCCTGGTAGTAAAGCTTGGGGGGGAAAACCAGCAATGAAAGTTTGAGAGGAGCGCCCCCCAACAAATCTCGCGAGAATTACGCCATGCTTTACGTCATATGATGTCATATACATCAACAACAACACTTGAAGACATTTGCGCGCATTTCAGACGTGATACTCGACGATAGAAAAAACAAAGAAAACGAAACGGTCAGAAGAGACTAGGAAAAGATAATCTGACCGAGTGAGGAACGAGACAAGAGTCCCAACAGTGATGCTGACCTGGCGATCTTGTCGATGGACTAGTAAGTACATATTTCTAAGTTTGTGTGCATTTTATTTTGTGATTTCACCGGAATGAATAGAGAGAGACTGCGTATGCGCCGCCACATAGGGTGACCAGACGTCCCGAAAAATTCAGGACAGTCCCCAAATCTAAGCTGTGGTCCCGAAACTGGCCCTAATTGTCCCTAAATTATACTACTATTATATACTATTGTCTGATAAAATATTAAAAACTGCCTGTGGAGGTTGAGTAGGCAACAGTAACGTTAAATACAAGTACTCCACATCGCCTCTAGGGGTCGCTGTTTCACAAAAACGGAAAACGGATGCAGCCAGATCATTTCCATAATGACCAACGCAGTCTATCAAGAGCTCGCGAATTTGTGTAAGCAGAGCCAATGATAATCAGGTGCGTGTGATCTACCAGCAACACAGGTGCAAAATGGCTTAAGACATGTTTTTTTTGACTAGCACAAACCTTAGTAAATCATGTTGCATGATTCATTTAAATACTCTCCAATATATATTGCAGCTGAAAGGGAAACTCCTACAAATGCATTTGCATAGGTCAGACGCAAAAATAACTGTCCACGCCTTTTCACCACTAATTTTTCACAGCTTGTCTTATCCTGATAGTAGTTTTTAACCCCAAAAGAGGGTTTGTGCTGACCTCTGTTATGATTATGAATTCTGTTATGATTGGGAATGAGTAACAATGCTGGTTGAGGATGCAGAAAAAACAATGGATTACTGGGAAAATCCGGTATCACTCACCTTCAGCAGAGACAGGGTCTGTTTTGCGGGATCTCACAGTGACTGTAGCTTTTTTCGAGAGATCCGTCCCTGTCCTCCACACACGGACTTCAACGTGGCCATCGCTCTCGTCAACGTGATACTCCTGATTGCCGAAGTAGAACACAGGAGCTGTAAGGGCATAAGCAGACAATTTTCTATGAATAATGATTTTTCATAATTTTTCCGTGAATTTTGCATTCTTCAAATTTGAACAACATTCATAAACAAAAATGTTTATTTATTTTATTTAATGCTATTATTTTTCTTGCAATGTTTAGCCATGTATTCATGTATAGCACATTACACTCCTGGGCAAAAGAATACACCAAACCAAAATGATTTAGAAGTACACAGCACTAAAAATGCAGACAGCTTTTGGAAAAAGAGCCAGTGTTGTTCCACTCAATGTTAATGGCTTAAATCAGTTCATGAGTAGTTGAAAAATGTCTCCCAGTTCGTTTGAGTTTAATGTGAGACCAAATATTGCTCTCAACTTATTAAGCCACTTATTGGTTGTCTTTGCAATTTGGGCAGGAGCATTTACTTGCTGGAAAATGTGGTAGAAATGCATTTATTATTATATTTCTCAGCAGATTTTCGAAGGCACAGCTCTGGGGCATGATCACCATGTAACTCGTTTTCATTGTGATTCATCACTCCACACACAACTTCCCATATATACTGCCAAATACTTAAAGGGATTGAATACAAAATTTACTTTTACAATGGTGTTTGCATATAAACGTGTCTTTGCAGTGTGTGGACACAACCACCCTACAATGAAAACTGAAGCCTCAAAAAGCCTAACCACTCAATAAACAAGCTGCAGGAACCCTGTTGATAGCAGTTATTGAAATTATACTACATGTACCATCTCTAAAATTCAGCCGTCCACCCATTTATTCTGTGACATACAAGAACGTCACTTAATAGTAAAGTTTGCGAAAAACCTTGATTAAATGATGTACTGAATATTAAATCAACCTTCTACCAAGAAATAAAATGAGTACGATAGCTAAAACCAGCTTTTTTCATAACCACTACACTCACCATCTCAGTGAACAGTGGACGCCGGTCTCCATGACAACAAACTGACACCTTGCATGGAGGTTTGTGTTTTTCTCACCCGCGGCGTCTAAGAGCAGAGGTTCCTGCGAGGATTCAACAGCTGTCATCTCGCATTATCTACAGGAAGCCACTTACAAAAATGCCTGTAATCTCTCTGTTCACAACACACTCCAAACATAAGATCAGGTCACAAATTACAGGGTTTAATGTGTAATTTTAGATTCATGTTCACTAGCATATAAAATACCCTGATCTAAGTTTTTGTAGATGTTGTTGTACATCTTTAAGAAATTAACAGACCAAAACACTTAATTTCTAGCTGTGGGGTTAGTGCAGATGCTTCTGATACACAGCCAAATATAGATGACTCAATAGGCTCTCCATTTGCCATATTGGAACAGTCAAAACACCTGCTAGTGAACACCAGAGAGCAAGTTCACTATGTAGTTAAAAGCATGTATAGAAATCTTTATCTGCAATAGACTTCAGCTAATTATTGTTATATTTAGTTTATCATAAATGTTAAATAATTCTGCGTATGCTAAAAAATATAGCTGCACCATTTTTCTCCAAAAACGACACACATTTGAGATAAGATGTTTTGTCACATAAAGAATTCCTTGAATGTCATGAAAGTGACAATAACTAGGGCTGTGAAACGATTAATCGCGATTAATCGCATCCAAAATAAAATAAAAATATCGCATCTAAAATTTCTTAAATATATTTAAGAAATATTTGCTTATATACTGAATATATATATATATTTGTACTATACATAAATATTTTATATATAAAAAACACATTTTTCTTAAATATACATGTATGTGTGAAATGATTAATCGCGATTAATCGCATCCAAAATAAAAGTTTGTGTTTACATAATGCATGTGTCAACTGTGTATAATTATTTTGTATATATAAACACACACACACACACACACACATATTTATTTAAGAAATATTTGCTTATATACTGTATATATATTTACTATACATAAATATTTCATATAAATTACACATTTTTCTTAAATATATACATATATGTGTGTGTATTTATATATACAAAATAATTATACACAGTTCACACACATATATTATGTAAACACAAACTTTTATTTTGGATGTGATTAATCGCGATTAATCGTTTCACAGCCCTAATAATAACTCATTTTTGACCAAGGCCTTTTTGTAGGGCAGTAGTATTCATGGTTAAGATGTTTTAGAATGATTCAATTGTTGAAAATGAGGGGAAGCATTAAAAAAGAATTAGTGTGTTGAAATAGTCAGAGCCGCATGAGACGAAGGGTGAAGCTGAAGGTTAAAGCCCCTCTGGGTAAAATCTCACACTGCATTATATTTGGACACACAGCCAGAAGCATCAAGCAAACCCATTTCAGGATTTATCACAGCATATATGAACTGTGCTGAATCATCAGAGCGTTATCATTCACAGTATAGGACTAATGAGGAAGGATTCATGCACAAAGCAGGTGTGTGACGACATTTGCGCCACAGAGAGCTAACTTGCACAAGAATGCACAATTTTGTGAAGAAGATACAATTAGACTAAACAGCTCATTATCAAACCCGCATGGACATGGGGATAATCCATAACCAAGTGTCCAAACAAAGAGAGTTTCGATTAGACGGACATGTTTTCATCTGCAGCACCGTTAGATCCATATTCCAATTATCAAAAAATGGCTTGTGTTCTTGCAAAACCTCCATTATATTTGGCAAATATTAGTGGCTGTCTACCCCCGAGATGTCCTGGTCCAATCAAAACCTCAGCATGACATGTCTATTTCCGGAAGCCTGCTCTCAGGCACGAGTCTGTCAGCGCTTTTTAAAGCTTCAGATGATGGATAAAAAGTCTGTGTGTTCTTCGATTGTGCAAATTCATGTTTGAACTCGCTAGCATGTCTGTCGGTAGCATGGAGTGCAGTGCGGATGGGTTTGTGCAGTTTTGACAGATTTGTGAAACATCTTTGAGAAAACTAAGCATTGAGATCTGTGCTGTATTTAGTTGTATCTGTCAAAAGCTGGAGCTATTTTTACACTTCAAGGGAGAAATAAGATTTGAAATTACTGTTAACAAGGAAATGATTCTGAAAAGGGACATCAAACGAGTGTTTTTGACATGTAGTATCTTCTTTATGACATTCTTGCAAATTAACCATAGCTGAACTGAATACAGGTGAACTATCGTTCCGGTGGTGAAATCAGTGGAAACAGTTATTTCTACAATGTAAAATATAATATTTGTTGACAAAAAAAACAAACAAAATTTTCCTAAATAAAAGCCTTTAGAAACTAACTACAATGGTGATAAGAAAAAAAACCCAGCTCAATCCAATTCATTAACGACTATATTACCACAATAATCATAAAAATGCATAACACGCAATGTTGTGTATTTTTAGTAGGGCTGGGCAACGATTAATCACATCCAAAATAAAAGTTTGTGTTTACATAATATATGTGGGTGCACTGTGTATAATCATTTTGTATATATATATATATATATATATATATATATATATATATATATATATATATATATATATATATATATAATACACAGACATGCATGTATATATTTAAGAAAAATGTGTTATATAAAATATTAATATTTATATTTTATATAAATTATGTGTATATATATATATATATATATATATATATATATACAGTATTTATATGCAAATATTTCTTAAATATAAACACGCACGTGTGTGTATTTATCTATAAAAAATAATTATACGCACTACACACACATAAATTATGTAAACACAAACTTTTATTTTGGATACGATTAATCACGATTAATCGTTGCCCAGCCCTAATTTTTAGTTTTATTTGAGTATCACATTGATTCTCTCACTACCTTACAAAACACATGTATTAGAAATATTTTAGATTTTTCATGAAGATTTAAAACCTTTCATTGCCTTTAGTTAGAGAAATACTTATTTGATTAAATTACAATTTATTAAAAATAAAAAAAAAAAAATATATATATATATATATATATATATACACATGTTATAGATCAAAAATTTAGGGTCGCTAAGATTTTTCCAAAAATACAGTAAAACAAAAATACAGTAATATTGTAAAATAAAATTTTAAAATTAAATGTACAAAATGTCAAATTTAATCTAAATTTTAAATAACTAATTTATTTAAGAAATGTTTTTATCCATGTTGAAAACAGTTATTTCCAAAGTTTTATAAAAACTTTACAATTTTTATTTAGGATAAACAGAAAGTTTTTATGAACCGCATTTGTTCGAAATAGAAATATTTTGTAACAATGTAGAAGTCTTGCTGCCATATTGATCAATTTCACACGTCCTTGATGAATAACAGTATAAATAATTAAAAACGACAAGCAGGCAGACAGATATTTAACAGTAGGCCTAATACTGTATTTTCTCTAGACCTGTATAAAATATCAACTATACAACCATGGTACATTTTCAAAATCAATACAAAGAATAAATTAAACCAACAAAAACTACAATAGCACCAAACAGCACGAGTACTGGTCCACTATCCACATCTGAGCATTAAAGCGAGTATTGATTTAGTCTGGAGCTACACAGGTGGTTCGCTAATGCAGAGGCAGTCTTTATGCCCTGCGGCTTCAACACCACTGATTTAGTAGACAGATTTATATGAGCAATAATACCTGTGTGCACATTCCACACAATAAATGCCAGAACAGGAAACAGCACAAAGCATTTTTTCAGACAGCTGGCTCTCTGATGCTGCTGACTGAGAACACCATTTTAGCTCAGTGTGTGGCAGTTCTTGATGATCTACAAGGTTTAAAGTGCATCTTTATGCTGCGTTCAGAAATCGACACCCCTGAAAGCCAACGCAGAACGCACGAGGGAGTTATTTAGTGTTTTAATGTGAATGCAAAGCTCATTGACAGTCAGAGCATGCTGTGTTGTGTGCTAATATTTGAGTTTCTCTAGACATAAACATTTGCTAGTCTCCAACTATGAACATCTGTCAGACAGAAGCGCATGCTGTCAAGGCATTAATTTCAAACCACAGACAGGTGCCTCTGTAGATACACTTCCACCAAACAGACATGTACTTCTCATATTCTCCACCTCCACCCAGGGCTACACTGTCATACAAACAATGTCGAGTAGAAAGCATCATTTCAGGCATTATTCTCTGGTTCTTGGACGTCTCAGCCTCAGGCGGCACACATACAGACCTCTCACTGTCCATTCAATGTATATTGCACACAAAACAGTGATAAGAAATGTTTCTTGAGCAGCATATTAGAATCATTTCTGCTAAAAAAATCAGATTTGCATGCATTTTAAAATAATTATTAAAATAGAAAAAAAATGTTTTAATTGGAATTATGTTACAATATTACAGTTTTTGATCACTGATTTGATTAAATAAATGCAGCCTTGGTATTCATGAGCATTAACATAATCTTACACACCCTGAGCTTTTGATATGAGCATTTCTATGCATTTTAGAGCATTATATTATACATATTTATTTTATTATATTGAGAGAGCTATACAATAGTATTCCCATTCATCACAATGGCAGTTGCTCATCTGGTGAACACAATTAGGAATCTGCCATCTTTGCTCACACAATCGATTTCAGCCAATCCCCAGAGCTGTAAGTTCAAGTTCTTTTCAATGGCTTAAAAAAACTATAATGTAATAATGTAATGTACACCTATTTAATATCTGACTTTTTTGCTCTCACAATAAACAATAACAATAAATTGACGTCTCTATGATATGCATGTGCTATCTGGGAAAAGATATAGTACCATTCAAAGGTTTGAGGTCTGTACGATTTTTTTTACACATTTTTTAAAAGATGTCTGTTGTGCAGCATTTGATCAAAACACAGGAAAAACATTACTGTTGTGAAATTTTATTACAATTCAAAGAACTATTAAATGTTAAAATTGAATCTGAATCTTTTAAATCTGAAATCTATCGAATCTGAAAAATTTAAAAATTGAATTTATGAGATTGAATTTTAGAAAACTGAATTTGAAGTCCCGAATTTCTTCATCTTGAAAACTTGAATCTGTATTTTTTAAAACTGAATATTTGCAGTATTTGAATTCAGAACAACAAACAAAAATTGCTATTTGAAAATACATGTCTATTCAGCCACAAAATCCTTTCAGTTTGATAAATTTGTTCAAATGTTCAATATTCGTTACAAAAAAATTCAAATTCAGAACCATTTAAACTACCACCTAAAATTATACTTGCAAATAATTCAAATTTACAAATTCAAATCATTTTTTTTGTATTAATAGCTCCAAAATTAATTGAAATAAATTTCTTGCCTTTAATTTCCCTGTGCAGGTATATTTTGTAGCAAATTCTCAATTTCAGAGTCCTATGATTGGTCATTTTACAAATACTGTAAATCAAGTGGTCTCTTTCTGCTTAAGTAGCAAGAATATCTTGCAGTCTGGCTATGTTCGACTATTCCCACTAGTTTTTGTTGTACTCTTTATTCCTGCAGCAGAACATCTCTTCAGTTTTAATCCGCAGTGAGCTCAGTTGCTGTCGGCCAAATAACACTGAGCTCGGCATCCGGACCTTGTTTGTTTTGATGCAGTTCATTAGCTCTCAGAGAGAGAGACAGAAGAATGGACTGGACTTCCAAACTCTACTTTCAAGCAACTGGAAAAATTATAGTTCATTCCCAAGATGTAGTAACTTCCCAATGTGGTTTATCTCATACACAGGCAGCATCAAACCCGTTCTCATGTTTGGCACATACACACAACAGAGAGAGAGTAATTGAGTTTTGGACTGAATTTTCAGCTGTAGTTTTGACCTTCTTTCCTCGCTCGTTGAGATCTTCTCTCCAGCATTCGGAGATAAAAATCATCCCTGCATTGCCTGAGGGAGTCAACCTTTGTCTGTTTACCTGCAAACTCCTGCCTCACACACAACACACACACACTTTTTCCTCAAGGTGTCTGGTCATTTGGGGGGAGTTGTTTATCTCTCCATCTGCAGTTAACCACTCCACATAACTCTAAATGGAACAGAAAATAGTTCGTAGACTCTCTTCGTTCGGTTCTAAAACCTTGATAAACAGAAAAATAAAAACAGAAATGATACACAATCTACTTGAACAGCCAAACTAGGGCCACCAGATCAATTATTCAAGCGTAGGTATGTGCGACAAGAGAGAAATAGAGAGACTGAGGGGAACAGGAAGAAACAGATTTAGGGGTTACATAGAATTATTCAAGTGAGCATTTCAAATAGAAAGAATGTAGAAAAACAGTTCTCTACACACACACACACACACACACACACACAGACAGACAAACAAAGACCGCTGTGGAATGTATTGCTGTTTTTCAACATCTCATGAATGTAGCATTTTTTTTTCAAAAGTAAAAAAGAAAGAAAGAATGAATTAATTTGAAATGATCACGATGCTAAGCCAATGAAGCATTGCACTAAAATTACTATGAAATAGAAAGCATGTACACATACACAACCATTCTAAAGTTTGAGTTATTTTAATGTTTATGAAAGAAGTTTCTTATGTTCTCCAAAGCTGCATTTATTTGATCCAAAAGACAGGAAAAAAAGATAACTGTTGTGAAATTTTATTACAATTCAAAAGAATTGTTGTCTATTTTTAACATTATGTTCAATAAATTTTATCCCTGTGATGGCAAAGCTGCATTTTCAGCACCATTACTCCACTCTTCAAATCATAATAATATGCTGATTTGCAGCTCAAGAAACATTTCTTATCATTATCAATTTTGAAAACAGTTGCTGCTAAATATTTTTTGTGGGAACCATAACTTTTTTTCAGGATTCTTTAATTGAAAGTTTAAAAGAACAGCATTTATAAATATAAATATAAAAATATAATATATTGAAATATAAATATATTGTAACCTTAAAATGTTTTTACAGTCACTTTCGATGAATTTATTGCAACCTTGCTGAATAAAAGTCATTTACATTTTTTGTGTGTGTGTGAAATAGTCATTTCATTTTACTATTTTAAAAGTCATTGAACTATTTCTATCAATACCTTTCATTACAGAATAGAGTATAAATGCACATTTTTGCTGACTGTTGATTTTGAACAATTTGAGTTTGTTGCAATACAAAGAAACGTGACACTCGTGACACAAAATTTGGTATTTTAGAGGGAAGAATAATGTTGTTCCCAACCTTGCGGTGCTGTAATATGCTTATGATGTCTTAAAATACTGTAAGTTAGGGCTGTCAAACGATTAATCGCGATTAATCGCATCCAAAATAAAAGTTTGTGTTTACATAATTTATATGGATGCACTGTGTATAATTATTTTTTTATATATAAACACACACACATGCATGTATATTAAAAAAATATTATTTATAAATAAATTATTTATATTTATACATAATATAAATTATATATAAATCTATATATGAAAAAATATTTGTTAAATATATAAAAGCATGTGTGTGTATTTATATATACGTATATATATATATATAAAATAATTATACACAGTGCATCCACATAAATTATGTAAACACAAACTTTTATTTTGGATGCGATTAATCACGATTAATCGTTTGACAGCCCTACTTAAAGTATATTGTCCACAGAATTGTATCTTTCACAACTTATGTCCTGGATTAAGTAAAGACAAAATCTAGTAGTTACACTTACCTTATAATAAATGTCTAAAGCCTTTAGGAGCCTTGTAACCTCTACGTTAAGCTTAAATAATCACAATAAGCTTGAATGATACACTCATTTGCAGCTCTATCCCTGAATGTAAGGCGTGTTTTGCTATTACAAGCTGCTGATTGATGTTTCGGTAGTTTTAGCCCAGATTTACTGATAACAGCCTAAGATAGAAGGCAGATATGATCTAATACCCTTAGGATATTGTACCACAGACAAGAGGATTACCCCAGAAAAAAACTTTAGAAGCCTGAGGTGTACTGTTCGTGTGAGAGAAAGAGAGCTAGATAAAGAGTCAGAAAGACATGCCAAAACAAAGTGCCAAGAACATCCTCTAATTACACAGCCCCTTTCTTAAACGCACACACTATTTACGCTTTAATACTATTTGTCAGATACACCGAATGCAGCACGCTCAGCTGAACTTAACTTGATGAAAGCGTTCCCCTTGCCACTAATCCACGTTCAGCATTGAGCAGCAAAGGGATTCAGACACACAGTGTTATATACATATATGTTAATATATAGTTTCCTAGTCATGGTGAGCCAAAGGATGAACTCGATCCCTCCCAGCCCTCTCTCCCGAGTACAATTTCACGCTTTCTGTATTAGGTGGGCTAAGCCAGCGGCTCCTATTTTCCTCGGCAAACTTTTGAGAGGTGCCATAATAACAGCAAAACAGAGATAAAAGAACAAAAATCTGTCCGCTTTCCACCGAAAAATAATTAATTCTCTTGCTTTGAGGAAAGAAGGCTTTAGAATAACTCAACTTTATCGGTGATTTCAGGCCTCATAACGCTGGAGAAGAAAGAGCAAACTTCAGCGTTGCCCATTTACATGTGCATTGTGTCTATTCCGGGTTCATCCGCTGGCTGCCGTGTGCACACGAGACACGCACAAATTCTGTCGCTATACAAGGCTTCGGAGAAAGATAAACTGCTCCGTAAATATCACTGTGTGTTGAACTGAAAAATACATATCTGTCTGAGCATGATATGGACTGTGAATAGCTCCAATTTGTATGGTTCACAGACTGAATTGTAAGTCTGCCTCATCGTTTTCATTTTTATTAAAAGAAAATGGTTATATTTATTTTTAAATTTGGTACTTTTGGCACTTTTTATTGATAAAAAAAGATAAGGTAGAGAGAGGGAGAGAAAAAAATGTGGGGGGAAAAAACTGGAACAGGAAGCCAGACTCAAACTAAAATTTCCAACATGAGCACCACAGCCCAAGAGCATAGTGCTGACCACTAAGCCACGGCTCTTACGTTTGTAACTTTCTTTGTTCAGGTCACGTTTATATATCATCAAACTGTCAAGATTAGAATCAATACTTCCTGGAGAGAAAATGTCCTGTTCCTTTAAATCATACAAAAGCAAATAAGTACTTACCGTCGTCCAGGTCCGGCAGGAGACGGATTTTCGCAGTGGGGTACTCTAGCCCCAGGTGGCCTCCTATAGGCATACTGAGGGTCACGTTGAAGCTCTCCTCGCCCTCATACAGCGAGTCGTCGATGATCACCACACGACAATGCTTCTCTGTCTCATCCTTATCAAAGCGCAGAATGCTGGCCTGCTCCTCTGGACGGGAGATGTAGTCGGAGTAGGACAGAACAGACGTGGGGACGGTTCCTGTGGCTGAGCCTGCAGCAGGCACAGAAAGGACACACGCTGGGAATTCATTCAAATCCACATCTGAGGAAATGTTGCAAGTGTGAATCTTCAAAGGGACGGTTTACCCAAAAATGACAATGAAAGTTTTCAAAAATGACTGTCATTATTTACTCAACATTGCATCTTGAATTAGAAAAGTTCTAAACACACTAGAATGAATGTTGTTTTAGAATGAATGACACAGACAAAACCATTTCAACACAAAGAAAGGCTAGAGACAATGAGAAAAACCTTAGTGAATAATGACTAATATTTGGTCTGTTTGTCACAAAAAGCTATTGCATAACTTCAAAAGACTTTCCACTCATTCATCCATCCACCCATCCATCCATCCATCCATCCATCCATCCATCCATCCATCCATCCATCCATCCATCCAACCACCCATCCATCCATTAATTGGTTGATCTATACCACTTCCACAAATGAAGAAAACAAGAATATTCACAAAAAAAGTGTTGTGAATCAATTATTTACAGTATTTGTGCACACTAAGACTAAACTAAATATTCAATAATTTTAATGAATTTTTCAACCAAGCTGTTGGCATAAAAAATGTTTTATTTAAAATTAAATATAGAATATTATATTTGTTTTTGTTAATTTAAAATGTTTTATTTTTTAATAATACACTTTTATTTAATTTAGCACTGAATTTCAATAGAAACTCCCTGCAGTTTCACTACAAACAAAAAGCATTACATGAAAGTAAATAAAGTAAAATTTAAAAAATTGTACATACAATTTGCATATTTATATAATATTATTTATTATTAATATTCAATATTTAATATTAATTATATATATATATATATATATATATATTAAGAGTTCAGATGCAAAAGCCTCTAAGTGCCATTTGAAATTTTCTTCTAAAATGATCATTTTTTATCAAGCTTTTATATTCAAGTTCAGTAATTTCACTTGAATGACAATTAATAGGTAATCTTCATTGAAATTTAAGTGAAATTACTGAATTTAAATATACAAGCTTGATAAAAATGATCATTCTAGAAGAAAATTTCAAATGGCACTTAGAGGCTTTTGCATCTGAACTCTTCATATATATATATATATATATATATATATATATATATATATATATATATATATATATATTATAATAGATCCAGATTAGTGTTTGTGCAGTACTTTTGGCCATCATAGTCTGCCATTATATTAAATATAAAGACAGTCTGCATAAAAACAAAAGCATATATAAAGTTGCGTATGCTGTGTATTGCACCTTGCTGGGTGTAACAGACCACCATCAGTTCCTCACTGACATCTCCCCTCCTGTGCACTGGGATCAGGAGTTCTCCGATATCTTCTTCCACGGCAAAGCTGGCCTGAGGAAAGAACACCATGGACTCTGTCAAAGGAAAAAGAAGATTTGGCTCAGTATTAGGACTGCTGTTCTGTTATATCAGTCACAGAGGGATTTAGCGGCTCCTTGTCAGAAACACCATTACCGCAGGGCTTTAGAACACCACAGGCGGTGGATTGATTCTTCAATATATAATTATTTCAAATCATACGGCTCTATACTGGGCGTTTGTAATGCACATTCATCTTGCACAAAAGGCAAAAACACATTTTGGATGAGAAAATTGATTTTTCATATTGAGCGCTTCATATCGTAGGTTTTTAGTGGCCTTTGGACAGCGCGGCATCGATATCTGTCCGAAATGGCTGTGTATTGCCTTGTGTTGCACTGTAAACAGTCTGACTGAGTGGGAGTTGTTCAGCCGTTGCTATTTTCAAATACCGTAGGTCAGGATTGAGTCAACAACATATAAACAGATTTTTTATAGCACACTGAACTGATGGGGAAAAAAAAAATTAAACTCTAGCCAGAGAAGGAAAATCTATAGAAAAGACTAGTGAAGAGAACTAGTGAAAGCCTGGTTATGTTTTTGAAACAGAGGCGCATAGCGACCAATAATTAAAAAAAAAAAAAAAGATCATCCCTCCTTGCATGGCCTGGGCTTTCCCTAGAGTCTTCTATGCAAGTACTGTAGCTGTACAAGTAATGGGTAAAATGGAGGGAAAGAGAGTGAAGAAAACAACACATGCATTTTCAGTGACAGCTTTGAATGATAACGTATAATAAATACAGTGGAATTTGGTGTCTCAGGACTTAAAATATAAAAATATTTTATTCACAAATGCTGTGTGATTCAATTAACTTAATGGGCTGGTTGTGAACAAATCAAATGTTTACATTTTTTACACGAATTGATACTTAACCCTGTTACTCAAGTTATAATTTAATTTTAAAAAATAAATATTTTTCTTTAATTTATAGGAAATATTAGCCAACTTTATTTGGTCTAAAACTAGCTAGGCCCTTAATTTACAAATTCCGAAATATTTTTTCAAATATAATTTTTTTTATTTGGTCTCTTTACTTTTCATGTTTATTTAATGTATATTGATAGAATAGGCATTAATATGTATTTAGACATGATAACAGGTTTAAAAAAGGATTTAAAAGAAAATTAATAGAAAATAAAACTCTTATAAAATTTACAGTAGTTTGATCCCACTCCGTTTCGATCAATAGATTGAAGTTGTGTTAAAGTTGATGAAGTTTGAGGAATTTAAAGGCTTGTACAGATTAATCAAAGTGCTTTTTATTGCCTTGTCGTGTGTAACTACATATTGCTCGAAATAAATAAATAAATAAATAAATAAATAAAAAATAAATAAATCCTCTGATTGACAGGTATTTCAGTAAATGTTAATCATCTATTCTCCCCATTTATTTAAAATTAAAAAAGAGAGAGAAAGACAGCAATTACTGTATTTTGTAATAATTTATCCACCCCAGATTTTTTTCAGCCACATGAAATTGTGATTTTCAGAACAAAATATCCTCTGCAAAAACAAAACATTGTTCTCAGTTCAGAGTTTTATGCAGACTGAGTGACGTCTCTGCTGATAAGAATGAATCTTACAGCCCTCAAGACTCAAACACTGGCTCTGAGAAAAGAATAACAATAAGGCAAATGAATGTAGCCTCTCAGGTATAAGGCTTATGTATTGAGAGAGACTGTGTCTTACCCTCACACAGGAAACTCTCATGCATCAGGGCCAAAAATAATGACCTTGTTTTGTAAGGAACAAAAACAAGACCGATTAGAAAGTAAAATCCTTTACATTTATATTTAGCTCTTGGTTGAGTTCTCTTCAATTAGGTGATCAAAAATTGCTTTTTTTGATTGACAGAATAGCATGGTATAGATGGGATTTATTTTTAATTATATACATGTCAATCATAACAGGTTATTTGCAAAAGGTATTGCAGTACTTTTCTATATTCACTTTGAATGAACACACAAATGCATATATTGCATTAGCTTCCTTCCTTCCTTCCTTCCTTCCTTCCTTCCTTCCTTCCTTCCTTCCTTCCTTCCTTCCTTCCTTCCAAAATATAATTAAAAAATATAATCTTAATTCAAGATATAATATTTAAAATAAGTCTAAGGGAAGTCTAAGTCTAAGTCATGCGCTTAGATTGTTAAAATAGTGCCCTAAATCTCCTATGCAGTTTTGCTTCAAGAAAACGCATCTTGTTTTAAAGATATATAGTTTTAATACTAATTTAGAAAAGTGTTTTGAAGATCGTGTGATCTTGAAAAGCTCAAACAAACCACAGAGTATTTCAATATTTCCCATCAGGAAAAGGTAAAGCCATTCTAACTTTCATTAAACCCCTTTTCAACATAAGAAAAATAAAACCTGAAAGCAAAGTTGAAGTAATGCAGTAGCCTCTCCTCTTCCTTAATGGCTTTTTTACGCTAATAAGCAGTGAAAGGTTCTGGCTGTATAGCAGGAAGCTTGTCACATCACAGCCATCCCAGTCACAGATGTGACTCCAGATGCAGGCTTTTGTCTGAGCCAACGGGTCGTTGTAAGCCATCATGTGTGAACGAATCTGTGGCAACTGGGTCAGACAGGTCTCCAAAGGCCCTTGTCGGAAGAAAACCACCTCCCTCTTGCGTTCAAATATTAATGCCTGACCTCACACTGCCACACACGCATAAAAGCTAAAAGGATAATTAACCTGAAAGGAAAAAAAAACTGCACGTGGAGCAACAGGACCACAGCATGCCGACCGCCTCATCCTCATCCTCCCCTCCCTCTCGCCATTAGAAAGAGCAGCCAGACTGTCACGTCAAGCTTCCCATGGGGCATCAGCCTCACAAAACAAACCCCACCGTAAGACTGATAATTAGTTCACTGGGGAAGCAGCAGAGTTTTCTTTCTTTTTTTTTCGAAGGAGAAATAACTTCTGCAAAGATAGCGAGGTTTAAGTAACATTTAAAAGGAAGCTATCGCAGCGTTTGGGATTGTAGATGAAAATTTGAATTATCCAGGGACCCCGAGGAGGCGATAAAGACAAAAACACACAGAATAAAACAATGTAAGCCTCCGGTTATTCGAGCTACACATTCAAATACGCCCGTAATTGTGAGAATATGAGATGATGTCGTGATGACGAACAGGCAAATAATTCAGCTAAAAAAAGACGCAGTTTCATCAACAGACTGACAAAGCCGTATTTTGATCAAGGGCTGCTTGGTGATAAAAGAAAGAATGTGTGAAAAGTGTTTTTAATGACAGGTTTATTGTTTATCCACGATGGTCTGATTACAGCTTTCTGTTGCTATTACGCCATCTCTCTGTTTGGGTCCTCGCAAAGAAAAGTGCTTCGACTCCTCAGAAGTGACCCCTTGAAAACTGTGCAACTTACTTTTAAATGTGAATGGTTTAATTACACAGGGAGCCAGAGCAGACCGGTCAAACCTTTCTCAAACACCTGGCAACAATTTACATTAATAGAGAGACGCTTTCAAAGTAAGAAAGAGCTGTGCGGAGAAGGGTTGCCGATATGCGGAGGTGGACAGTGTGCTGAAAACTCGCAGATAGGAAGAGATATCAAATGCTATGATAATTGAGGTCTACTGAAAGATGGAAAAAAAGCATCTGCAATATGGAGATAATGCCTGTTTTTTGCAGCATTGAACAAAATGATAAAATAACCTGGGATGTTTTTAGAAGCTTTGTTGTTGTTGTTTTTTCCTACTTCTCACTCACTCCTTCACTATATGTAATGGGGGTTCAGTATATTGAGCGTCTGAACCGGAGATGTTTGGATATTTTTGAAGAATTAAATGCATCTGAAAAAAGATCCATATAATCATTGGATAACTTTGTGTCTGAAAAGGTGATGCACATTAGATAGAATGTAATATACACTTGTGTTCACAACTTTTTATGTTTTTGAAAGTCTTTTATGCTCACAGAGGTTTTATTTATTTTTCATCAAAAATGCAGTTTTTTAAAAACAACTGTTTTCTATTGTAATATATTTTAAAATGTAATTTATCAATGTGATGCAAAGCTGAATTTTCAGCATCATCCCTTCAATCTAGTGTGATTTCAGTGATGATTTGATGCTTAAACATTTCTTAATATTATCAATGCTGAAAACAGTGCTGCTTCATATTTTTGAGAATTTTTTTTTTTAAATTTTCTGATGAATAAAAGTTCAAAAGAACAGTGTTTATTTGAAATATAAATATTTTGTAATACTATAAAATCTATTTACTGTCACTTTCAATCAAAGTATTAATTGTTGAATAAAATTAATTCCTTACAACAACAACAAAAATCTATTTTTTATTAAGTGTAATTTAGGCAATATAAGTCTTTATAAAATACTTCCATCCCAGCTTAATATGCAAAGACAACCATAAAAGTAACCCATTTTTCAAGATTACACCCGATTTACCCAAAAAAGGTGTAAACACTGGGTCACTTCTATAACATTGCTCTGTCTTGTTAGAGCAGCTTGACAACAGTAGCATACCGACACAACCAATGATGTGACTTTAATTATTTATTCACAATGTTACTATGTATGCCGTAAAAACGGCATTTTTGGTCAAATAAATAAAGGCTTGATGAGCATAAGAACTCATGACAGCCATGCACTCACAGTAAACAAGACTATATACTATCACAAGACCAGGAATGTCATGGCTCTGTCACCAAACCACGAATAACCAGAATAGCTGTGACAGAACCATGACACTTTAGAACAGAAGTATATTACATTTTATACAATGCATATTGGCTTTTCAGACACAAACTGATTAAATGAGATCATTTAAAAATTTTACTGACTTCTGAACAGTAGTTGTATATCACCTTAACTTGCATGGGCTTTTCATCCCATTTGAATGCTTATCAGCATTTTAACTCTTCATTTTTTTTAAAAAAGAAGAGAACATTAACTGATCTTTTATTCATTCTAACTGGATACAATTTGTAAAGGTTGGAGCCAGAACATAAAAATACAGTTTCTGCTAAGAATGTACCAAAATTAAAAAACATTTAACTTCTAACCCTTGTTTTTACTGTTCTGTAATGCTCAGTGGTGCAGAAATAGCTTTTCAGCTGTAATAAAGTAAGGCAGTTTATAGTTCTAAAACTGATAATCTTAGTTTGGTCCACTTTTGTTGGACTTACCATCACCTGGATCCACGATCTCAACTGTGGCTATCGCTGGTGACTCCAAAAGACTCATCACAGGCTCAGTCAGGACAATCTGGAACGTCTCGGACCGCTCATACTTCTCATCAGAGAGAACCCTCACTCTCCATGTGGCCGTGGTCTGGCCTGGGTTAAATTGTACCTGCTTCTGAGATTTTCCCAGATAATCCTTGCCCTTCTCGGCACTGCCATCCAGAGTACCAATCCCTAAAAACAGCAGAAATACAACTATTTTGTCAAACTTTTCCTGACTTCATATCTCCACCCTCCAGATGTGTCACAATTCAAGACTTTGAGAATTATCTCCTCAAAGAAGCTTTTTACGACATTTATGAGCTGGGATTAGCTGAAGTCTGCATTTCCCAGATTTATAAAGATCGCACAAAACAGCGCAAGTGTCTACGGATGTTTGATGCCATGCAGAGAGAGATGCACTATGTAAAGACGTTTAAAAAAAGCCACATGGCTGCTGGTGTCTAATGCTTCAAGGCTAAGATGTAGGAACAAAATCAAGGAACAAGTACAGCATGTACACTCAACTTCCTCACTACTGTAACACAAGAATGAAGCTGTGATGGGATTCCCACACAGTGGGAAAACCTGAAGTGAACCTGCCCAGAAGCGTTTGATCTCTGATACATCAAGCAGAGACACTGCCAGGGATCCGTCTGCCAGAACCTCCCAAACAGATGTGAGGAATTAAATCACCGCAGTCTTCCAGATCAATGCTGGATGATCGCTGCTCTTCAATCCATAACACTTAAGCTACAACATGACAAGAAAAGCAAAATACCGGTAGTAACGTAATACAAGTTAATTTGACTTGTCATGACAAAGTATTGACTAAATTTAAAGAATATTTATGACTAAAAATGTATTCACTGTATTGTGTCACTGATTGCAGCAGTTGTTGATACAGAGACACTTTTTTGGTGTACTATTCTACCATTTAATGCAGAAATTATGGCTGATACTGTGTTCCTAGAGAACTGGTATTTTAGAAATTAGAAGTTATTCCAATATAGATATTTCATTAGTGAATAGGACAGGGAAGATATACATATCTCCTAATTCGATACTATCACGATACTTGGGTGCTGATACGATATGCATAGTGATTTCTAAAAAATGCGATTCTGCAAGTATTTTGATTTGATATTGCTATGTATTGAGATTTTAATTTTTTTTTTGCTCTCTCATAGGGCTGTTAAACGATTAATCACATCCAAAATAAAAGTTTGTGTTTACATAATACAGTATATGTGGGTGCACTGTGTATAATTATTTTGTATATATATATAAATAACCACACATGGATGTATATTTAAGAAAAAAATTATTTATACATAAAATATTTATATTTATATATAATATAAATTATATATAAATCTATATACAGTATATACATGAAAATATTTCTTAAATATATACAAGCATGTGTGTGTACTTATATATATAAAATAATTATACAAAGTGCACCCACATATATTATGTAAACACAAACTTTTATTTTGGATGCGATTAATCGCGATTAATCATTTGACAGCCCAACTTTCTCAACTTTAGACCACGGAGAAAAGTTGAATGATACACTTATTATATACATAATGGTCCAAATATATCAGTCGATGTCTTGTGTCCACTAATAAGAGATATGATGTCATGTAATACTCACTGATTCAACACACCGTCGGCTGACATAGATAAAAAAATAAAATGTGAAAATATGAATAATATTATAAAATCATATTAATATATCCTGGAATAATAATTAAAAATCCTAATAATTAGATGAATTTATCTTTTTCCCAGCCCTAGTAAATGTATGTTATTAAAAATGCAAGTACTAAAGAATTGCATATGATTTTTTGTAATAAAATCGTTCGTGACCCTGGACCACAGAACTAGTCACATGGGTCATTTTTTTTAATTGATATTTATTCACGATCCGGAAGCTGAATAAATAAGCTTTCCATAGATGTGTGGTTTGTTAGAATAACTCACTACTTGAAAATCTGGAATCTGAGGGCGCAAGGAAATCGAAACATTGAGAAAATCGCCTTTAAAGTTGTCCATTATGTTCATATTGTGCTGCATTCACTCACAAAAAATAAATGTTTAATATACTTACAGTAGGAAATTTACAAAATATCTTCATGGTACATGATCTTTACTTAATAGTCTAATAATTTTTGGCATAAGAGAAAAATCGATCATTTTGACCCATATGTATTGTTGGCTATTGCCACAAATATACCCGTGCTACTTGTGACTAGTTTTGTGATCCAGGGTCACATTATATTTCAGTTACACTAGAGGGGCCGTGATACTGATGTTCATAAGGCCCCTTAAGTGACCATTAAAGTTTTTTTTTTTTTATCTGCAGCATTCAGCTACAACTTCAGAAGGAACAAAAACCTTCTATGTTCCACTCAGCCATGTGAAAAAAATCTTCCAAGAAAGCACAGAAAGACAGAAATTGATTGAAAGATATAAGGCGAATACAATAAAAAGAGAATGAGAGCGAGAGAGTTCACTTTCAATTCCATTTCTCTAACAACAGGGGGGCCCATTCTACCCACAACAAGCGGCATAGGACGCCAGCCACAGAGAGACGCGGGGAAAAGGAGAAAAGGACAGAAGCAGGCGGGTGTGAAAAAGAGGAAAGCTTTGTTGGGGGGGATGATGTTTGGCAGAGATCGGAGCGCCAGAGAAGAAAGAGCACTAACACTATCACACTTTTGCTGTTACAAGGATGGTTCATCCGAAAATTGTATTCGGACATACATTTTTTTTCTCGCTAATGTAGTTCAAAACCCATTTGTGCTTTGTTTCTTCTGTTACACAGTGATTTGAAGCAATCATTCTTGCTGTCTAATTCAATTGAATTGTATATGATGCGTTTTATTTAATGATATACTGTACATTAGTCTCTTATACAGTGAAAATTGAAATAACTTTCTTTTGTAATATATATATATATATATATATAATGTAATTTATTCCTGAGATGGCAAAGCTGAATTTTCAGCATCATTGCGTCACATTATCACATTGTTGCTTCATTTTTGTCTTCAAAAGAACAGCATTTATTTGAAATAATCTTCTTACAGTATTGGTGTATCCAAAATGGTCAACGTTTATGAAAATGTCTTTATTCACATTTCTTTCATTAATTCTTTTAAATATTTTCTACTATATGCTCTGATATGTTTGATTATTTCCAAAAGTAAGATCTTTGGTGTCTCTTCTGTGCTGTAAGATTGAGTGGGTGTATATTCCATCAGAATGATTACGTGATGTACCTTTGTTGTTCCCATCTCTGCAGACATGAGAAAATGCAAATCTGCAGTAGCCTACTCTCTTAAAGGTGTCAAAACAACACCTTATATATATATATATATATATATATATATATATATATATATATATATTAATCTTTCTTTGACATTTGACCAGTCACTCTGACCTAGCCATTTCACCAACTATGACATAATGGATACTGTACATTTGTGTGACCTTTTCTTATTAGACCAAAATATAAGTTTAAAAGGCTGTATGTTTCCCGAATATACATTTGTTGCTCTTATTTTGCTCTTCACTTCTGCTTCTGCTCCTGCTTTGTCTCTTCTACCTCTCCTTTCATTCTGCATTCATTTGATTTTCTAATAATAAACTCTAATTTACTTAATTTGTTTGTCTCTATAATTTTACATTTATACTTAATAAATGTGTTTTTCCCTTATTAAATTTTGATCTTTGACATCATCATCACTTGTCTGCCTGGATTCCATTGCACCAATTATATAAATGTATTTCCTATCCTTTTAGATCAAATTAATGCATCCTTGCTGAATAAAAGTATTAATTTCTTTAACTGACCCCAAACTTTTGAATGGTAGCGTATATTCAAAAAGTTCAGTATAAGAACTTCTATATGGAAGCCAACTTTCAGTTCAGAAAATAAAAAAAGAAAGGTAAATGCAACTTCTGTAATTCCAGATTCAATGTAAAATAATATACTTTTTATTTGAAGAGACCAAAATTGCTGTCTCAACTACACGACATGATTCGTATGTATTACACACATTTCTTTGGTAGCTGTTTTATAGAATGGCAGGGACAAAATTAGCAGTGGCGACAGAAAATGAAGCCTATGAGGCCATTTACACCGAACACGAGTTTGAATTTTAAAACTAGGTCTAGATAACTCATTTTTCCTTTCCCTGCATAGAACCTCATTATTTACACCCCATATCCATCTTTTCTATTTGATCCCTTCCTTCTCATCTCTCTTGTTGCCACATGCTCTCCACTTTCACATTCCCTCCTTTTAACCTCAACATCCCTCAAAGCCAACTCACACAAACCACAAATCCGAAGCAGTGTAGACTCTTGGTTTCATGAATACTGACCAAATGTGGGGCAGTACTGAGCACAGTGCAGGGCAAGATAAGCAGGTGTACGCTCAAAAAAAATGTTCCGACTGTTTTACGGATGTCAGAGAGAGAGAGAGCAAGGGCTTTCATCTCAGACACAAAGAAGCCAAAACTACTTAGAAAAACATCTCTAACAGCTTCCCGTTGATAAGCTCAAGTAATAACAGCTCTCACTGTGAACACAGACGCCACTGAATGCTAATGATTCACTTTTAACGCTTGTACTGGTTCTTGTCAAGTTTAATCAATTCTGGATAATAATTTGTTTTTGCAGCAAAAAAAAAGGTGATGGAGAAGGAAACATTTATGAAATAAAGTATTTTCCTGGTAGAGAATCAAATTAAGAAGGATCCACCAAAGGTAACATTTCTATATATTATAAAACTTCTAATCATTCCTTCAATGTGCTCATTGTGTCAGCCATAAATTAATATATTGTTTGCTGTGATTTGCATATGTATATTTCTGAAATGCATTACTTGGACACAGTCACCTGTGATAACAGATCACTCTAAACTCTAATATAGTCATTTTCTGTAAAGCTGCTTTGAAACTTGTGAAAATCACTATACAAATAAATGTGAATTGAATTGACTCACCGACAAAAGACGTTTCACCCAGAAAACCTCGACGTCTAAGGATCACCTCGAGAACTTTATCCTGCTCATCCACCACATATTTCGGCTTCTCCAGAGAAATCCAAGCCCAGTTCAGACGAAACTGCTGGTTCTTCAGTTTGTTCCCTCCTGAAAATAACAGATAGAATGTGTACAGCGAGGCACTATTATTGGCAGCGGAAAGCATTATGAAATTAAAAAGAGCTGCAGTGATGCAGGAATTTTTAGGCCAACCCTAAAGTTACCATTAGACTGATTCCTTCAGCAAAAATGAATAGGATTATTCCATTGGTTTTGGATTATTGCAGAAAATAAACTCTGAAGTTTACGTGTTGATGTTTAAAGTCACAGAAATCCACTGTAGCCACTTGTTAACTGTTACTGATGTATTTTATATAGCTGAATTTAAGCTTTTTACGCTTGTGTTAACCACAGACCCCATTTCTGGAATTTACCAAATACCAATTTAAAAAAACCTATTGACTTCGTGAAAATATAACACAAAGTTCAAAAATGGGTTTTAGGACTCATATCTGCAGAGCTCTATAAAATATTTTTGTAAATATTTAAAAATAAAATATTAGTCCAGGTACACTGTAAAAAATAAAACCGTAATTTTTACGGTAAAAAAACGGCAGCTGTGGTTGCCAGAAGTTTACCATCAAAAATACGGTAGCAACTAGCAACGTTGTTGGTTTTACAGACTTAACTTAAAATTTACAGTAATAAACCGTATTTTATTATCAGATATAATGTTAATTTAAAAACCTATTTAAGTATTGATATCTGTTTTGTACCATTGTACCATTGACAAGCAACAATCATCACGAGCAGCTCTTACATAAAAAGGTTAATACTTATGTAAAGAAGCTGCACAGTGTCGTTCACACAACCATTAAACACCATCATGGTAACATACATGAAATAAAAAATGCAACATTTAACAACATTAAATGAAACATAAAACCCTAATGTATATCTTATAAGAAAAAAAAAACAAGAAAACTATGAGGAACCATAGTCATTTCAACAAAAATTCATAAAATCTGAAGTGTCACACAGGAAATTGTGGGAATGTCAATTTACGTTTTTTCATTGTAATTATACAATGAGTAGTTCTTTTTCACTTTCAAAAACTGTAAATTTAACGGTATTTTACAGTAAAATTACATTAAATGTACCCTGAGATCTATCACAGTTATTTACCGTATATAGTACGGAAACTTTCTTTTAACCAATAAATAGTTTTGCACTGTAGCATTTGTCTTTTACCGTTAAAATCACGATTATTTTTTACAGTAGAGATATGTTCTACTGTAGTTCATTACGAATCTGTGGAAATCTGCAGAGCTTTTCAGGGCAGTTCTGTGTTCCTACTAATACCTTATGAATATGACCCTCATAATGGACTCAGAGGGGATTAATTAGAGATTCTAATTCAAACATAAATGTGCACACCGCCGCTTGTGTTTACTTAAGGGATTCATGAGAAATAACTCTCTCATATGCTACATCTTACATGTAAACCGTTTGGGTTTTATAGCATAAAAACAGCACAATGTACAGGATCCATTTGTTGTTTTAAACCGAAAATAAAAATCTTGATACTTCGATCACCCACAATGTCTCTACACAGGTTCTTGCCCCAGATTGCTTTAGCAGCGGTCTTTTATCCATGCACACTAAAAATAATGGTTTGTTTATATAGAAAAAAAGGATGTAGTTCAGTGAAGAACAGACATAATGTAATATTTATATCTTGTGCATGCTGACTTCGCACATGCTTGGATTCAGAAATCTTGGTGTATCTCACATTAAATGTGTCATCCAACTGTACCTCTCAATTACCATCTTCATTTAGTTTAAATATAAATTGAGTTCCATGATTATTAAGTTTACCCTCGGCTCCAGTCGAAGGCAGTCTGCACCTCAATACATTAAAAATGAACGAATACCCAACAACAAATAGTTTAGATTTCATGCATTACAAAGCCTAGGATTAAATCTGTGTCAAAGTCTGTGTAAATTTATCACATTTAGTGCACACATACTTTCAGACCTATACATCTCTAATTTATATTTACATCATGTTTTGGAGTTAATTCACTTCACGTGCACAGAAAACATCAGAGACAAATTCCCAATTCATCTACACCATGTATATTCATTACTTTTCTATGCGTGTTTCACTTGATTTCCTCAAGCTAACCCCAGGCTCATAATATCTCACTCACTTACCTTGCCTGGGATATGTTATGACTGGAAAAAGAATTGACATGTTGCTAATCCCACTGTATTTCTAACTCAATATTAGTCGGTAATTACATACGGTTGCAAGTTGATAACTGTCAGGCAGATGATATAGAGCATATACAAATTCAGAATGTAGGAAAAGAAACAATTTTTTTTCACGTTAAAGTGATTATATTTGACATTTGATGAAGAGTTAGCAGCATATACAGTCATGACCAGAATTAATCATACCCCTGGTAAATATGATATACAATGGCTGTAAAAAAAAATGGCAAAATCCTAACCTTTCGTTTAAGTAAAAGAATTGAAAAGAACTGAATACATATATATATAAATTTGTCATGTCGGTGAGGCCATCTAATTTGTGATATATATTTTTTTTATTGTAAGAATGGGGTAGGAGTTTATAAAATATTTTCTTTTCATCCTACTCCTGTTCTTTTTGACATGGAATGTACTTTTGTTGTGTTTGCTGCATGTCTTAAATTGTTGTTGTGGCATTTCGTGTTGCATTACCATGAAAAGAGAATAAAAAAAATGAAATGAAATTATATATATATATATATATATATATATATATATATATATATATATATTAGGGCTGTCAAACGATTAATCGGGAGATTGTCTTTCTTATATATCAGAAAGGCTACTATATATACACAGTACACCCACATATATTATGTAAAACACAAACCTTTATTTTGGATGCAATTAATCGCATCCAAAAAAAAGGTTTGTGTTTTACAAAATATATGTGGGTGTACTGTGTATATATAGTAGCCTTTCTGATATATAAGAAAGACAATCCAGCCACATCCATTTGTTAAAATAAAGATTCTAATTATCACTTATTAACAGGTGACAATGTTTGATTTGATTTACAGACTTATGTTTTATTATAGACCATTTCAAAAGATGTAAACAACACTGGTCCAGAAACACTTCCTGTTTCAGTTTGTAACTGTTTTCTTTATTTCACATGTAAAGAAAACATCTTAAAGATGCTTGTTAAACTTTTTGATTCAATTTTAAATGTTCTGTTGGTTGTATTTTATCCCAGCTTTTATGTAGTGTTAAAAAACTGAAACAGGAAGTACTTCTGGAACAGTGTTGTTTACATCTTTTGAAATGGTCTATACCACTGTAAGGCAGTAAACATTGCTCCCATGATTTCTGCAGTCAACGCAGAGGTATTAATGCGGCACGTTATCCGAGCAGAAATGACACTTCTACTTTCATCTCGTCATCCTCTATCAGTTTAGGGAAGAAGTGATTGATAGGGTGTTGTTTAAATGTCAGCAAAGACCATTTGCAAGTAAAGAAAAATCTCTTTCTGCCCAAGGACTTCACTATTCTGTGGGTTTTGTTTGTTCATTCAGGTCAATGAGCTGAGCAAACTAAAACACCATCAGTTACCAGAAAGAGAAAAATCTAGTGGATTTTTACATTTTCTAAAAGTGTGTGTTTGCCTGTGAAACATATGCCAGCAGTAATGCTAACTGCTTTTGTTAACTCCTCTGGCGATTTTAGCGATGCAAATGATGCTGTCAATCATATAACCGATGCATAATATTTTTGTCAACAAAAATATTAGCATTAAAGGATTTAAATAAGAAGTATTACAGAATATTAAGGTGACAGTCAACTAAATGACTGTATGACTAAACAAACAAACAAACAAACAAAAAAATAAGTTTAATATTGGGGTTTTGAAAATGTTAACTAAGAAACAGCAATATTGATTCTTGTTAGAGTTCTAAGTTAGAGGCCACCGAAGAAAAAAAAAATAAATAAATGAGAAGAAAAGAGAAAACAAGCTATTTAGTCATAAAAGCATCACACATGTGAATACAAAATCTGTTGGTTTTTGTTTAGTTGTCAAGCTGAACAATGCTCTCATTAGCTTTGCCAATGAAAAATCAACTGACAAGTTGCTTTGAAGCCCAGTGGATTTGTCCAAACCCTAATACTGACAGTCTTCATGAAGCTTCTCACACAAAAAGCCACTAATGACGTTATTAAACAGTAATGTTTCAAAGCCGGGAGAGTTCAGACCGAGTTTCCTAGAAAGACCTGACAGCACAACAGCTGACATTCACTCAGAATAGCTCATTAAAAGCTAATCAGTGCCTGGTGCATGAGAAGCTTTACTCTATCCAGAAACTTTAAAGAACTTCTTAACAACATCTAAAAATAGAGCTCACAAATAATTCATCAGATAGTAGAAACCTCAATCCTCCCAAAAGACTGGATGAAGTCAGACAGAAGTCAAATGGAGATGACCCCCGAGGGTCTCCGTACTACATAGAGATTTATAAAAGTCTTATCTTAACAGAGTTGGAAAATATATCTGAACATGAGAATGAGTGAGAATAGTAGAGTATTATGAGCTTTAAGCCACAATTCCTGCTTTATATTATTTCGGTTTGCCGAAAGCATCAACATCAACAAATCCTCAGGAGCTCCACACTCCCAAAACTTAGTTAAACACAAGTCAAAAACAAGTACTTTGGGTCCTGTTTATCAAAAACTACACTGTAAAAAATATACTGTACTTTCATGATTTGTAATCAAAACATTTTTTCTTTTGTCAAATCAACTTAAATAATTTATGTAGTTCTGATAACATAATATTTTGAGTTTATGATGCTTAAATCAATATCCTTCGTTGTATTAACTCAATTTTTCCAGTTCAATGAACTTAAAATGAAGGCAACCAGGTTACTTCATTTTTTTAAGTTAAACCTACAATATTTTTTACAGTGTATTTTATCTTTATATCGTTTATAGAATTAATCTGACAGAATTAGAATAAGAAAAATCTAAAAAGAAAATTACTGTATCAAATAATACAAGATATGTAGACAAGACAAGTTACGTTGTGAATAGGCTTTTCCACAAACTACATTCAAAAGTGTCTTATGCTTACCAAGACTGCATTTATTTGGAGAAAAATATAGTAAAAACAGTTATATTGTGGAATATTATTATAATTAATAAAAAAGTTCCCCAATTTTATTATATTTTTAATTTCCTTACACCAGTTTTTCTTCAGAAATCATTCTAATATAATGATTTGCTGCTTTAGAAACATTTCTTATTTCTATCAATGTTGAAAACTGTTGTGCTGCTTAATATTTAAGTGGAAACTGTGATCATTTTTTTTTACTGGATTCTTTTATTAATAAAAAGTTCAAAAGAAAAGCATTTATTTTGCTGGTACTTTTGACCAATTTAACACATCTTTGCTCAATGAAATTATTCATTTCTTGGGTAGTTGACTCTAGGTAGTTGACAAATATTGAGTAATAAATACATGATATTTTAATCGAAATGAATAAAACTAAAATTGCTAAGATTTTAGTGACTAAGATTAAAAAAAAATAATAACACTAATAAAAGATTACATGCATATCTATGGATAAGCAGTTGTGTGCCACTGACAAGGGCTTATGCCTTCCCTCACACGCACCATTGATGCAGATCATAAACATTAGGAACAGAATACATCAAGTCATTAATGCAATTTTTGCAGGTGCTTCTCGAAAAGTAGAAAACATATCAACATATCTATCCGCTAGATTATCAAAACATTGATTCTGATGGGTGTTTGCTCAAACTGTGCTTCAGCTAAAAACAGCAGCTTGTTCGTCTTTCTTTTCACAGATCCTCTAGCCTTTCCTCAACTAGCTCAATGTGCTCTTGGCTTCAGCCACAAAGTCTTGGCTGTTTGCTTTACTGTTTTCTGGTTGGATTGAGAAAACTGAGTTAGTCTAGCAGAACTTGGATGGATACATTCAACAAGAACATGTGGACAGGCAATGAAGACAGATCAGAGTCTCTAGGCTGCTCAGATTTAAACAATAGGTTCACAAACACAGGACATTTTCTTCCACAAAGGTCACAGCTTGTCTGGATGCCCTCAATTAATCCCTTCTGTCCCTCTGTCTTCGCCAACGACCTGCTTAACCTTATTCAGAAAAACGTTGTTTGAAGAGCAGCAGACTTTTGGTCTGACATCGCTCTGACACCTGTCCACTCGATCAACGGCACTTCAAAATGTTTAACCAGGAATACCTGCAGGTGTGGTCTTGTCGTTGAATCAGTCAGCCATGCAGGTCTAAGGTTAAACCAGAAATTCACATCTGAAATGACCCTAAATACCTGCACTACCCCCCCAAAACCAAACAGAACGCCAGAACATTCAGTGGAAATTCAATGCTAGGTCTTGCTAATCCACATGTGAATACACAATCTTATGTCAAGACAATGAGAAACAGAGCTACAAAACATCCCATTGTAACATCATCTCTGGTTAATTTGATATGGAAGAAAAAATAAATGGCTCAAACATATGGTTATCTACATCCACGCTAAAAAAGCATTGTTTTTTATTGTTCATGCAGCGAACTGGACCATGTTCAACAAATCCTGTAATGCAATGTGTGCACAACAAGAAAAACAGAGCAAGCATTGAGACACAACAGAGCTTCAGGAACAACCTAAACAGTCTTGCAAAACTGCTTTCCAGAAAAATATACCGAGCTATCTTTTTAATAATATTTGAGTACATAATGGCATTTTTGCTTTAGAGCGAACACTGCTGTAGTTCACATCATAAAATGCTGAAAACTAATTCCCTCAGTCCAACAACAAAAAAAAACCATCCCAGAGCTACGATGTGTCACGTAAAGCTTCCCTCTGTTTTTTGTAGCCTCTGTGAGTCCCTGCAGTCGTTCCTGTCATATATCTATCTGTGCCTCTGAGGCATGATTGCAGGGAGAGTGGTAGAGGATTCAGAATGAGCGTTATCTGCCATGACCTTTTGCAAAGGAAGGGTAACTGATAAATCTGTCCTCTTTTACTCATTAAGTTTGGGGGCCATAAGTTGCAAAATCATTTAAATGGAGAACTGCATTTATTAGTGTCAGTCAGATGGTGTTTACGTGACTAAAAGCAGTTTAAACACCAATTATCTCTGTTCTAAAACCTAATGAGGTGCATCGCTGACATCACAGAAGGCAGAACATCTTAAATAGGTGTATAATCTCCCATGATCGCCACTATGGAGACAGCCATTTGTAATGGTGTCTGAAGCCATAGAGGCCATTATCGAGTGGACTCATTCAATCCCATAATGCACCTCAATAATGTGTGCACAACCGATGCAAGCTCTTTGGCTCGCAGTTAGAGAATACCCTTTCACTGAGCGGCAAATTAACTCCCGTGTCTCTCCAAAAGATGGCGTCCACAGCACTTCTGGTGCAGCGTTCAAATTCGCTCACTTGTTTTTATTCACTACTTTAAGCACACAATTTTAGTGGATTAATGTTGCCGATGGTGAACAAGTGTACAGCATATTTCAGGTACAGCGATAGAGTGTGTAGTTGGCATGTTGCTAAGCTAACAGCACCTCTCTTTAGGTATAAAAATACATAGCACAAACAAATATAATGTTTATCAACTCGTTACAGAATTGAATTAAAGTTTATTAATTGCCTTGTCCAACTTTTAACATTTTTTTTCTGAACTTACTGCATTATTGGATTACCTTTTCATTAAGGGATACATGCGATAGATTTGGCAAAAACAAAGTTTCTCAAAGGGGTGATGAACTAAGAAATCAAATTTTCCAAATCAAAAATTTCAAATTTTTGAGCTTTTGACATCTAAGAGGTCATCATATAAGAATATTCTGGAAGTTTCAGAACTGAAAACCTTGTTAGTCTAATAAAAGCTTTTATTGACACCAGGCTAACCAAACGACTAGTTTGGCAAAGAGGATAAAACACCACCTCCGCAGAAGAAGATCAACACCTACTTCAACACACCCGGTTTAGCCCCGCCCACCGATTCCGAAGAACGGTGCTGTGCCGTCTATATTGGATCTGAAAGGAATGGCGCAACACACGGACTCTGGGTCGAACATGTATGGGCGAATCATTCCGGTTGCCATTTTAGAACATTGGACGTTTTCAAAACAATTTCCCCCACGTGCACCGACCGGAACCGACAAGTGAGTTGAAACTCATTATAATATGTAAAACTGTTATCCACTCACAGCAGTGGGCGTTTACTTCCAAGTCTTAAATACGAGACAAATATAGGGTAGCCTATTACTTATTCATTTTGATGTTTTTGAATGCAAAAACTAAGCGAATGTCATAAGTTGACCTCAGACAACAATATAACAAAATTTAAAAAGCCAGTTCATGACCCCTTTAATGCACATTAATATTGTAATGACAACGATTTGCAAAACCAGAACAACCAAATATCATTATTTTCAATTAAAGTTGGTGATTTCCAAGACCAAAAAGAAACCAACAGCCCAGCAACTCGCCGACCTCCATGAATTTGAACGGGGCTTTAGGAGGCAGAATAATGAAGTTGCCAACATTTTGGAACAGCTTTCACGTTTGGAGAACACCTTTGATGCCTTACAATGTTGTCTCCAGAGGCAGCTCACAACGTTTTGGAACAGAGCAAAAGAGACAGAGGCAAAGATAAACAAAAACTAGTTGATCTAGGCCAAACTCTGATGGATAGTTTACAGACATAAAGCCTAGCATTCAGCCTTAGACATACACCATAAGGATGGAAGACATGCACAAAAAGTGCATCTAGAAATATCTTCAGAAGGCCACAATCTTTTTTCTCAAACTCAAACTTAAAAAGATCCTCTAAACAGCATGTGGAAAACATGCAGCCTCATCATCATTATATGCAAGGAAAGTACATTTTGAAAAACAAAACAATTAATTAAACCCCTCTGGAATACTACTTGTACTAAATATGCAAGTCGCAATCTAACAGAGGGCATTATATAAATGCAGCTGCTTAACACAAATTGGACATAAAATGGGGTTTATTATGTTTGCGGTGGTTGTTGGGCTCTTTAGACAAGCACAATCTAAGATGGTCTAATTAGCCCAGCTTTTTCAGGCATAATGTGGCAGAGTGTTTGTATCACTGAATTTCAAGCTGAAGCTGTGTATTACTGCACAAATGTAGAAAAAAAGGGTCCTAGAAGAAAGCCTTGAGGCACCTCATGATAAAAACAGCTAAACTGAGCCATTTTGTGTTTGCACACTACATCTGTAAAAATAGATGCTTACTGCATGGGATCTTTCCTATAAAATAAATGCCTCCGCCACCAATGGAGTGAAACTCTCCCCAAGGAATACACAGAAACAAAACCGGTAATGGTCCACTGGGCTCAGGGGTCAGACAACAACACAGCTGCATACCAAAGAGTTCCTACTCCTCAGTCTTTCCTGAATTGAGAGATGACTGACAGTAGGACAAATGACAACCACTCACCAAAGTGGGGGTTAAACTTAAGGGAACAAATAGAAACAGGAACCAAAACAATTCCAAAAACTGGCCATGTCAACTGATTTTGTGATTTAATTATTTTTTATTAAATGTATATATATATATATATATATATATATATAAAATTAAATATAAATTATATAATATATATTTTTTAAATATCTATAAAAGTTTTATAAAATATAATAAACACAATTAATCAGCAAAACAAGCAAGTACTCGAGTATAAGAGTTAATCATTTAACATTCGGGTGTAACGATACATCATATCACGATATCGCAATATAAAAATGTGACGATATGCATCGTTGATGTAAACGATATGATTTGGATATAGATTTAGTTTTATCCAAGGCTCAGCTTACTGTATTTATAAGCTATAAATCACTCAAAAAATGTAAATTCTGTCAACATGTAGACCAGTCTAGATTTTCATTCAACTTCCAAACGCATTTCTGTCTCTCCATTTAAGTCCATTACTCTAAAAATTAAAAGATCCAAAAAGATGTCATAAAGGTATCGTAAAATAATCAATCGAGTGGTTATTTACTTAATCCCAATCCAAGTCTTCTGAACAGACACAATATTTATGATTAACAGATTTACAAAGACACGCATACGGATATCAAGTTAGATAAAAGTAAAATGCTGATAATTTCATCTAGGCAGGACAACATTTAAATGTAGTTAACATGACACAATTTTAGGAATGACAGTTTTTTTTAGTAGTCTTGACTAAATTAGTTTAAGTTCATACAACACGATTACAACAAATAATTTCAAGCTAATTCGATTTTGTTGGGAAAAATGTAATTTAATTTTGTGGAAAAGTTTTCCTTAACTGAATTAAGTTTGTTCAACAGCTTATTTTTTGAGTGTATGATGATTCAAAAAGTTTTAGATAGTGTAGTAATAATGGGAGAGGCGGGGCAAAGTGAGTTTGTATGAGAGATCCAATGAAGTGCTTGCAAGTGAGGTTAAAAGAAAGTTAAGTGACAGTGACATTACTACATTTAACAACTATAATGTTTAATATAATGTATAATAATGCAATGAATGATATTTGTGGCGTCCTGATTATAATAAAGAAAAAAAATAATTTGGGCTTAAAATATCGCAATAATTTAGTATATTGACTGCATTAGTTTATCATACACCCCTATTTATTTATCCTAACATCCAGCCATTACCCATCCTTTCAAATAGTTAATGCCTCTTGACTTGAAGATGCTAAGCCGCCTTTAATTATTATCGTTTCATGCCGCAACAGATTATTTGATGACACAACTGGTGATTGTGAGCATGAGAGAGACATGAAGTTTGTAATGCAGTTCTCCAGCTGTTTTTCTATTGAGCTTGTATTTCCCAACTCTTTTCAATGCCAGAGACCCTCTAATCCTTAAAGTAATTGTAAGCCAGACAAGGGGTGTGTGACTTAAAATCCCAGCTACAAGCTCTAATTATGTCTTGTCTCAAACGGCCTTTGGGTTGTGTGTATGCAGACCCTTCAAATCCATGATGTGCCCTTCTGAGGCACTGACAAAGACACTCCTTTGTGTGGCACTCCTATAGTGTGCTTTGTAAAGTGCATATCACATATTTGACTTTCAACTAAATCACAAACTATCAGTAACCCCAACAAGGTCTTTAGCGGCCGCAAGCTTAATCGCAACAAGGACTTTAGCCGCAAGCGATTCCAGTAACAGTGAATGGATCGTCACGCTCAACCTAATTTACACATGATTACCTATGCCTCACCAGATTTAATCCTACCCTGTTGAAATATGTTCCTAGGGTCATTCTAACCCACACTCACTTTTAAGTTTTTCTTTGATGTACTAAAAACTCATTTTAATTTTTTCTTTTTTTCCCCAGTCAAAGGTAGCACAGCATGTAATAAGCTGCACAGAGATAGTTCATCTACCATGGGA